>JBBCBC010000007.1:39810000-40278893 GCA_037126765.1 Stenogyne calaminthoides | reverse complement strand
AGTTAAGAAAAGCTTTTCAGGGATGGTCTTAAACAAAGACTCAGAGTACGGTAATGACATTTCTTCGCTTTCATCACCACGGTTTTGTCAGCGAACTCGCTGATAGAACTCGTCAGATAGAGCATGGGAAGATATCTTACTGGGTCAGAGATATTGTTGATGACATCATTTCGAATTTCCAACCATCACCGTAGAAAAGTTTTTCAACATCACGAAGCAAGTAAGCTCGAGATGTCAATGATGGGAGAGACTAATTTCTTTTTCAGACTTCATGAAATAATCAAAGGAAGGAATATTCATCAACGAAAAAAGTACACGAGATCGATTGCCAAATATGGTGTACAGATTAGAATCTGAGTTAAATTCACATGAATACTTAACTACAAGATGGATCGATTCAAGGCAAAATCGATGAAAGTCATCTTGATTATAGAGAATCATTGATCATTCACTCTATCCTCACGATAAGCAGCCGGGATATAACATTTGTTGTTGGGATATGTAAAGATACCAAGCTAATCCTAAGGCTAGTCACATGGATCTTTGCCAAAAAAATCTTTGAAATATCTTAAGGGCACAATGAATAGAGGATTATGGTATCGGTGATGATAACTAGAGTTAAGTGGTTACTCGAATCTCTTGATTATGGAGGATCTTGATGTGGAAGTCACTTGAGGAACTTGTCAATTTCTAGGAAGCAAGCGATATCTTGTTTTAAGAAAGCAGACCTCGTAGCAACAGAAATCTTGAAGTGAATATATGGTCACAGGAAAATTTTGCATTACATCTTTCGCTCGGACAACAATTGAGGGATTATAAAGTTGTAGCGATGAAGTACCAATATTTTAAGTGACAATAATAGTGCCATTGCTATTTCACAAAACCGGTATTACACCGGATGCAAGCATGTGGATATCCGAACATCACTTCATCGAGAGATCATGTCGAGAAGAAGAAGGACGTAAGGATGGAGAAAATTCATATGCGATAAGCGGAGAGTCGATATCTTGACTAAACCTTTGAATCAAGATTTCAAGAACTTTTCGGTTGAATTAGGGATCTTTAGAACCGGTGTTTAGAGTAAAAATCAAAAATTGAAGGTTTTCGGATGATGAAGTTTTCTCGAGAATCGCCGAGAAGCTCGAGATAAAATGGAAATCTTGGTAGTCTCGAAAACTCCCGTGCCTCTTGAACCAATTAAGATTTCGAAATTATTATCTTGACATTTTATCAAGATCGGACTAATAAAACTCCATAGAGGGAAATTGGTCCGAAGAAAGTAATGACTAAATGCGATCTATTTATTGCTCGAAGTAAATTCAGAATCATTCTAAATAAATATAAAAAACACGAGGAATGTTTTTTTGGTGGATTGTTTTTTAAATTCGAAGAAGGTCACCGATCATTTAATGCTCTGCTACATTAATGACCAATGAGGATGTTTGGCATTACTTTTGGAGATGCGTCGGTTCAGATAACACGATTAATCGGAGATTAATCTCAACCGCTGTTACTTACTAACCTAACACGATTCCCACGATCTCAAGGTTATATAAACCCCAATCACCATTCTAAAAATTTTATCAAACCGCTTTCCAAATCCAACCGCAATTAAAAATCCCCTTTTGCCCGAAAATTCTCAAACCCTAAAGCTTCACTTCTTCAATCAAACTCCCAAAATGGCTCCAACCCATTAGAGATTAGCGAAACCAATAAGCCCGTGACGCGAGTTGAATTTGTCTCCTCAAAAAGCACAACCAACTCAAAGCGGAAGAGGCTCGCATATGATTCGATGGCTAAACTCATGAACTAGTCGTTTAAACCGACGGACGAGTTTGCAAAAGAGGTGTCGAATTCATCTCAGAACGAAGATAGATGAAGAGGGTTGTATGCATTCTAAGTTAACTGTATCACACTTAGAGCGATCATCCAAATCGTCGATTTTGAGAGGATCCGTATATAGTTCGAAAAATGAATGATGTTTTTATTTCTGTGATAGAGGAGAGGATCCTACGTAATATCATATGTCGTAGAGTACTTAGATAGGATTCTTGCCGAATCTTATTAAGTTTGAAGCATGACACTGCATAAAAGACTGAAAAGCCACAATATCATGTGTTGATGGATATTGTGGAGTTAAGTGCATCATGAGTCTTATGGGAGTTTTGAGCGGATAATTACCCCGGCTCGGATTGATGGCGGCGATAGAAGCTTCCGCCACCATTTGGCTGGAAATCAGAAATTCTGATTATCTGGGGTGGTGAAGCGGAACCAAAGTTTTGAGGAAGATTAATGAGGCGATCTCAATCAAAGGCAAGATCCACCATGCCACCAAAATTGCTTTTTACATTTTGAGATAAAAGAGGAGGAGGATATCTTCGCGATTCGACCCCATTTTCTAAGTCAAAATTACTCTAAACCCATTCTTTGCGAGGAAGCGGTCATCAGGGAAGAGAGAAAAGGTAAAATCACATACTCGCAAATTCTTTGAAGAGACCAGTGACAAACTAGGGGAAGGTGTTGTTGGAGGCAAAGATGGAGCAGGGAGCAAAAATGATGAAATGTAAGAATCTTGCTCCAAAAATCACAGAAGATTGATGGTTCTCACGACGAAGATGAAAGTGATCTCAAGAGATTCAACCCCAGGCCAAACTAACTCGGAGTTCACCCATTCTGATGGTGGCTCGGTTATCTCGAACTGGATCGATCCCGGAGGCCGAGTCTTTCGAGGTGCTCGAGACATGGCTCGATGTATAAAATTTCTCGAGAAATTTTCAAAAGGAGCTCAGGACCTCGAGAGACCTCGGATGTGCAGGCTCATCTGGAAGAGCCACTCAGTCCCGTCAAGATGTGCCCAAGCTCGGATCGACGAAGCCAATCGGACTCAAATCGAGGATATACCGATTCGATCCTCAGAACCCACTTCGATCTGGCCGAGGACCTGACCGCACAAACTTCAGATCTTGACTTCGGGGCGAATATTCTTGATGAGCTCTGGTGAAAGGATCTACTATCCCTTAGCGAAACTTCAATGAACGAAGAGAGCCCGAGATGGAAGAAGGGCGAGGTCAAGAAGGCGAAGAGGAGCAAGGGGGAACAGTTCATACTTGGATCGACACCTAGGAAGGCTTTATACCCCGACCGCAAGATATTTTCTTGACATGACAATCAGATGTTATCCTCAATCGAGAAGATGCTTGATATTGCTGCTTTTTAGAAGATCGGTGGAATGAGAAGATAACCTTTCGACCCGACTTCTCGAGGTTGAAGGACAAAGCCTCAGATGAAAAACTCAGATTTTGATGAAATTTGGTTGCAGAAAAGTTAGGCTGAAGGAGCAACCTGGGTTGGGTGCCCCTGCCAGCCGAGACAAATCTCAAGATGGAGATGGGGACCAACAGTAGAGATATTGAGAAGGTCTCAGATTGAAAATGAGACTGCCGATCAACTCGATCCCCACTCAACACCGAATCGTTGATAAGACTCTTGAGGCCGAGGCGCGGTGGAGACCGAGCTGGAATGGCCCGAGCTCAAGATGATCGGGCAGCACGAGGTACTGGAAGATTCCCGAGATTGATCTCCTCCCCGAGTGATAGAAACTTGAGAAGGTTGGAGCTAATGATGATCAAGATTGCTTTCGGATGGGAAGAAATATTGGCCAATCAAGCTCAAAAGATGGATTCGGTCTTAGTCACCTCTTGAGAATCGGTGCAAATTAAAACCTTTAACCACCGAGATGACCTCCCATGGAAGGAAAGTGAATGAGTAGTTTGAGGGAGTCAAGGTGAGTTAAGTGATGAACTCAAGCGAAACACCGGGGAAAGTTCGATTTCTGAAAGTGGCTTAGCGAGAAAAAGAATGAGGTGTTAATCAGAAGTCTGTGTTGTTGAGGAAATGAGCTCAACGCTGTTTTTGTCGATAACAGAGATGTTCAAAAAGAAGCACTCTCGACAGGTTGCCCACTTATCTCAAGAATTCTTCATGGGCCAAGAACCATCTAAGGAGGCCGGAAGGCATTTAACAAGATCCCGATAGCGCGAGGGTTACGCCGTGTGAGCAAAAAGAGCAATATCACATGGACACAACACTCTCTGAGAACTTTTCCCAAATTACGTTACCAAGAAGGGAAAAGGAAGTCAAGATCTCAGAAAAGTTCATGGCACGTTACATTGGAGAAGAAGAAGGCTCGAAAGATGCTAAATGTATAATCCCAGCAAAAAGCCTTTTAAAGAAGCTCTGACTCTAATGAAGTTAAAGTTCGCTCAAGTAGAAAAAGCTATCTACACTCAGTTTAGAGAGCAAGCTATGCTTGATGTTGCAAGAGAGAAACCGAAAGTGCTGAGACAAAGGTTGAACAAGCCGTATTCTTTGACTACAAGAGGAAAGTTTTAGGTGTTGTTTCGCCTGAAAGAAACGGCAGCGTTTTTGCCCAATCCAGAGAAAAATGATTCTTGATGATGAAGAAACAGTAACAACCAGAAGGGAATCGAGTCTCAAACCTCGGAAGAAAGTCTTCAACACGAGAAATGCTCTCAAGACACTCCCAAGAAGAACAAGCTAAGAAAGCTAATGCTTCGTCTCGCGAACGCCCCGTGGATCGGAAAGAAGATAGATGAGAGCGTCAAGGAGCGATTCGGAAGTTTGCGAGCAAGAGGAAAGGAACATCAAAACACTAGTGGCCCCACGCTGATAAATGGATGCTATCAAACTCAACGATATGTGGGAAGAAGTCAAGAGAACCTTCCGGTTCGAATTATGATGTTCTCGGGAATGGAGAAAAGCTCGGATCGAGAATGAAGCTTTCATTGAATACCTTCTTATCTTCTATCCAAAGTATCTACAGAAATGGATTAACTGCGGATGAAGGAGAAGGCACAGATAGTAGCCCCGGTCCATATTCCTATCCATTCAAAACTTGATAATGGCTTGGTGAATGAGAGGCCATTACTCAAGAGATTACTTTCGATATCTTTGGCCATTGGGTTTAACAGAAAGCAGTCAGGACATCATCAAGGAAAAAAATGAAATTTGAAGAAGAGATTTTTCGGAATGTTTGACCCCTGAGGTGCCGGATGAAGTTGAGAATGAAGCAAACCAAGAGCAAAGATCAAGAGCTAAAATCGTAAGATCAAGACTCGGAAGATTTTTGTAATCTTTAAATTTTGTCTTTTTAATTTTGTTGATAAACTCATTGTAATATGTAACGGGATACCAATCATCAATGAAGATTTATCATTATGCTCAAAAGATAATATCTCATTATCTTATTTACATGTCTTTTTTTATTTTGATATGCCCGAATGAATGTCTCTGAACCGATCAGATGTTGATAAGGAGAAATTGTTTAAGTATTTGGTAATGAACTAGTTAAAGAGATTCATTCATTGAAGAAAATTTCCGAATGATTAAAGCTGGAGAAACTCAAATTATTGAGAGATTCTCTCGATTTAAGAAATTGTTGGGGACAACCAATCTTGTAATAGATAAACCCAAACCCGAGTATAGGTTATTTGTTTTGTAACAAGATAGGTTTTGACATCATCAAAAAAAGGGAAATTGTTGGGAGATGAATTTTAATAAAGATTTATGATTTTGATTGAATCCCAAACCCCCGAGTATGACATGTTTAGAATGATCTTGATAGTTAGTCGATTGATTTTTAGAATATTCAGGATGTTATCTGCGAGAATGTATAGTCGTGAGATATAGTTCGAGATAATTCTTTTGAAGACTTCGATGATATCTTGAGAAATCAAGACTCAGCGAGAAGACTCAAAGACATCACCAAGATAAACTACAAAGATTCGTAAGACCACTTTAAGACTCACAAGACCTGAGATCAAGACCGAGGAACTAAAGATCAAGAATATCTTAAGGCATGCACGAATTATCAAGACTTCGGTAAAGATCTCAATGCTCACATTTAACTGGATGTTCCGGCGGCTTTTAATATATCTATCCGAAGGATCAATATCTTGAAGATCGCGATTCCCAGGAAAGTTAGATATCTGCTTGAGACATTCAAATGCGCATAAAAGGAACTAAGTCGGGTGTTGTTAAGGTTATATCAAACTCGTAGTTTGTAAATCAAAAGAGCTGCTGAATGAAGGTCTACCTTTAATCGGAGACAAAAGTCAAAAAGAGTGAAGACAACATTCGCACTATATCGGACAATCGGCCGGTGAAATACAGTCTGAAAAAAGATGTCGGATGTACAAAAAGTTCGATCCTGCAAAAAGTGAAGGCAAGAATTTACATGAAAGGTTATTGCACAGAAAGTGTTAGTGGAGTTTCAAACCCTAAATATACCAAGTTCGCACACGCACCACAAGAGGGAACTTCATGAAAATTTTCTCTCCAACGGATAGTTTTCAAGAGACCTTGGTGTATGCCTATAAATCTTGGTGACCCTCTACATTGTAAAGGTGATGGAAATTTATCACATAAACAAGAGCTCAAGCTATTCTTGTAAAAAGTTAAAAGCACTCGAAAAAAACTTAGAATTTCCCAAGTGCTTAATATTGAAGAGAGCTCACTATACTAAGCCTAGCACGATAAGAATTATCCAAAGCTTAGTCGAGATATCCTAACCCTGCATTGTGCTTTATTGTAAAGGATATCTAATCTAGTTGAAACCAACGAAACCCCAAACCCTTGTGAAGGTAGTTGGAGTGTGTTTGTTTGTGAAGTGTTGTAAAGAGTTAGTAAACTACAGTGAGTAGTCGAAAACTCTAGAGGAGAAGTTAATGTTCACTGTGGGTAGTCCGAAGCTTATGTGTGATTGAGTAAGTAAACACGGAGGTAGTCGAGAAAGCTCAAGGTCGGGTTGAGAAAAAACTACGGGAGTAGTCGTAAAACTTCAGGGGCGAAGTTGAGTAAGTAAACTACGAGGTAGTCGAAAGCTCGAGAAGATAAAGTGAATTTCTCTCTTAAGAGTCGGGAGAGCGGACGTAGGAGCTTGAAGTCTCGAACCACTATAATTGTTGTGTTCTTTATCGCTTTTTCATATCTCAGGCTTATTTGTTGCATTGACTTGATTTTTGAAAAGCATACTTTTCAATCGATATTCGCTTGGAATCAATCCAATCGGTTGCATAAGTGAATCACAAATTAATCACTATTTCATAGCAAGGTTTTCAAAGAAAGCCAAAAACGAGTATAAAATCTAAGTGGCCAACCATTCCGACAACTCCAGTAAACAGAACAGATAGTTACCAAACCAACGCGTTTCTTACGAGGGTTCAATGAAGTTAGTTATCCGATCCAAGCAACTCAGATCTCTCGACACTCGGGACTCGGTTAGGATTATCGAGGTTTCGAAAGCGGCTCGGGATCACTGCCTCGAGAGACTTTGACCGAGGCGATCGTGCTTCTCGTTAATCTTCGAGATTATCAATGACCTCGAAGAAGAAAAAGTTTTAAAACACCGAACATGTATTCCCCCCATACATTGTGTAAGACTCCCGGGACCAACAATTGTTAGCGGGATAGACAATATTGAGAATCTTTTGGTGAAAAGCTTCATAAAGATCATTGAAAGAATTTATGTGGATAGTCTTAACGACTTATGTAATAAGACTTCTAAAAGCGGTTCAAATGAATGTATAAAAAGCATGTTGATTCTCGTGTTATAAAAAGGCAGTCACTAAACTATGATGAATGTCCAAAAGACTTAAAGATAAAATATCAAATGTACCATAAACAAACTCAATTGAATGTCTGATGTATGCTATGTTGTGCGGACATCCAAACATTTGTTAAGTTGTTGATTTGGTTAGCAGATATCAGTTAATCCGAAAAAAGACAGTAAATGATAGTGTGTGGGATTTTGAGATATCTGAAGGATACTGCAGATTATTATCTCAAGGAGTTAAACTAAACTTAGAGATTATACGGACACTAACGGGAATTATGATTTAGATGCATTAAGTCAAATTCTAGTTATATCTTCTTGCTTAATAAGAAAGCAGTCCTCGTGGTATAACATGAAATAAGTCTGTATAACACTGACCATTATTAAAACTGAACTTATGTCATGTGCATCTGCAATCAAATAAATATTTTGGTTAAGAATTTTCATAAAATATTTGGAATTAGTAAGCACTCAATTGAGATCTGCAACGATCTGTTGTGAATTACACACTCTAGTGGGAGTTGTAACGATTCATTGATGTATATGGCATTCCAGTGGGAGTTATATTGATTCACTGTGGAATCAAACACTCTAGTGGGAGTTATATCGATTCATTATGAAATCAAACACTCTAATGGAAGATATAAAGATTAATTGTGAAATCAAACACTCCAGTGGGAGTTGTTATGATTCATTGTAGTAATCAAAACAATTAAAGCTTACTATAAAGATTTCAAGTAACATGAAAAGTTTATCTTTTTAAAGACGTTACAAAGAAGAAATAATGATTCTTGAATAAATTTCTGCTGACTTGATGTTGGTAGATATGTTGTCAAACCTAATTACAGAAGATGTGTAAGACATCTTAAGATCTTGGGTTTGTATGAATTTAAATACTACAAAGTAGTTCTTAATGTTACTGGACATTTATGTATTCTAAATTATATGAAAGGTTCATATAATAGTATGTCGACAAGTTGATCTTTAAATGCGAGCAATAACCGACATCAAGGTATGTGCGAGAGATGAGATTATATTGTAGATAATTGCGATGGATTTTTACCCGCGAATCTATTTAACTTGTTCTGGTAAATCAACGGATTCCTAGACAATAGGAGGAAATCCAAGTAAAGTGTCGATGATACGGTTGAACTGTGATTTACATGATGTCAAATTAATAAAATGACATATGCTTCCATCCTGGGAAGTTAAAACATCATAACATGTGTTTCATACCACATGTGTTAAGTTGATTATAAGGAAATGAGAAAGATATCCCTATTTTCTCATTGTATGAGGGTTGAAGTTTTGATAAGCCTCTTAAGAGTACCATTAAGACTTTCTACAAGATCTAAGTCTTCACTTTTAGTGTTGCTACTTTTAGCGTGCTACCAATAGCTATGATTAATGCAAAGAATGCGAAGACATGTCTAGGAAAGCAACTATAATTGGGAATATGTAGATATTTTGTGTGAAAGGAAGAACATCTTTATTAACATGTTTTATTGTGTTCATTGACTGGTAGTCCAATCGAGGTTGAGAACTTGATTATGAATACATAGAGTTGATAAAAAGTTGAATATGCTCTAATAGAATCAAGGGATTGAAAGAGATATGTCAACTTGTGTTAACTGAAAGAGTTCTGGGGTAAAACGAGTTTTGAATTCTTCATATAAAACTGGTTGAGTTGCTATATATCCTTAACAAGTGTATAACGTGAAAAACTCATATTCTCGGGGTCACACAATTTATTTGCATGTATGAAAATGTATTGTGTGATGGTGTAAAGAGGTGAAACAAATGAGTGTAAGACTCAAACTTCATGTGTGAGTGGGAGATGAAAGTAAATAAATAATAAATAATAAATATTATTTATTTATATAAATCCACACATGAGTGGATAAAGTTTGAAAAAGGAAGTTGGTTAACTTCCTGGAGATTAAAAAGAGATTCTTTTCTCATTCAACTAACGAGATTTCACTTTTACGTTCGACTCCCACGTTTTCACAGAAACAGAAAATTGAGAAAAGTGAAAAAAAGTTTTCTCTTTTCTTATACATCACGACATACTAAAATCGAGAAAAGGGTCTTAAATTGTGAATAATGGAAGCAATCCGCGTGGTTGTGTTTTTGACCGAGGATCCAAAATAGTAATGAGAATTCAACCTGTTCTATTTCTTCCATTTGTATTTTTTACGGATTAGAGGTTAGTGTATTTATTAACCTCGTTTTCCAACATCAAACAAAATAAAAAAGTATTCTTGAATGATTTTAGAATTTTTTAGGAGCAGTGTCTTGTGAAATTGATTCTCATTTATAGATTTAATCATTCCAATTATCAAAACTAATATCCTTTTATAATATATATCATACCTTTTAGTTATCACAAATAATACCCTTTTATAATATAGATAATATCATTTGGTATCACGAGTAATGTTCTTTTTATAGTAATAAATAATTTCCTTCCGTTATTACGATCAACACCCTTTAGGTACACTCTCTGTCCTACTATAAGTTTCTCCCTTTCATTTTTCATCCGTCTAACAATAAGTTTCCTGTTTTTATAAATGGAAAAGGTAACTCCATTACCCATAATTTTTATCCTTACTTTTCACACAATATTACAAAAAGAATGTCACCACTCTTTCAATCTTTTGTCTCTCTCCCCAATACGCATAACTACCCTTCATATTTATTATTTTATTATTATTTCTTAAAACAAAACAACAAAAAAAATGCGAAACTTATAATGACGGAGGAGAGTATAAATTATGCAATTTATCTAGTTTCACTAATCCACAAAACTTGACACACTATACTTTGCTCTTTTTTTTTAAAATATGTAGAGAAAATTATTATCTAAATTTCTAGAAAATATGTGATAACTATTGGATCAAAATTATCTATACCACTCATTGAAGAATTAGTTAGTATAAATAGAAGATGCTGTATTTGTAAGAATTAAAAATTATAAATAAATATTTATTGTCTCACGTACAACACAATATATAACCTAGAGCAATAGCCCAACGGTGGTATTTTTATTTTTTTAAGGAACGGTGGTATTAATTTAATTGTATGTGTGCAAGACAAATATAGAAAAGGTCAAGTCTAGGACTGCAAATAACCCAAATACGATCCTCTCAAGTCTCAACACCATTGACTCCACGCTTCCAAGTGGTAGTCCAATGACAAATAATAATAAAGATAATAAATTCAAGGAATTTTTAAAGTCTCTTTCTCATATGCAAAATACTCAAAAATAATTTAAATATTAAATGATAAATTTAATTTGTAGAAGATTATTATCTTTTTTTTTTTTAAATGGCTTATGTATTGTTCTTATTGTTGTTGTTCTATTTTATTTTAGGTTACAACACATGTTTTGAAATTTTAAACTTGAATTAATTATTTATTATTAAGGTGTGGTCGATTCTATTTGAGGTCATTAATTGGCTCATAATTATCACACTCAACAATCAATATTTTGATACTATGAGTAGCATTTGAGACGAATAAATTGAGAATTCATACCGATACTATTCAGGCCATTGCTAGTACTTTTCTGCATTCATTTTGCTATTATTTTTGTTTATTATCCGATAATTAAATTCAGACAACATCTCAGTTTGCCTCGAACAAAATATAATACTAATATCTTTGTCCTTAAGTTATTGTATCCTGGAAAAACTCAGTCCTATGATTCACTATAAAGACAATAATTTATTTTAAGAAAATAGTGTGTAACACGAACATTAATTCCTTGTTTTCTATACATTCAAACATCTATGATGTTTCCCTACTAACAACTACTTATCTAAATAAATTTAATATTTGTGATATGTGATAATAGTTTTATATTTTATATAATCACATTATATAGTGATGTAGAATAAATATATGACACTCAATATACTATTATACTAAAAAAAAGGAGGAGACAAACTCGACCCGAAGTAAACATTCTAGGCTGAAGTTATTTCACTAAATTTATTATATTGCACTTATTATTTCCTCAGAAATCTAGTTATGAATAAAAATGAAGAGAAATTAGATTTTTTAATTACTCATTAGAGAAAAAAGTGGCGTGCTGATTAGGGCACCAACCATCTAGAGCGTGTCAACCTCGTTGTCGTTGTGTTTGACAAAAACTCATGAATGCAATTAATGTTAAATTGCACTTTGATCCTTAATTATTTTTTATTTTCAGTTTCAGTGTGGCCCAATATTGGATCATCTCCAACAAGTATGGCATATGCCAATCTCATACTACTATATATATATTCTGAGAATTTAATTTGAATCGTGCCCATCATGAATTTTATCACTGTTATAGATAAAAATTATTATTGTTATTCACAAAAAAATTCACTATTTAAAAATATAAAATATTTTATGAACAACAATTGTTTTTTATGATAATAAATGATAGTTTTTATACATAACAATTATCTTTGAAAAAATCGAGTTCAATTTATTTAACTCCTGCTCACACAAAGAGTTTTTTATCATATATTCTTGATTTTTTGACCATTATTTTTTCCTCTCCTTTTGTTTTTGTTTTTTTTCTTCATGTTATTTCTCCATTAGACTTAATTTGGTATTTATTCTGACGCGCATGGTTCCAATTTTTTTTTTTGGAAAAAGGAGAGCAAGAAAAAGTCCAATTAGTAAGCAAGGAAAAATAAGGAAAGATATAATTATATCATCTTAGGTCATTTACTTAAGTTTCTAAAATAAGTTCAAACATGGTTTCAAAAAAAAAAGTTCAAATATATACATGTCATCTTATCTTAAATTATAGATTTGAGATTTAGTCCAAATCACCTATTATATTTTGATCTTTTACTTTTGTTTTTAGATATTGTTTCTAGATCTTAACCATCTTTCTGGATTCTTTATTATCATGATAAACTTGAAAATTAACAAATTATATACTACCTCCATCCCCAGATAACGTGCACGTAAACTTTATTATCGAGTTTTTGCGAACGAATTGTTTATTAATATTTGAAATGATAAAGTGATTTTTTCAGAGAGGTATGATAGATTTACCTCTCTTCTATTATATGTATCTTTAAAAATACTTTTATCATTTTAAATACTAATAAAAAAATTCGCCGCTAAAAATACATGAAATGGCGAACGCGTTATTATGGGACGGAGGGAGTATATGCTATTATATTAATTATTTTTACTGAACAATATTATTTATTTTCACTGCAGTATTAATTATTTTTTATTAAATAATATTCTTTATGTTGGTCCCGGTTAAACAGAGTCTTACATGTGTATGGCGGGGAATACACGTGTTCGATGATTTTTCAAACTTTTTACAAAAGCGAAATCGATTAAGTCGTTGTTGTCTGAAAAAATGACCCTAAGAAGCACAAATTACCCTGAGTCAAAGTCTACTGAGACAATGATACTGAGTAGCTTTTAGTAGCTTCAGACAAATGGCCTGATCCAACTTTTAAAATCGAGTCAAAATAAGCTTGGAGTAGATAACTATCTTCACGACTTCTCGAGGATGAGTTAGGTCAATTTGACAACTTTCTATACTAGCTTATCTAGGGTGCGGAAGGTGTAGGCCCCAGGTTTTTATACCGTTTTATCTTCATTTAATTTTTTTTTAAGTAAATCGATGGTTAAGGTTGTGATCAGTTCAATGCAAACTTCGATTGATTGATTCCAATCGAATATCGAAAAAGTCTTTCGGTGAAAATATGCAATGATTATAATGCAAAGCGAAGCAAATAACACAAAGAAATTATAGTGGTCGTAGACAAAGCTCCTACGTCCACCCTCTCTCGATCTCGGAGAAATTCCTTAACTCACTACTACTACTTCTCAAGCTTTCAGATCAACTCAAACTTCGTGACTTTACTAACTTTCTTCTAAAAATTTAGCGTTTGTTTGGGATTTAAGTGTCTTGAGCAAGTCAAGGTTTTAGAATCCAGAGATTTAGAATCATTGATGAATAGTAAATGTATGTGTTTGTTTTGGAATTTGAGCAGGGTGAGATTTAACATTATGTCAAATCAATGTTTAATAATGATTGATATCAGTATTATTATATTATATTGAGAAGAGTAATAAAAGTGTATAAAAGTGTGATGTATTGGGAAGAATAATAATAGTTTTTTATAGGTATTTGTAGGTGTGGATTAAATGTTAGATTTGAAAACCGCACTCAAATCCTAAACTCGTATGAGACGGAGAGCGCAAAGTCCTAAGTACATCCGTGTGAGTCCCAAAAAAACGCAATCTAATAGTTTTCAGGCTGAACTACTGCAGCTTACTAACTCTAACACACACAAGTTTTCAGACTGTCTCAAACAGCTTACTAACTTCTTCTCTAGAGTTTTCAGTCAACTCAATGCAAGCCTTACTAACTCTTTACAACTCTCACTCTCCAACAATCACACACTCAAACTACCTAAGAATAGGGTTTGGGTTTGGGTTGGTTTCCACTAAGGTGAGATATCCTTTTAAAAATAAGAACAAATTCAAAGGCTAGGATATCTCTTACTAAGCTTTTGATACTTAACAATTCCCCAGGCTTAGTAAAATGAGCTCTCTTCTATGTGAAACACTTGAGAAATCTTTGGTTTTTCGAGGTGCTTCAAATGCAAGAATACGAATGAGCTCGGAGTTGCTTGATTTCGTAACCTTGCAATGGTGAAGGTCATTGGTATTTATAGGCAACTCTCTTATGATCACTCTTAAAAAACTATCCGTTGGAAGAGATAACATCAAGGATTTCCTCTTTTGTTATTGATGAACGACTATCTTGTAGGTTTGAACGCCCCTTGCATGTATTAGGAAATATCGCACTCGTAGTCAATCACCAATTTCGTGAACCGAAGATATCGATCCGACATTTCTTCCGAGATATGTCGCTTTCAATGTCAGTGTAGTACGTTGTTGTCGCCTCCTCATTGGTCGAATTCTTCCTTTGAATGTTGAGAAACAAAACGGCTCTATTTAGGTCAACTATACTGAACTGATATGTTCCTTAATGTCTAAGAATGTATAACATTTTGTTTGTTTGTACTAAGAATGAACAAGACATATTCTATTTTTAAATATATGTTCAGGGTCTTATGAGTCAGTACGAAATAATCTTCAGGATCTTCGGTCTTCAGGATCTTCAGTTCTTCAGGACTCTTGTTGCTCAGGGACTTCGGTTTTCAGGAATCTTCCGAGCTACACAGGAACATCTGAGTTCTTCAGCAAAATTAGAGCAAACATATTTTTCCCTGATTTATATTTGCTGACTATACAGAGTGCAGATAATCCTGAGTCCTAATTTCTATTGAAACATGATCCTATACTACCAAGATGTCCTGATACATGTCATACTCAGGGGTTTTTGGGATCTAATCAAATTCTTTATTAAATTCATCTCCCAACACTTTATTTTCACTAAAAAAAAATATATTATTAAGATTAATAATTTTTACTGAGCAATACATGTGCACCAATCGTATTATTTAACTAGTGCACACAAGTATTATTTCAATACATATTGACTCAAATTTATGCAAGAACAATGTCTATATTGCAAATTTAGCAAGGAAATTTATAATCAAAGCTCATTTACTTGAGTTTCTGAATAAATTCAAACATATATACCATCTTAAATTATATATGTATACATTATAAATATATATTTCTTACTACCTGAACACGTCCTTGAGTATTTCCAAGTATTCATGTCAAAGTTTCTAATTTTTCCTTTATTAGTATTAATTATGGAAAGTTGCAACTGTTATGAAATAATGTTATTAACTATGAAATATATAATTATTTTAATATTTTAATTTACTTATTTATTTATATATATATATATATATATATATATATATATATATATATTATACTAGCGCGTAACCCCGCAAATTTTGCGGGATTGAAAAAAAATTTACAATATTATTTTAAATTAAATATTTTAAATATTTAATTAATAGAATTAATTTAATTATAAAAATTTATTTATTTATTAATATACTATATACTTCCTTCATCCCTATAGCAAATTAACCTTTACATTTTTATCATTTCTAAAGTTTTAAATAAAGCTTTTACATTTTTTTTTTTTATATTTAATTATGTAACATGTTGAATCTTAAAAAAAAATCCCAATTTTAGCAATATAATTATATCATATTTATTATAAACAAATGTGATAAAAATAAAAGTATTTAATTTAATTAGACAAATTAAAAAAATAATTTAAATTATTTTTAATGAGAGTGCATAATTTTTTTAAAATAAAATAATTTAGTTGAATTGGGATTTGCGCAAATTAACGTGATTTCACCGTTGAAACAAGTTTACCAATATATAATGGGGTTGAAATAATTTTGATGTTATAAAAGTAATTATAATAATTTCATTTATTTATTATGAAAGATTTCGCAATTGGAAAAGGCGAATTAATTTTTTCTATTGTGAATAATAAATATTTATTATTCAAAAACTTTGAAAAATTTAATTGTTTGAAGGATTTTAAAGAGATAGCTAATCATATCTACGCAAGATTTGATACATATATTTTTTTTCAGTCCAATTTTTATTATACAAAATCTTTAAAAATAAAATCTAATTGTTTGTATATTGTACAAAATCTCTAGAAAATATAATTGTTTGAACAATTTTAAAGAGTTATTAAAAATCATATCTACGCAAGATTTGATATATAATTTTATATTTTTTGAAAAATCTAATTGCTATACTAATTAATTGGTATATAAACATAAAAATCATATCTTTATGCAAAAATGATGTACTTGAAATTTTTAATTTTTAATTTACTGATCATGAGGGAAATTGTAAAATTATTTCAATATTATAACTCAAATTACTTACCTCTATATTATTTGTAATATATACAAAACATGAATATTAATCGCAATGAACAAATGAAAAGAAACTCCTCCACAACTAATTCAACAATCAACTTACTTAACTCAATACTCAGTTCAATATAAAAAAATTCCAAGCAATATACAAATTAATTACACAATTGCAATAAATATTTATAATTCAAATTACTTACCTCAATACTTTTACAATATAAAATAATAAAATCGATTAAATAGAAACAGATTAGAAGAAATTTCTCCACAACTAATTCAACACTCAAATTACTTACCTCAATACTCCTTGCAATAAAAAAAAAAATCCCTGCAATATACAAAATAATTACACAATTGCAATAAACATTCATAACCAATTCATAACTCAAATTATTTACCTAAATACTCTCTGAAATATAAAATAATAAAATTAAATTAAATATACAACACAAAATTAAATAAAAAAAATTATAAGATAAGAAACGAATTCATAACTTAAATTACTTACCTCAATACTCTGTGCAATATATACAAAAAAATTTATAAATAAAAATATATAATTTATATTAAAATTTTATCTTAATGGACGATCTTAAAACGAATATTCTGGTTAAATTGGGCTTTTACAGAATTAACGTGGTTTCGCCACATAGACTGAATTAGGTTTACCAATATATAGTATTAAGATTAAGATTAAGATATGTTGTGTGCATATTGTGTGAGGTGGGTCCGAGCCCAAATATCAACAAGTTACAAGTCTTAAAGGAACCTGTAAATTTCGTAAGTATAACACATCGCACCTCGCAGCGTGAGGTACCTTCAGGCGATCTCATCTACCGCGAGCTCGAGGATCTCGACTGATCCCAATGTTAGAGCATTAACTATGATGGGACGTGCGTCAGAAACATAGCATAGAAGATCTTTCCTAAACCATGCTTGGATCAAAGATGAATCGGCGAAAAATGGCTTTGATTGACCGCACAGGGTACTTAAAATGGCCAATTCCCTGTAAATTCGGGAATTGCCTGGGTCGACGTGCAAGCGAAGTCTGCGAGGCCAACTTTTGGCCCTTGTACTTGTAATTCGGGAGAGTGAACTCCACTTTCCCCACCACTATAAATAGGGGGCATTTATGACTCCAAAAAGAGAGATAATTGAATGTCATGTCAAACATCTTGCCAATTTACTTCTCAAACATAAGATCAACAAATTCTCTAACTCCCAATCATATGCATTGAATACAACCAACTCTCATTAATTACTTATTTGTGTTACTAAGATCCTAAGCCACATCTAATTCTCTTAATCCGATATTTTAGTACACAACAAGATATATTAAGATTAAGATATGCACAATTTCATATCATTGTTATCCACAATTTCATATAATTTTAATATTTTAATTTAATCATTATTTTCATTCATAAAATCCTCTTTTATGTTTATTCCTCCCACATTTACATGTGGAAGCAACAATTAGTCGCCCAAGCACTTAAAAAACTATTTCATGGATAATAATTCATTAAATATAGTCACCCAAGCACTTAATAAATTATTTCATGGATCAAGAATTCATTAAATATGATCCAATCAGAGGAAGAATTAAACAAATAAAGAAAGGGGGGATATGGATGAAATAAAGAAAGTAACGTTTTTTTCATACAAGAATACTTTTTAGTGTTCATATAGTAAAATAATTTTCAATATTTTACATGTATTAATTATTATAAGTACAAATATATATAATAAAAATAAAAAGTATGTGATGCAGTTACACGTGTTTATCCTTACAATAACACATGTTTGTCCTTATAGTAACACATATTTTGGAGTAAATTTTACATTTTTCTTAAACACGGATTTATTTAAAAAATTTATTTGACCCGATTCAACCCTCAAAAGATTCGCGAATTTTCAGCCCCTTCCTTAAATGTGATACTCCCTGCATTCTAATTTAAATTAGCCACTTTTCGTAAATAGGTTCCTTACAAAAAAATACTCCTTACAAACAACACTTATTTACATCAAATGTCACTCTACTACACATATTAAATCCACTTTACATCATTTAATACTAATTAATAACACTTTTTTAAAAGTTGAATTGATATTCATACCCTTCTATCAAACCCACTTTACACCATTAAATACTATTATTTCCCATTTTTCTTAAACTCCGGATCTACAGTACATGAATAATCAAAATAAGGACGGAGGAGTAATATTTATGTGGAATATTTTTCAGCCCTTCTTAAGTCTCGAGATTTTTTAAGGTCGATCAAATATGATCATGATATTTTTGAGTCCTATATTAATAGTACTATCATCCAAACCCATTATTAATAATTTTCTATCTTTCAGGTCCTAAATTGATAGGAAAAATCTTTTCGACATTGAATTGATAGTTTTACTCTTTTTAAAACTCTGAATTGACATTTTTCCTATAATTTTTTAGTTTTATTAACAAATTTTCGAGATATAAAAGATCACGTGTTAACACTAATTCATCTTTAGTGTTATTTCGGCAAAAAAAAAAGGTGTTTGAATATTCTAAATTAAACTCCATTTTAAGGATGATGAGTTTTTAAAAGGAGAAACCCCTTTCCTGAATAGACGTAGTATTTAGCAAAATTTTACCCTTTTATCTAATAAATTAGGAAGACTGTCATTTTTTTACCGCTTTTTACTCTATATTCTTAATATTAATAAAATTTTACCTTGTTATCTAATAAATTGGGAAAACGAAGTCAATTTTTTTGACCACTTTTTATTTTAAATTTAAGAATTTGACCACTTTTATTTTCAATGTCATTCGGGAGTTTCGCGGTATATCCTTTTATCAACACGATATCGACATATCGTTTTATTATATTTTCAATTTTATTGGTAAATAATTTGGTCTATTTTCTTCTGAATGATGTCATTATTTTATATGTATAAAAAAAGATGTGTCAATCATTATTTTATGAGTAGGTCTAGTGTGAAAATTTTTACATATGAAAAAATCTATTTTTGTGGACCTACATAAGACACAAAACAAATAACGGATGAGTTCAATAACATGAGTCCTTGTGGCTTATTGGTTAATTTAAAAGTAAACTCACCACTATAGCACATTAATTATTTAATAAATTATTTTCTCACTAATATATTTACCTAAATAATTATCGTGTATATATACTGCATATTGCTCTATAAATAAAAAAAATTGAAAATTCGATTATTCTCTAGATTCGAACCCTGACCACCACAATAATTTAAAAGTAAACTCACCACTATAGCACATTAATTATTTAATAAATTATTTTCTCACTAATATATTTACCTAAATAATTATAAATTATATATATCTTCGCATATTGCTCAGTATTACAATTTTACGTAGGGGACATGCAAAGCTGAAACAGTATTACATGCAAAACATAACAGTATTACATGTTAAAGTATAAAAGTATTGCATCCAAAACATAAGGAAAAATAAAATTTTGAAGTTTATTAAACGCACAACCGAAGCAGTATTAAAATTCATTAACGCCTCCTATTTTGATTTCAAATAAGAAGCTGAAACAGTATTACAAGCAAAAATATAACAGTATTACAAACAAAACATAACAATATTACAAAACAAAACATAACAAAGATATAAAGCAAAAAGATAAAAATACTACAATTTAAACATAAAGAAAAAATTAAGGTAAGTTATGAAGGCTACCTAATAAAAATGAATAATATTATAAATAAAAATAACATTATTACAATAAAAAAAAAAAATACGATTTTTGAATGTGTTATATGTACAATTTATAATTCTTGAGATGGACCATGCCATACAAAACTTAGCTGTGACTTGAAGTGGACCTCCGCTAGTGGACGATGAGTTACAGTCCGAAATTAATCGGTCCTGTAATGACAATCTTAGATTTAAAAAAAAAATGAATTATTTAAATTCTTAATTTTAAAACAACCTTATAAGAATATAAATTTTTTTACGGATATCTCGCGTTATATCCGAAAAAAATATTTGCCGTGTATAGAGATCTTAACCCATGTTTTCTAGTTTGTTTCAAATGTATTATCATGAAAAACTTGCAAATTAACAAATTATATGCTATCTATCCGTACACTTCATATATTCTATATATGCATCGGTCCACAAAAAATGCAAGAGCAAAAAAAAAAAAACATAACTCCAAAAACAAGACAAGTGTAATCATATGTGCCAAGTAAAATGTTTTGACCCATAGACAAGTGTAACTATATGCTCCAAGTTAAATTGGTTTGACCTCTAGAGTCACAAGACCAAGTACGAGATCTAACTTCTTTACACTTCAGTTAGATCAAGTTGGACCCAACACTCTTTATGGAAAATATACATACAAAAAAACAGACTAGAGAGGAAAAGACCCCTAAAATATATATAATAACAAAAAAAATCTACATCTAACCACCAAGACCAATCTTCTACTACAATATTAACAAATTCGTCTTCGTTCTTTTAAACGTAAATTATTTAACATTTCTTTTAAAAGTTGAGATTTTTTTCAAGGCATATTTAGTCTTTATTTATTTTCCTAGTCTAAACCCTCCCAATTCGATAGCCTATAATTCGGTCTTAAAGAACTGCTTGCCATATTTCTATATATAGAAGAATTTATGGCCACATGAAGTGGACTCTCCTTTGATTTAAGAGCATATAATAGTATCATTACATGATTCTTTCATCATAAAAGGAAAGAACCATCTTCCTTGTTATATAATCACAGCTCAAATATTTGTTGTCTTCTACGTACGTCATCGCCACCCCATGGATGACATCACCAAGTCACCTCCGGCCACTATTCAGTTCCCAGTGAGCCTCGGCCGTGACGACGGCGGCCGCGGCAAACGGAAGGTGATTGACGAAGTCGATTTCTTCAGCTCCGATAAGAGAGACGGCGGCCGCGGCGGCGATGAGGAAATGCCCGATCGAATGTCCAATTGCAAATTAGTTAATGTGTGTAATATGATGTAGTTTGTTACGTTTATGTGGTGTTTTCAAACTCAATTCAACGTATGGTGCAAAATCACTTTTTTTTTTAAAAAAGCTGACAAGCTTAGCTTTTATGGGATTTGGATCGGGTGCAGTACAACACTGTCCTATGCAATACGGTGTTTTCCTGTAACAAATCAAAAAATTCACAATATTTATGATTATATCGCGTGGTGTTGTACTGCAATCGATCCAAATCCATTTCTCTGTAAAAGAAAGCGATTTTGGACCCGAAATTTTGTTTGCCAACACACCTTAATTGAAGATTTTTTTTATTTTTTTTTATTTTTAAAAAGCTTGAATTTATAAATTTAATATTTAATTTCATATTGATAGACGGGGTTGCATCTCCATACAACGGCAAACAATGGTAGTGACGAGTCCTTAACCAATGATGGGATGTCTTTCATGTCAGAGAGGAAAAGATCGAAAACCGAGGTTAGAAAAAGCACGACTAAATCTTTGTGTGCGTTAAAACATGTGGAAAATTCAAAGAATTGTTTAACAAAAAGTCTATTTTAGGAAATAATTATCTTATAATTTTTGCAGCAACTGGCCTTCCTTCAAGGTGAAATGGAAAAAGTGAATTCGGAGAATCGTAAATTGAAGGATGCGTTGGATCAAGTGACACAAAGCTACAATACTCTTCATATGCATTTATTGACAGTTATGCATCAGCAGCAAAAGCAACAAAATGAACAAATTGGAGGGAGTTCGGAGGATTCTAGGAATGGGCATGAGAATGGATACGTGCCTAGAAAGTTCATACATCTTGGGTTTGCGTCGGACGAATCGTCCCCAGAGAGACGAATTGGCCGGGACATGCCTCCCCCGTCTGATAAGGACAATGTTGGAGATGAACAATCTCCCGAAAATAAGAGTAATTTGAGGCTTCGAAACTCTCCGAGAAGTGTTGAACAAACGGCCGAGGCCACCATGAGGAAGGCTCGTGTCTCGGTTCGTGCTAGGTCCGAGGCTACTATGGTATGTATGTAAGTATTTATGCATGCGATAATTTGATTTAAGAGGTGGTCTTGCGTGAGATTGTCTCACGAATCTTGTTATGTGAGATGGATCTGTATTAATTTGACCCATATAAGAGCCAAATCAAATTGACCCCTATATTTTTCTTAACAATCAATATTAGTTAGTGGAGCTTTGTTTCACACAGACTCATTACGTGGAGATTTTTGGCCTCACACAAATCTTTTTGTCTAGATCTTCTAATGTCTTTTAATGGTATATGTTAGATTGTATGGTAGAGTTCGATTTCTTTCTATTAATAGAATATTTCTATTGGAGGTTCTTAACGATGTATAGATCACAGATGGATGCCAATGGCGCAAGTACGGTCAAAAGTTGGCTAAGGGGAACCCGTGCCCTCGTGCATACTACCGTTGCACGATGGCAGGTGGTTGTCCCGTTCGAAAACAAGTACGTTTTCGTTTTCGTTTCTTTATCAATCAATTAATTAATTAATTTAATTCTCTTATTCAAATAATCAACGATAAACGTGTCGTCCACGAATCTAGGTCCAAAGATGCGCAGAGGACAAAAGCATACTCATAACAACGTACGAGGGCAACCACAACCACCCGTTGCCACCGGCTGCCATGGCGATGGCCTCGACCACATCCTCGGCCGCTTGTATGCTCCTCTCGGGATCAATGCCGAGCGCCGACGGGATAATGAACACGAGCTTTCTATCAAGAACAATCCTCCCTTGCTCCTCAAACAACATGGCCACAATCTCAGCCTCAGCCCCATTCCCAACCATAACATTAGACCTAACACAACCCCCAAACCCTATGCAATTTCCAAGAATACCCTCCAACCAATTCCCACTTTCCTTCCTCAACCAACAACAGAACTTCGGGCCGGGCCCCAGCAACCCCGCCGCGGCCCTCCTCCCTCAACTGTTCAACCAGGGTTTGTACAACCAATCGAAATTTTCGGGCCTACAAATGTCGCAAGAAATTGATCAAGGAAGCCATGAACAATCACAGCCGTCGATGCATCAACTGAGTGAGACCGTGAATGCTCTTGCAAATGATCCAAACTTCGCTGCTGCTTTAGCAGCAGCCATTTCTTCGTTGGTCGGCGCGCCGTCGTCCAGCAACGGAAACGGCAGCGGCAGTAGCAACAATAATAATAATAATAATAATTAAGCAATGAATGCAGGTTAATTAAACTATTCATTTCATTCTTTTTTTTTTTATACATTTCTATTCACGATAGGGGGTGGATAGGAGAAAATTTCACACCATGGAGTTTCATTTTTTTTTGTACTGATTCAGAAATCTGAATGTTTCTTGGTCAAAAGTTTGAATTAAGGAAAGGAAATTTAATTATGAAGGGTTGAAATTTCGATTCTTTATTGTTGGCATGTAGCATGTAGTCGGTATGCTTTTTTTTTCTCTTTTTTTTTTTAAGTCTTGTTCATATGTAGGTTGCAGTCAAGCGTGAAGTCAATTAAAACTTATCCAAGTTGCATATATAGACAAATTGAAGTGTGACTTTATTGTACTAATTATGTTGATATCTTGATGTGATGTTATGATGGCATGAATAATCTCTATTATGTTCCCACCTAGATATATATAGATTAAGAATGTGCACGTACAACTGCTAATGTGACGAGATCATGTTGATTAAATTTTGAGGGCTAACTTTTATGTGAATCTAGGTGACCGAACCTTTTAGAATCATGCAACTTATTATAGTGAAAGATGCAATTTGTCTATACTAACTCGTCTAATTATTAATATGAAAAAATTGTTGCATGGTTCAGTATGACAAGTTGCATGGTTTTAAAATGCATTATAAGTGCACGGTGCACTTGGATACACATGAGATCACTCAATTTAAAATATTGATGTGATTTTTTAATTTTTCTAGGATTTTTTTCTGTACGTGACCTATATTAGCATTAGATAAAGCATGCTCAAATTGGATATAGGAGTATTTTAGTATGAACGTGAGTTTTTATATGTAATTTGTTCTAATTGTTTGGAATTAAAAGGCTCTATTTATTTGAGTTCAAAAAAAAAAGAAGCTCTATTTATTTATTTATTTATTTTGTTTAACTGTTTTTATCGGCGTGGTTAATTAAGATTTTTCTAAAGATTTTGTATTGGAGGGTTCATCTAAGAATAACAATTCAATTTTAAATGGTGTTAATTATTTTATCAAAAAAAATAATTTGTAAGTATTAATTAATATTTATTTAAAAAATGAGTTTTATCAATTCAGGACCTGAAAGATGGTAAATTTATCAATTCAGGGCCTAAAAAATACAAACTATCAATTTATCAAATATCAATTTAATCACGACCTTTAAAATTATTGTATAAAAGCCCAACCTTTAATATTGTTACAAATTAATATAAGTTTTTTTTTCCTCCGGCCGCAAAAAGATGATGTGGCTCGCCGGAATTATTTGTTTTGCCATATCAGCTGCCACGTCAGACTACAAGTAGGATGAAATGTCCAAATCATAAATATGAAAAATATAAAAAATGTGAATTAAAAAAAAATCTTAAAAAAAACATTTAAATCTAAATTCCAAAACTTTGAGATTCTGGAATTTTTGTGAAAAATCTAATTCTGGAACTCGCAGAACTCGATTTTGGGGATGGGGGTATGTGGTTTTGCGATTGTCAAGATTTTGAGTTTTGCATAATCAATCAATTTTTTTGTGAAATTGAAGATGTTGCAATGGAAGAGTGAAGATGAAGGTATGATGAAGATAAACTGTTTGGTTTATTATTCTTTATTTAAATTTTAATAGTTTTGTTTGTTTGTTTTAAATTTTACTTCTTTTAATTTATGTTTTGTGTTTATTTATTTCAAAAGTGTTAATGATAAAGCTGGATGTGGAATTATTTAAAAAGAAATATTTAATATGTGTCATTTTAATCGACAAGTATACATGTGCTCTAGTGAGCCATGTCATCTCTTTCAGGTCGGAGAAAATAAAGTGTGTATCGATTTGCAACAATATCAAACGTTGAGTTTTAATACAATAATCTTGAACGTCGTGATTAAATTGATATTTGATCAAAAGGTCGTGTATTTATTTGAAATTAACCCTATTTTTATTATAAAATCGGTTTAGTTTGTTCTATTTTAACAAGATTTAAGATTTATTGATGATTAAATTTATTCAATTGAATAGTTCATTTAAATATATATTATTTTATATTATATATTTTTATATTAGATTATAATATATGTGTGTGTATATGAGAAAAAATTAACTGCCTATTTTTTTTCATCCCTAAAAATTAATCATTAGGTTTTGGTCCCATAAATAAATTGATTGTCCAATTTTCATCCTAAAAATCGCAAAATAATGTCGTTTTTGGTCACATGCAAAGCACGCGTGTGCATAAAATTGTTGAGAAATAGGTGCAGGATCTATTTGAGGTGCAATTTAAATACAAATTTAAATTATTTAATTATTACTAGCATGAATTAATACTATATTAATTCAAATAACAGCAAAAACAAAAACAAATCATGCGAACAATTATGTCACGAAAATCCTACACATGCAATTTCTAGGAGTTCGTGAGGCGCACTTTTATGGATTAAACGATAGAGAATCTGATCACACACCCAACGACCTTCTAAGTATTCTCACGCCCTTATTTGATATCCCTGGTAGGAATCTCCTTCAAATAATTAACAAAAGGAAAAAGAAAAATTGTTGCACAACCTTTGTGGATTTCTAATTTTTCCAACACATGGAATATGTTGATGAAAAAATCATCCCCAATTTATAAAGACTAAGGGGCAAAAATTTTTAGGGTTTGTTGTAACCATAATAATCGGTCATCGACCCCATGGCGACTACTGAGGACGGGGCATCCGAGACCGGCTTTAGCAAGAAGATCTGAGCTAAGATCGCCTCTGAGGCGACTTGGCGGCGTATAAGGAAAAAGGCAGTAGAGCTCGCCTAGACGAAGCGTCCCCGAGGTCGCTCCGTGGGCGAGGTCGGCCAGTACAGGATGAAGATGAGCCAAGCTCGCCTGAGCGGGCGACCTCCCTCAAGGTCGTTCCGTGAGCAAGGTTGACAGGCGTATCGGAGCGAAGATAAGCAAGGAAAGAAGATCAAGATAAAGATTCCTTGTTTGTTATGAAAATAAAGATCTTGCATATCTATTGAAGACCCTGGCGAAGATTTAGTGTATCTTGTATTTCCTTGTTTCGAAGGCCCATTAAGTGGCCCATTAGGGTTTTCATCTTTATACCTTGTAATTATTATAAATAGGGGACAAACCCCAAGAGAAAAGATACACGAAAATACATAGGAGAAAGATAGTAAAATATCCTGGCTTGGTATGCCCTGCACGTAGTCGTTTTAATTTAACCGAAATCAACAAATTCTTTCGTTCTTTATGTCTTTCACTCATTTCTTCATTCGTTATTCATTACTTACTTGTTTATGGCATAGACGTAAAATCTATGTTACAACGGGGTTTAATGTTCAATGAGAAATTTCTTTGTATCTTCTCAAAGATATAATCTTGAATAATCCAATATATTCTAATTCCCATAATTAAATCCCAACAAAATATCCCCTTATTAATTATAAAGGAGATTTTTTAAAATCCCATATAGGGAAGAAATAAGATTTTTTACTTTTCTTGAATTTATGGGATAATCTTGTATTCCAAAAAAATCAAGAATTTTTTTTCTCTTTCTTCCTCATATTTTTCGAAAAAACAAGGAAAAATAAAGCAATAATATTTATTTTATTTTAATCATCTTTTTTAGTTATTGGACTTTATCTTTTGGCTACTAAAGGTACCTTTAGGAGAATTAAGATTGGACCTTCCAATGGACTTTGAATTATCAAATATTGAGCCACAATATTATTCAAGCCCATTAATATTAATTAATCCCACTACATAATTAATATTGCGCTATCTATCTTAACCCATATTACTGTAATATGGCTCCCGGTTATTATTTTCCGTGTTTAAGATTATCCAGTCCACTAATTAATTTAAGTCACTGAAAAAGCTTCATATTAATTAATATTTTTTCCTTGGATTAAGAACGGCTCAACATTATTATCCATACCGAAAACAAATTCCACTTGCAAGATTTAGTATGATAAAACTTCTGAGCCTCCCAAGGGGACAAATCACGCAAGACGTACTTGCACACGATTCTCCGTATTAAATCTTTGCAATCATCATGTAACTAATAATATTGGCCAAGATATAAAGTATTGAATCACATTGATTCTCTACCCAATATAAGTTAAAGCAATAATTATTAATTTTACACGATCCTATTTAAGGGACGAAGATTAAGAAATAACGAACCACTGAGATCTAATTATTCTATATTCAGTACTGAAGAATTTATTCTCGTTGTAGGTTCTATTCAGCGCATCATAATGCACTAGTGTAATCTCTTGGTCAAGACAAGTCAATCTGAGTCTTACACTTCAACCTTTCACGATGGATTGTTCATTTCCATCTAGGTTGTGAATTTGTACTTAGTTACAAGGAACTGTTAATGTGGTCTTCTGTGATCTGGTATCACCACATTAACTACAATGTAACACGTACTATTTAATAAAAAATTATGCAGTAAATATATATAACATTCATTCATATTTAATGCAACAGTGATAAATAATTTATTTCAGTAAATAAATAAGAAATTCAGTTTGATTATACCAAATAAAAAGCATACTTTCCAGTATCACCCCAACAATCTCCCACTTATACTACAACACGTCTCGTCTTGTACGTGACATCTAATGTCACCTACACGAACCTAATAACATTTCTCCCACTTATACTCAAAGCAGATTGACAACGCTCTTGACACTCATTCCTTCCACATGTTGTTGGGAAATAGGGTGCCCGGATCTATTCGAAGTGAAATTTAAATACAAATTTAAATTAATTTAATTATTACTAGTATGAATTAATCTTATATTAATTCAAATAATCAATTAAATCACAACAACATATCATGCATATAAAAGCCACGTAAATCCTACACATGTGGATTTCTAGGAGTTACATAAGGCGTACCTTTTGGCGGATTCAATGTAGAAGATGAGTACCCGCTCAATCTAACAAACCCAAAGTCCGTCTTTAGCATTCCCATGTCCTTGCCGATAATCCGGTGGTTGGATGCTCACGAACAATTAACAAAAGGGAAAAATAAAAATTATGTTGCACCACCTTTTTGGATTTCTAATTTTTTCAACACATGGAATTATGTTGGGGATGAAAAATTCATCCCATATATATAGACAAGGGGGGCAAAAATTTCATGTATTTTTAGGGTTAGGAAATTTATTTGTATCTTCCCAAGATACAATCTTGAATATATCTCATATATTCTATTTCCATAATAATCACAAAATATCTCTTCCTCGTATATATATGAGATTTTCGAAAATTTGGCATTAATAGGGAAGAAATAAGATCTTTGACTTTTCTTGAATTTATGGGATAAAATACAATTCCAAGAATACTTATTCCATAAAATCTTTCCAAGAAAATTAAGAAAATCTTTTCTCCCTCTTCCTTAATATTTTCGAAAAAAAAATAGAAAATACAATATTTCTTTTATTTTAATCACCTTTTTCAGTTATTGGACTTTATCTTTGGACTACTAAAGTGGTCTTTAGGAGAATTAAGATTGGATCTTCCAATGGACCTTGAATTATCAATATTGAGCCACAATATTATTCAAGTCCATAAATATTAATTAATCCCACTACATAATTAATATTGCACTATTCATCGTAACCCATATTACTGTAATATGGCTCCCGATTATTATTTTCCGTGTTTAAGATATTAATTAATATCTTTTTCCTTGGATTAAGAACGACTCAACATTATTATCCATATCATAAACAAATTCTACTTGCAAGATTTAGTATGATAAAACTTCTGAGCCTCCTGGTAAGTAGTAAATTATGTATATTTTTAATAGATTAGAGTGAAATTTATTGGACTCATTTGTATTAAGATAACATGATTTATTGTTTATATGTGTTTTGATGATATGATTCCATATTTGATCTATTTCTTATATTTTAGAGAGAATTTAGGTATCCTTTGTGGAGATATATTGGACACGAGTTGATCAAATTAATTGTAAAGAAAAAGCCGAAAGAGATTTCAATGTCAGAATGCGGCATGCAGCGAGTTCACGGATTAAAGCCCATTAATGTTATTATTGTTGGCTCTTTTAATTGGTCACGTGAGTGAGGAACAAGGCTTAATGCCCAAGGCCCATTAACATGAGTTTATTAACCTAATATGTAAGGTTGTTTCGTGGAGAATAAGGAAGCCAATCATCATATAACATATCACAAATTCATCTCATGACAACGTAGGAATAAATAAAATTGAGACAATTTAATTTTTAAAAGCGTTTTTTTTTTTTTTTTAGTTTTAACTTTTTTTCTTTTTTTCAATTTCTTTTTTTTTAATTTTAATTTCGGTTTTAGATGTTTTTTTTTAATTTTTAATACCCAACCCGACCTCAAACCCGCCCAAAGTGGTTCATTGTTCACTTTACCAAGTGGTTCATTAGTTCAATTCGATCTAAATGGTTCAAATATGATTTAAGGTTCACTATTTAGGGGTTAGGGGTTTATAGTCTAAGACCATTTTTATTGATGCGTGTAGTCTTGCGAGAGTTCACTTATAACATACATTTATATATATATATATATATATATATATATATATATATATATATATATATATATATAATTGAGACGACATAAGACACGCATGACAGCAGCAGTTCAATAGAGAAGATGCCCCGCAACCATGTTTAGTTAATATTTTTATTTCAATTCTGCGATTTAACCTCAGTATTTTAATATTTGTTAATTGATTTGAGACGTTTACAATATTTATCTCAGGAATATTTATTTCATCTATTTTAACTTTTAACATACTTGGACATTTAATTTGAATTGATCACCTAGGTTAAATTATTCTTGTATGTCTGCTAGTTCATAAATTTGTAATCCGTAATTGTTGCAAATTTATGGCAATTGGTAGCAACTAGTATTTTGCTAGGGTGATTTAAATCGGGTTCTTTCGAATCGAGCTTGCGTATTCGAGAATTTGTTTGTCCTTTATCCTAGAGTTTAATGCTTTTGACCTGATTAAATTTAGATCGTATTCTTTTTATCGGTTAAAAAAGAATCGTTGGAGAGATTGTTTCAATTGAGTATAATTAAGGGATAATAACCGGTAGCCAGAGCTTGTTGACTACTGAGGGACATTAATCCTAGAGATAAATAGAGTAAACGTAGCTGTCAGTTAACAAAATTAAAGTCGAGGGATGAATGAACTGTGAATTGGAATGCCTTTTTATTATTAATTTTTCGTAATTAATTTAATTGTTGGTTTCTTAGTAATTTATTATTTTAATAGTAGTTATAAAATTCCTTTTAAAAACTCCCTTTTTGTGTTACGTGTTTGTCCCTATAAATTCATACAATTAGCATAATAATAATTATTCTACGTTCCCTGTGGATCAACCCCTTGCTTGCCACTACTACGAGTTAGTAAAGTATAATATGATATTTATTTTTGTCGCACCTCGATAATGCGGTCACCTCCTAAGGGGACAAATCACTCAAGACGTACTTGCACACGATTCTCCGTATTAAATCTTAGAAATCTTCATGTAACTAATAATATTGACCAAGATATAAAGTATTGAATCACAGTGATTCTCTACCCAACATAAGTCAAAACAATAATTATTAATTTTACACGATCCTATTTAAGGGACGAAGATTAAGAAATAACGAATTACTGAGATCTAATTCTTCTATATTCAGTAATGAAGAATTTATTCTCGTTGTAGGTCCTATTCAACACATCATAATGCACTAGTGTAATCTCTTGGTCAAGACAAGCCAATATGAGCCTTACACTTCAACCTTTCACGATGGATTGTTCATTTCCATCTAGGTTGTGAATTTGTACTTAGTTACATGGAACTGTTAATGTGGTCTTCTGTGATCTGGTATCACCACATTAACTACAATGTAACACGCACTATTTAATGAACAATTATGCAGTAAATATATATAATATTCATTCATATTTAATGCAACAATTATAAATAATTTATTTCAGTAAATAAATAAGAAATTCAGTTTGGTTATACAAAGTAAAAATCATACTTTCCAATATAACCCCAACAAAAATTCGGGGGTTTTCAATTCTCTAACTGACGTGGAAGCTAACTATTTTTTTTACATTTTTTATTTGATTAAATTACACATGTGTAAATATCTCAATAAATTAAATCAAAATTTAAATTTAAATTCTACAAATTAAAAAAGGCCAAATAATCAAATCTAGTCCATACTTTTGATTTCTCATCTATTTTAGCACATATTTTTTTCACTCCAAATTTAACACATATTTTAGCGTAATACTTAATAAACATTTCGAGTCATCATTTGTGTCACGGTCCTTCTGATGCGTGGTCGCTGGAGGTGACCTGTCTTACTAACGTATAAATATTAAAAAATAAAAAAGCTCGCCAATCCTATAGCCCATTGATGGGTTAGGTTAGGTTGAATAGTTTCCAATCGATTTCCATCGTGGTCCGGCCCATTTAGATCTATCAAATGGTTGGTGGATTAAGGTGAATAATGGATTAACCCGACCTGCGAACTGAAAAATATATCCATTAAATGTATAATATCGATTCCGGATCTAAAAAAATAGTGAAATTATCAATTTACCGTCTAATTTATTTTCTAATTTTTTTCTATTGATTCAAGATTTAAAATATTAAAAAATTTCAATCTAGAGCCTGCAAAATACAATCAATCAATTTAGGACTTAAAAAAATTAAGATCATGTTTGATATGTTAAAGTTTATATACTTATTTATTTATAATATATATTTTTTATTATTACATTTTTTTATTACTTTTCCCATTTACATAAAATCATAAGATAAAAACTTATATGAGACGGTCTCATGTATTAGACGAGGTACAATTTAACACAAATCACACTCATCCCTTTCAAAGAGTTAAAACACTAATGTCCAATTTATGTCCAATTTATGTCCCGTGTCACAGTGAAACAATCTCAAGCAAATGTGCCTCAAATTAATATATTTTTGGAAAAATTGTTTAAAAGTGCTATTTATCAACAACTATTACTATTAGGTGCTAGCATGTTTTTGTAATACTCTTAGGTGCAAAATTAGACAATTATACCCTTTTATACACAAAATATCATATTAGGAAGATATCCTAAAATTCGGTCATATTAATATAATTAATGCAATGTTTGATATATTTCCTAACAGTCATCTTAACAACTTGGAGAAATAATCTGTCATCTTAATATAATTAAGTCAATGATTGATTTATTTACTAAAAAAATATCTTCCCCCACCCAGCACCCACGATCTATGTAGCAAAAATTTTGGAGAAATTATGCAGCACATATCGATCAAATTGTCATTCAAATTTGCAGCACATATCGATCAAATTATGTTGTATACTATGGGTGGATGTCGTGATGCCTGTTCTTCACTCGTTCGTTTCAGATAGTGTCGATAAAATGGTAAGACGTTAGGGCCTTTTACAATCCGAACGCTGATTATTCGCGCGGAATCCGGCGAGCAATCGGCGTCCTCGAGTTCGATAACCTCTTCCGAGTTGAATTGTTCTGGGACGAGTCGACTCGGGCGAGGATCCTGGCGGAGGCGATTGACTCGATTAAGATGAACACGAGCAAATTGGCTTCTTTTGTGTGTTCGTTTTCATGGATCTTTGATTAGCAAATTGGTGCATATTATTTTTCTACCAATGGACAATGTTGCATCTTTAGTGTGTTTGTTTTCATCGATCTTTGATTAGCAAATGTAGATTTATGCAGTGTGTACCTGTTAACTAATACCATCAAGTGTTATATCCACCACAAATTACAAATATTGGCAGTCATGCAATCATCATATAACTTTAAAACAAAAAAGAATTGGTGATGATTTGGTGAAGAATGAATTTTTTGTAATTTTTTTTTGGAAAGGGCACTTTTTTATATAATTTGTTGTAGATGTATTTTAATGTTTAAGCATATTTAAGATGACATTATTTTGGTTTTATGGGGGCCGGCTGCTTAAATGTCGGGTCTGCATAAATTTTATACGGGTGTGCATAGTTTTTTTTTATAGGTGTGCATAATTATTTATTGGTGTGCAGAATTTATTTTTTACGGGTGTGCATAATTTTTAAATATAAAGAACAAATGATTAAAGGCAAAGTATAGTGTGAACAAGTTTTACGGTGAAACTGGTTAATGAGTGTGACTTATATTACTAAAGAGTGTGACTTTTTACTGTAAAGGGTGTGACGTTTTACTATAAAGAGTATTACTCATAAAAGTGAAGGGTGTGACTTATATTATAGCAAAAAGTGTCGTAATGATAACTGAAGGGTGTGACTTATATTACTAAATGATATGACTTATATTACTAAAGAGTATGTTTGTAAAAAAAATATATATATATATATATATATATCAGTTTCACGGTGAACAAGTTTCACAGCATTCCAACTCATGATTAAAAATAAATTGGGGTGTGCAGAATTTTTTTTTGGGTGTGCAGATTTTTTTTTGGGCTAATATTTTATTACTGAAAAAAATTCATTAAATAAAAAGACAGATAATTAAAAAAAAAATTGGGGTGGGCAGATTTTTTTTACAGGGGTACAAAATGAATAAGAATATACAATTTAATAAATACAAAAGTTAAAAAATAGATTTTTTTACGGGCTTGCATAATTTTTTTACGAGTGTGTAGATATTTTTTTTATGAGTGTGCAAAATTTTAAATAAAATGATAGATGATTAAAAAAAATTGAGTGTGCATAATTTTTTTATTAGTGTGCAAATTTTTTTTACGGGTATTTTTTAAATATAAGGACAAATGATTAAAAAAAATTGGGGTGTGCATAATTTTTTGTCCAATACTAAAAAGAATTAATTAAATAAAATTACAGATAATTAAAATGAATGAATAAATTTAAAATCTGAAATATGCAATTTTTTTTTTTTACTAATATTTTATTTTTTTGATTTTTTTTTTTTTAAAATAAAAGGACAGATAAATAAAAAAAAATACGAAAATTTTAAAATTTAATATCTGCATTATTTTATACATAAGGGTAATTTAGATATTTTGGTCTAATTTTAGCATCTTAGAATAATGACTAAAAAGTAGTGGACCTTAGAAAGAAAATGTTTTATAAATGACATCTAAGAAAAGAATTGCCCCATTTTTTTGTTATCTAGAAATTTAATTTATAAATATGTAATTGAATAGCAAAATTTGTTAAATCCTAAGTTGATAATTGTAATCTTTTAGGTCATAAACTGATAAAACTCCTTAAATAAAATATTTTGTTACATGTATTTAGCATATCTAAATAAAAAATAGGTCCCGAATAAAACTCCTTAAATAAAATATTTTGTTACATGTATTTAGCATATCTAAATAAAAAATATATGTGAGATTGGAATGGTATAAAATTATGAGTATAACTTTGGTACAATTGACATATAATTAATATTATTCAGTAAAAATAATTATTTTTTTAAATAAATGAATTAATGTTATCAAATTGATACTCTCTTATTAAAAACGAGTAACATTTAATTTAAAAAGTTTCAGTACCTAAATATTTGCCTAAAATTATATTAGAAACTCGTAAACTCGAATCTTATAACACGATATACTCCTTTGAGGTGTGTATCTATTAATTTAGAAAAAAAAACTCTTATGAAACAATTTCATACATAAGATAAGACAAATTCTTTTGTGATGTGCACCAATAAAATTGGTGCAATTTAATTTTAGAAGTTTTTTTTCTAATTTTTTTAAGTTTTAGTTTTTTTTTTTAATTTCAGTTTTCTTTTAATTTTAATTTCAATTTTAGGTTTTTTTTTTTTTTTTTTTTTTCGATCCAAACCCCGCCGAAAGCAGACATGGTTCGCTTTGGTTAAAAGTTTGTTCATTGGCTCAATACCAACGATTCATATATGATTTAGACGCTTTGGTGTTTAGGGGTTAGGGTTTAGAGTGCATAATTTATCTAAATAAAAATTAAATCCAATTGCACCGTGCAATTGGTGCCAAGGAAAATAACTCATAAGATAATATTGAGTTACAAATTAATGCATATCAACTCTCATCCTTCTCAAATGGTTAAAACAACATTATTTTTTAAGTGTTAAAAACAGTCTTAGACCCTCATTAATTTATAATTTAAAGACAAAAAGAATAGGAATATTTTTAAAATTTCAGGTATTGGTTGCTTCTTCCGACTCGATTGAATATAGTTTCCTGTTCCCTCACTACTGATCGACTTAAACTGCTTTTTGGGTTGTTCTCTGTCGATTGTCGTCTTCTTTTCAGGTAATTTCTCTATACTTCAGAGTTTCTTTATTTTGCAAAAAGATTTGATTTTGGACAAATTTTTCTTCCCATTGTAATTAGATATTGTTAGGTATTCCAAAGAAAACTTAGAACAAGTAAACATCATTTTCCGATTTTTTTGGGTCTCCGGATTCAAATCTTTACTATGTAAAAAACCTTATTGAGAAGGAACCCGTTAGGTTTGAACTTGCAAAATAGACCTCAATTAAGGTTCTTGATCACTGATTTTAGTGTTTTATAGGTCAACGGTTAGGGGGTTGAAGCTAATTACAGATATTCTTTAAATTTTGCTTTTGCAGTTTGTGGGATGGATAAAAGATACAGTTTTGCTGCAATTGTGGTATTGTTTGTGCTGTTTTCTTCTGTATTCTCTGCTCCTGATGATGGGTTTATGAGAATTGGGCTTAAGAAAAGAAAACTGAGTCAGATTAACCGATTCCCTGATACCCCTGAGTTGAAGAAGGGGGGTTTAGTGAAGGATTATTATAATTTTCGCAGTGGAAATGACGATTCGGAGACTGATATTGTTGCTTTAAAGAATTATTTGGATGCTCAATATTATGGTGAAATTGGCCTTGGAACGCCCCCTCAGAAATTCACGGTTGTTTTCGACACTGGAAGTTCTAATCTTTGGGTGCCATCATCAAAGTGCTATTTTTCTGTGAGTTTTGGTGTTTGCTATAGTTTTGTTGATTTAATGTTTTTAGCTTTTAAGGTTTTCTTGTGCTTATGGAGTTACTAATTGATGCAGGTAGCTTGCCTGTTCCATTCAAAGTATAAGTCTGCCCATTCAAGTACCTACAAAAAGAATGGTGTGCATAATTTTTTCGTAATAGTCTATTATTTTATGTCTTTTGTATCTAATTATATATGGAGGTCGATGAATGATGGCTAATGCAGATATAACTGTTGTTGTGTGTATGTCCATTTTGGGAAGTTATTTAGATATGGGTGTTAGAATTTTCTTAATTGGGAGTATTGGGAACTGAAAGTTGTTAGAATTAGTTCATGGTACATTAATAGGATGAGAATTATTAATCTAGCACTGCAGTATATATAGTTGGTTTGAGATATTTATACGTTCTTTCTGAAGGTAAATCTGCTGCAATTCATTATGGAACTGGATCTATCTCTGGCTTTTTCAGCCAAGACCATATTCAACTTGGTGACCTTGTTGTAAAGGATCAGGTACATCTCGGGGTCAAGTCACAATTAGGAATAACTTCTTGGGGTTTCTTGTTAATATTTCTAAAACTTTGTTCGATAACGATTAGGATTTCATTGAAGCAACAAAAGAGCCAGGTATCACCTTTGTGGCAGCCAAGTTTGATGGCATTCTTGGGCTTGGATTCCAGGAAATATCTGTTGGAAATGCTGTTCCTGTCTGGTATACATATAATACAAATGCACTTATATACATGTTTAATTTTCAGTAAGGGTCTTAATCGAATAGGAATTGTGATATTCTTAATGTGGAGATGCAGGTAAGCTTAGTTTCTTATAAACAGTGTGAATAAAGTTCCAGTTCTGAGATCTAATGCTAAATAAGATTGGAAAAATATGATCTTTGTGAGGTCTAGAAATACTTCTTTCGTGGGTAAAGATTAGGCTTGGATGTGATTGAGGGTATCTGAGATATGCGAACACTATAACTTTCATAAGAGCACCTCATATATTTTATATTCTGATGTATGAGTTGATGTGAATGTAATAATTTTCAAGCTATTCTAAGTTTTCTTATCTAGTTCGTTTTTTTTTTTTTTACATCTGCTTTCTTTTCTAACAGGTATAACATGGTAAATCAAGGTCTAGTGAAAGACCCAGTTTTTTCATTTTGGTTTAACCGTAAAGGTAACGAAGAAGAAGGTGGTGAGCTCGTTTTTGGTGGCGTTGATCCTAATCATTTTAAGGGCGAGCACACATATGTTCCCGTAACTCAGAAGGGTTACTGGCAGGTGTCTTCCTCAACCTCTTGGCTTCTAGAAATCTTTTCATGCTTGCATTTGTTTCCAGGACTTTTAATTGTTTTCTCTATTTTCAGTTTGACATGGGTGAAGTTCTAATTGGTGGGGAGACGACTGGTAATTCACAAGACTCTGTACACCTATTTACATGTGCATCTGATAATCTTTTATTTTTCACGTTATTTATTTTCTTGAACTCATCCAAGTTAATACATAAATTTTCCAGGATATTGCTCTGAAGGCTGCTCAGCAATTGCTGACTCTGGAACCTCCTTGTTGGCGGGACCTACTGTATGTACTCGTAATAACCTAGTAAACCTATTATATCATATCAATTTATGATAATCTAAATTAGCTAACTCGCTGAAATAATGTTTGTAGACTGTGGTCACTCTCATTAACCATGCAATTGGAGCTTCCGGAATTGTAAGCCAGGAATGCAAGTCCGTCGTTTCTGAATATGGGCAAACCATACTTGAAATGTTGTTATCAGAGGTATAGCCATTCTGTAATTGTTTTTTGCTTTTCCTTGGCTTTTTTCTGGTTCCTTTTTCTCTTTTTAAATGATACTGAAGATTCTGTACTCCAAGTCGGATGAATAAAATTGCTGAATGTTTAACCATACCAGTAGTTAATACAGCAGCTTTCGTTCTAAGAGTTTTATTGCTTTTGTTGGTATTTACAGGCACAACCTCATCAGATCTGCTCCAAGATAGGTTTATGCTCTTCTGATGGCACTCGAGATGTTAGGTCAGTTAACTTTGAATGGTTAAAATCATAACACAGATAAAAAAATAGGGTTAATTGCAGAATAGATCACGACCTTTTCATGTTTTTTCAATTATAATTTATAACATACGTTTTTAAAATTTGGAAATTCAATACACGACCTTTCAAATTATTGCAATTCTATCACATGACTGTTTTCCGGCAAGTCTTGCTGACGTGGCAGTGTATGAAATTGAAAAAAAAAAAGTTGTGATTAAATTGAATCAATAACAAAAGGTCGTGAATTTTCTTGCAATTTTATCAAAGAAATTCTGGCTGCCTCATCAGCATAAGTTGCCCTGCAAACTTTAAAAGTCTGTGTATTCTGTGAATTTTAGAAACATATGTTGTAATTGAAAAAACGTTAAAAATATTGTTAGTTTTTGTGCAATTAACCCAAAAGAAAAACACATGTCCCATTTATTCTTACTCTTATTAAAACTTAAAATATACTAGTAACTATTGAATATCCATCATGTTTATATTCAACTTTTATGCTTTTAGATATGCATCCTTGACTGATATTTTGAGCTAGTCGACATATGATTATTGCTTGATGATGCGGGTTTATTCTGGCAGTATGATAATTGAGAGCGTGGTGGACAAGGAAAGCACTAAAAGTTCACATGGCATCCGCGATGAAATGTGCACTGCTTGCCAGATGGCAGTTGTATGGATGCAAAGTCAACTCAGACAGAATAAAACCGAAGAAATGATTCTGGACTATATTAATCAGGTAGAGTAGATTGCATCTTTTTTTAAAGAGTATCATTATTTTGTTTTTTCACTTTTCTTTGGTGCTCTAAATCCTTGTTCTAATCTGTAGCTGTGTGACCGCCTTCCAAGTCCAAACGGACAGTCAGCTGTTGACTGCAATGCCCTATCTTCCATGCCTAATGTTTCGTTTACAATAGGCGGTAAACCATTTGTTCTTACCCCAGAGCAGGTTAGTTTTCATGCTATCCTTTGCATCATATGAATTCTGCTATCTTTTTTTCTGCATTGTTTGTAACTTGGTGGGGCTCTTGTTAATTGCTGAATAAGTCAATATACGTAACAGCCTGTAATCTGTTTGAGTTCAATTTTTTTAGTTGCGCTATATTCTTTTATATTTACATATTTAGATAATTGTCTAGGAATCTGTTATACCCTGATGTTATGTAGTATAAGATAACGAGAGACTTGGTACTTTTAGTCATTGGTATGAATGCATCTCAATGTAGTTAGTATTTTGACTCCATTTTAAGAGCTTGAAGCCCATGACTGGTAAATGCATAGTCCTTGAAGCACATAAAGCTCCAATTATAATTTTTTTGTTTCAATTTGCCTGCAAAAAAATCACCCTTCTTTGTGCTTGTTACTTTTCAGTATGTCCTTAAAGTCGGAGAGGGAGACACAGCTCAGTGCATCAGCGGTTTCTCTGCCATGGATATTCCCCCACCTCGTGGCCCTCTTTGGTAATTTCCCGTCTTGTTCGTTTCCATTCCTACAACTACTCCATAAAACGATGCTCGTAACCATCTCCGAAATGAATTAATTAAGAATCACATGAAAACAGATATTTGCGTGTACATTTTGGCTGCTAAATCGATTTTCTTGTTTCTTATGATCATCAAAATATGTCGATTTCTTACAGCATTGGCTTGTGTTGATGATACAGGATATTGGGAGATGTTTTCATGGGACCATATCACACCGTGTTTGATTATGGAAATATGAAGGTTGGGTTCACTGAAGCTGCTTAAATCTGCTGCCCGCTAATCCAATCTCGGCTTTACTATTTGCAGATTTGTTTGAACAGTTTAAGCTGTGTTTGATGTGCTTATACGTATGTGACTTTCTTCAGCTTGTGTAATAACTCAACTAACTCGCATAATCAACATAATTTACATGCTTTATATGACTTCGAATGAGTTTTCATTCTCATGAATATTTCATCGTATTGTTATAATTAGCATGGGATTATGTGCCTTGCATGTAAATACATCACTCCAATAAAGAACTTATTGCCTAATATGATGATTATTTCTTTACAATTTTTTTTATCGAATAAATAAAATTTAGATTTAAATCTTATTCATTAATGTATGAGACTGTCTCATTCGAGTTTTTGTCATTATTTTTTATATGAAAGTTCCAATACATGAGCCAACTGTGATTCAAAGAACATGCTCATGCTACAAAAAAAGACTAATCAAACATATAATTGAACTGTATAAACATGGCAAAACAACAGGAGAACAGGCATATTACAGATGAGCCAACTGCAATCTAGGAAAATATTCATGCCACAAAAAAGACTACTATCATAAACAGCACACAAACGAACCCATAATTAATTAGTGAGATCAACTCGGTGTTCTTGCTTTGGTTGTTTCTTTAATTTAGGACTGATGAGGCCATCCGTCAACGCACAATTCGACGCAAGAGATGCTTTCACAACGCTTAATTCCTGCATCCACAATTTGAGTCTCATTATGTTAACGTATGAATGCTAAATATAAATAAAGTACAAAGAAAAAAACATACCTCTTCCAACCCAATCTTGACCTCCACTTCTTCAACATCAGATAAAGGGATTTTCATCTCATTGAGAACAGAGAGACTGGAGGAAACAGACAGGCGGGTGACAGTTAAATCATCAGTTACCATATACGATCTTGATCCCCCAACAAACACTCGTCCCTCACTCTCATAGCCATATCGAGTCAACCTCGCCCCAAGAGGAAGATAAGAATTTAAAGCATAAGTTCTGCCCACAATAGGCTTCCGTAGAGTGTCTTTTACTTCTGTATCCTTTAGATACTTGTCGTGGATATGATCGGTTATGCTCATATACAAATTGTCTATATTGTTAAGACCTGTGTTTTTACCCAAAAGCCACTCCACCATTCCTAAGGGAATTATGAGCAGACTAAACAGAAAATCTACAAAGTCTTCCTCTACCTGTGCAAACAATAACTTCTTGCTGGATTTTTGAAACATTATTTTCAAAGTCATCTTCTTGGAAGTAGTTTCATTCTCGATATGTTCCAACGAAATGCCTGGTTCACATTTTAATGTGGGGAACTTCCCCTGTCTCTGATCCAATACGAGGTCAGACAGTGGAGTACGAGAAGTTAACGACCCCTTGAGCAACTGTATAATCTAATGCAAAAGGAAAAAGGAAAAGAATTAGATCAAAATGACTTCTTTATTTACAAGAGAGATGTTCAAACAAAAGCAAGAATCACACCTCTTTCAACCCAAAAGTCACATTCCTCATCTCGCCCCCCTGCATATCTGTAATATCAATGTCAAGTTTGCTAAGCGTTTGCATAATTGATCCCATCGCATTAGACACCATCAGCAGATCATCGGAGATGATGAAAGAAGCTGAACTTTGGGTAAAAACTCCGTCGTATGGTTTAACAAATGCATATTTAGTGGGCTCAGTGTAGTCAAGACTGACTTTCAGACTACTGTGTTGCGAAAAACTGGTTTTTGGATTGTCCAGCACCTGCTTACCAATAGAATTCCATAACTTAACCATGTCAGGGTTTGCTAAGCCTTTTACCAATGAGTTTAAGCTTCCGACTGATGGAGCCTTATCGCCATAGTGTTTTTCCAGAATTTTGATAACTTTCCCAATGATAACGTCAGAAAACTTAACAACACATCTGCAAAATCATTTTCGGCTTCTGCAAACAGCACCTTTGTTTTCTCCTTATTGATGAAAACTTTCAAAGAGAACTCAACTTCCTTAGCATCAGACATTCTTTAGGCTGTATTATTTATAAAACACCAAAAACATATGAGAAACTGATACCAATAATTCCTGCTGCCCCTTAATCACAATAAACACAAAAAATCTACAGGGGAGGTAGACTTAAATCTTATCAAATTCAATTTAGCAGCTTTGGGATATATGCATTTTGAAAGAGTCAATGCATAGTAATTGATTTTCCATAATAATCCCTAATCCTAATAATAATATTAATATCGCATTTCTACAATTTCCATAAATCCCAATAGCCCTAAATATAGCCCTAAATATAATCCTTCACCCACATAAACTAATTCCCACTCACACACTACCCACATAAATATCAATACTATACCAAGAACCTCAACCAGTACAAAAAAATAGGGATTTCATCCCAAGAAAAAAAAAACGCCGGAGACCACTGTCGTAAACACCCAGCCATAAAACAATAATAATGGATAAATAATTAAAAGTAGGGAAAAGCATATATAAAGAAGTGAAAGATTACCTGATTAACACAAATTTAGAACCGACAATTTTCAGAATGGACTGATTTTGAAGTCAATCGAGAACAAATCGTGTTTGGGGGCAATTTTATGGCTTGACGCCTGGGTTTTCTTTTGAGTTCGCAGTGAAGGATGAAAGTAAAGTGCATATCAGAGGTTTTGAAGAGTTGGGGCTTCGAGACACGAGAGTGAAAAAAATAGGCGGGCTGGCGGAATGAGGGGGAAAAATAAGGCGGGAAAAATATAGGTAAGGAAAATACCCAAAAAAAAAAAACAAAACAAAAAGAAGAAAATATTAATTGGACTACTACCAAAAACTTTAAGGATTTGGATCATCTCTATTCCTTTGTAAATTTCTTGTAAATTTTGGAGAGAGAAAGACACAATATAGGGGTCCTACACTTTATATTTTCTTTTTTTATATTAATTTATTCTCAGTGTTTTTTCTCTTCTTGAAATTTACAAGAAATTCACTTAAAACGAAAATATAGAGGATCCAAATAAAAAATTTAAACAAATCATATGGTATTAAAATTAAAAATTATGAGTTCAAATCATATCCATTATTTTCAAGTTGAATGCGGATATTGTTAGGAATTAAACAAGCAATTATGGAGAAAATAATGGAAACAATGAATTAAGGAACAAACAATTTGGTTACCTAGTTAATTAAATCGCCTACATCATCCAAAGGCACTACCAAGCCAGAGAGATCTACTATATCAGTATAAGATAGTGCAAGTAGTCTAAGATACAATGGGGAGTCGGGGGTTATTTATACAAAAACCCGACCGGGAAACCGGGCCAAAACCCTCAGATTTGGCCCATCCCGTCCAAACCCTATTTTCGTGGTCAGTGCTCTCCTAACGACTCGACCTCAGCCCTTGGTCGAGTGGGTTCACCGATCACATACATTGCTCGAGCGCCTCATGGCTTGTTGATAGGCGTGGGCGCCGATCGAGCACACCTCCGCCGACCTCGAAAGACCGTCGAAGAGCCTCGCTACCGATCCCGCTTCACTCAGGGCTCCATAACCCAACAATCTCCCACTGGAGATCAACTCGATATAACGATCTCGTGCACGGTCTAACGCCCATCTTGATCTTGCATCTAACCCGATATAACGATCTCAAATTACGCGGTCAATGCCCATCTTGATCTTCAGATGAACTCGACATAACGATCTCGCACGGTTCAACGCCCATCTTGATCTTGCATCTAACTTGATACAACGATCTCAGCCACGTGTCAACGCCCATCTTGATCTTGCATCCAACCACCTACTCCAAGCAATGCCCCATACTCCGCGAACTGCCTACGGAACCCACTCGACCTGGGGCTTTGGTCAAGCGGTTCTGCTCGACCAACCAGCTTGCTCGAGCGCCTTGTGCGTTCTCGGACGTTTAGTGGTTGTGCCCGGCCGCATACCGAACGACAAATCCAAAATCCGTTCCATCAAACTTCTCAATAGGCGATTTCCCTTTAGCCACCATAATTGCTCCCACCAGATCCCTTGAGCCTGATGCTCTGATACCAATTGTTAGGAATTAAACAAGCAATTATGGAGAAAATAATAGAACTAGGAATTTAGAGACAAGCAATTACATGAGTTCAATCCATATATTATTTCCATATGTAAAAAAAAAAAGATCGTATGATACTGTTTCACACATGAGACGGGATACAAATTAACACACTTTCCTTCCAAAGTGTTAAAGCGTCAATGTCTAAATTATGTTTCATCTTATATGTATATTAAAAAAATAGGTATGTAATTATTTGCATACATGTATTTACAGTAATACATGTTTATTTTTATAGTAACATAGATCTCAAAGTAAATTCATGTTATTTTGCTTTTGCGCGAATTATATAAGAAAAAATTATTTGATCAAGTTCCATTCGTTTGCACGAATTATATATAAAAATTTATTTGACCCAGTTCGATTAGTACAGAATCCACGATTTTTTTCCTTTATATTTATGTGCTTCTGATTCTGACCAACATGTCATGTTTCACGAGCCCTTCCTTATAGTAATACATACATGTATTTACGGTCACACATATTTTCTCTTATATTAACACATACCTCGAAGATAATTTTATTGTTCTGCTTTTACGCGAGTTTTATTGAAAAATTTGTTCGACACAAACATGATCAATAAATTTTTTACTCCGTGTTTATGCGCTTCTCATTTTGATCTGTAGATCATATTTCACGAATCCTTGATGAAATAATTTATATAAAAGTTTGATTTATACAAATTGTAGGATGGTAGCAAGCAGAATATTGAACTTTATTCATGTTAAACTATAAATATATGGAGTGTGTCAATTTTTTTATAGGTTAACCAGCTTTTGATTCACACTAGTGAAATAAAATATAAATTAAAATACAATAAAATATAATATATAATAGAATGCAAAAACTAATAGAAAATGGTAACATTTTTGTAGACAAAAGATATATATATCCTTCAGTAACTACGAACTATGCACAAGCATTAACAGTGTAGAAATTGATTCCAAACAAAATTACAATAATTCGTTCAGGTATTAAAACTAGACATAAGCTGACAGATACATCCCAAAAAAAAAAAAAATGAAAACGAAGAGTACAGAAGAAAAAAAAACATAATTACGTCAGTATATAATTTCCATCAAACAAAGTCTCACGAGTTTCCACAGCCTTTTAACACAGCTATAATCTGAAATAAAAGAGTTGAGTTAATTATTTAAAAAATAAATAACAATTATGAAGGTATATTTATAACGAAAGAAGATGATCTTAATTTCTCAAACAACAAAAAGGGTGATCAACTATATATCATGAAGTTCAAGATGAAATGTGACCTCTTGCAAATTGAGATAAAAGCTCCAATTTTGATTAAAAGTAAGTAAAATATCAACGGTAAAGTAAGATTTTAATTTTAGATGCAAACATGACTTTATACGGACCAAAATTAATTTGAAAAATAGGAAAATGGAAAAGTAAAGTAGATATAATATTACCTTTGATTCGCTTCTTTTGAATTTGTTAAGAAATATAGCTAGAGTCACATAGAACCGATTACCCGCTACACTCAACAAGTTGAAATATGCAATCCTCCATGATTTCTTCAATATCAGAGAACTAATTATTCCCCAAAATCCGACAATAAATCCAAATAACATCGATATACCAACTTCCTGCATAAAAAATAGCCTCGTAAAGCCAGGGATTTAAATCAATTTGGTCCCGTAACTTTGCACAATTATTGAAAATGTCCCGTTTGTATCACATGTTTTAATTTAGTCCCGTATGTTTTCAATTTGTGCCAATTTCGTCCCAAATCGCCGGAGACCGGTCAAACTACCCAAAAACGACATCGTTTCAGGGGTTTCGGTCGGGAAATGCTGACTTGCATCGATTTGGACACGTGGCGCGCCAAATGTGTATTATACCGATAAAAAAAATAAAAAAACGAAAATAAAAATTACACTTCATTAATAACAATAAAATAAATCAAAATTAAATTAAATATATATTCTAATTTCTGAATAATATTTAATAAAAAAATAAATCAAAATTTAATGAAAAAATGAAGTTTCCTGGAAACTTCCCGACCCCCAAAATTATAACTAAAATTATACTAACACCCAAAATCAGAAACAACATCGAAAAAATACTCAAACACCCCAAATTGAAACCCAATCGACGAACCCTAATCCTCCACACTTTCCGCCGTTCCGAAATTGAAGAACCCTAATCAAACCCTCCACCGTGGACGCTCGCAAAGGGGCGATGAAGTGGCAACACCCAGATTATGGTAAGTTTCGCTTTAGATAGCGAAAATTCGTCAAAAAATCGGGTTTAAATAAAGCATAATTAGTGGGTGGGTGGGTGGAGTTTGTGTTTGTTTGTGTCGGGTTTTTGTTTGGAAATTATAGCCTGGGTATGTGTATTTTAATGCTTGTGGCAGACTTAGTTGTGGGTGGGCTTCTGTTTGTTTGCTTGTGTTTGTATTTTAATGCTTGTGTCCCTGTTTTGAGATGAGTAAAGAGAACATATTTTGTTGTTGGTGGGTGTATTTAATACGTTTGAGATGTGAAAAACAAATAGTTATTGTCTTGAGATGTGGTCCATATTTTACAATACAATATACTTTTTGGACGTATTAGTAATACTTTATGTTTATAATAGTAATACTTTTTGTGTTTGGATTATACTGAAAAGTATGCTTTTTACTTTGTATAATCGAAACTGAATTTCCAGACTTATTTACTAATATAAATTGTTTATCACTAATGCTTTAAATATGATTGAATGTTACATATATTTACTGCATAACTGTTCAATAATTCGTACGTGTTACACTGTAGTTAATTTAGTGATACCAGATCACAGAAGATTAAATTAATGATCCCTTTGTAACTAAAAAGTACGCCATTCACGACCTAGATGGAAATGAACAACCATCGCGAAAGGTTGAGGTGTAAGGCTCAGATTGGCTTGTCTTGACCAAGAGATTACACTTAGTGCATGATGATCTTGTTGAATAGGACCCTCTGGGGAGGATAAATTCTTGAGCTGAACAAAGGAAGAATTAGACCTCGGTGGTTCGTTGTTTCTTAACCTTAGTCCCTTAAATAGGATCACGTGGGATTGGTAACTATTGCTTTGACTTATCATGGGTAGCGAATCAGAGAGATTCAATACTTTTTATCTTGGACAATATTATTGGTCACATGTGATTGCTAAGATTTAATCTGAAGAATCGTGTGCAAGTACTCTTTGCTTGATTTGCCCCCTTGGGAGGTTCATAAGTTTTATCATACCAAATCTTGCAAGTGGAATTAGTTTAGGTATGGATAATAATGTTGAACCGTTCCTCGACCAAGGACAAAAGATATTAATTAACGGAAAGCTATTTCAGTGGCTTGAATTAATTGATGGGCTAGATAATCTTAAACACGGGAAATAATGACCGGGAGCCATATTGACTGTAATATGGGTTAAGATGGATATTGCAATATTAATTATGTAGTGGGATTAATTAATATTTATGGGCTTGAATTATATTGTGGCTCAATATTAGATATTCAAGATCCATTAGAAGATCCAATCTTAATTCTCCTAAAGGCCCCCTGAGTAGCCCAACAAATAGTCCAATAACTGAAAAGGTGATTAAAATAAAATAAATATTGTTGCTTATATTTCCTCTAAATTTTTGAAATTTATGGATAAAAGAGGGAGAAAGATTTTCTTTGAATTTTGTTATGGAATGAAGATATGTATTCTTGGAATACAAGATTATCTCATAAAATTCAAGAAATCTCCCACTTGGTTATTCATAAGGGATATTTCGAAATTTTGAAAATAGAGGGCAAGAAAGATTTTCTTGATTTTCTTGAAAAGATATTATGGAAGATATGTATTTCTTGAAATACAAGAATATCTCATAAATTCAAGAAGATCCAAATCTTGGAATCTTGCACTCCAAATTTTCGAAAATTCCATATATTGAGGAGGTGGGATTTTTGTGGAATATTTTAATTATGGGAAAAAGAATATAGGAGATATATTCAAGATTTCTTGGTGACCAAGAAAAGTCTTTTCCCACATTGAAATATCACTAAAATTTCGACCACTCCTCTCCTATAAATAAGGGATGATTAGTTCATTCCCAAATGACAATTCCATGTCTTTGAAATATTAGCAAATCCACATAAGTGGTGCAACAAAGTTTATTTTTTCCTTTTGTTAATTGTTCGACGAGTGTCCTTCCACCGGATAGTTGAGCAAGGGCTAAGGGAATACTTGGGAAGTCCTTTTGGTTAGTCCGTCCGACCAAAGCCACTGCCATCCCGAGAGGTACGTTCACGTAAACCCGTAGATTCCGTCGTGTGGTTTTACGTGGCTTTTTATATGCATGATATGTTGTTGCAATTATTATTTGAATTAATATAGGATTAATTCATGCTAGTAATAATTAATGAATTAAATTTGTATTTAAATATTCACCCCGAATAGATCTGTGCAACTCATTCCCCAACAACTAGTATCGAGTCAATTTGTTTTGACTCTGAATTTTTAAATTGTAATTTAATTAAGTGGACATTAAAATTGAAATTGGATAGTAGAACTGTTAGATCTGCTTTTGGCGGTATCCAATTGTCATGAATTTTAATGTTTTATTTTCACATGCATATAAATTGTGGTTTTTAATTCGATTCGTTCGGATTTGTTTTGCCTCGTGAGAAAATCCACGAGTAGACTAGGATTTGTTTGATTTGATCAATGTAATAGACTAGTCTAGATCTAGGTTTATTTATTTTTTATAAATAAATTGTAACCGGATCGGGAACGAAGAGATGAAGAATTAAAGGACAAATCGTAATCAGCCAGGCGCGCGCTGGCGCTGCTGGCACGCATGGGCGTTATTTAAGGCCGGCGCCGAAAGTGCGCCAAGAGATGAGGGCCATACAAGACAGTCGCGCGGCCCCAAGCCGAGCGGATGGGGCGGAAGTTGGGCGCTGCTGGCCGAAAGATATACGCGGTGTTTGCCGAGGTCACGCGCGTGAGGAAGGCGGAGGAAAGGCGAAGGACGCGATGCGGAGGCGATCGCCGAGAGTCGCTAACGGCCGGCCGACACCGCCGAGGCGCAGTCGAGGCACTAGCGCAGGCGTGGCTCGCCGGGCGGTCAGAGTCGCCGAGGTCGCCCCGAGCCAAGTGGCGGCGGATCTTGGCGTGCATCCCGATTTACGAAGCCGCTGACGTGGCGGTTCGAGACAAGTATTTTTTCGAGACGAACGAGTGGGAGAAATTAAAACGTGTTTCTTCAAGATCAAGCCAAGAAAAAATCAAACCATGACAATTGGATAATTTGTGCCCAATATGTTTATTTTTCTGCTTTTTGCTTGATTTATTTGTGCTATCTTATGCTTTATTTAATTTGTTTAAATGTGTTTGCATGAGGGTTGCCAAATGGAAAAATCTCAACTTCAAAATTACTAAGTATGTTTAAATAATTAATTGACAATTTTATTCCTGATAATAAAATTGAATTAATTTTGACCTCCATGATTTATTTATTTGTGAATTCTTTTGGAGAAATTCCCCACCTGGATTGGTCAAAAGATAGGTTTCACATGAATGAATTCCAAACGGATGATTGTGGGTTATTACTAGTGGCGGCGATGACCCTCCCACGAGGCTCGATCAAAAGCGAAAATAGTAATCTGTATTTAATCATGGTTATTACTTAGGTATAAAATTGATATGCATATACTTCCCGAAGTCCTGTCGAATTTTATATTGGTCAAGTGGGAGCCAACTATTAACTGGATATTAAAGGTTTATAATCGTTCTTGTTTGTAACTTTTAACTTGAATGTGTTTAAATAATGACCCACCCCACGTGGCTTATTTAAACTGTTTTGAGATGTTGACTGATGCATGTTCATATTTTTTTTTGAGATTTTAATATGAAGCATATGATCAAACCTTGTGATATATTTGTGCTTATGCATATTATTGTTTATTTCAGTTCATCATGTCGCAACCTTTTAATCCACTGTTATTATACTTAAAGTCAATACTATATGGAAACTATATTGATTGAAAAAATATAATTGTCCTAACTGCACAAAAGCACAAGTGGATTTTGACACACAAAAATCAGATGAGCCAACTGACGAGTCAAAACATGCGAGACTCGTCGGATCACCTTCTGAAAATGTCGCCACGAAAATGGTGGAGGGCAAACCCGTAAGGGATTACGCCCTCAAAATAGATGGCCCATCCCGAACAAACTTGAGATTCTCGAAAGTCAGATTATGATCTGGAGACTCAGATGAATTTGGTACTTCACTCTCTGCCCAAAACGTTTTTGAGCATTTTGGCCTCGCTAGCTAATTTGTTGCAAGCTTTTGGTCTCGGCAGAAATGATGATAAGGCACCAAACTCAAGCTTTGACGGCAAGTGGTCCGTCTTCATCTTCTAGGCCAAGGGTAGGCAAGATAAAGAAGAGGACCAAAGGCCATAAGCAATAAAACTCAACTATTGCCAAGGGCAACGGTAAGATGAGGAATGCTTGTTGTGTCAAGGAAAATCCAAAGAGGAAGTGCTTAAGCTGCGGTGAGAAAGGACAATGGAGGTTTTGCCTGTTCCAAACCCAAAAGGGACGGAAAGAAAGGTAATTCTCACGCACTAGTTGTTGAAACTTGTTTAGCGGCGTATACTTCTCATACGTGGGTGGTTGATACGAGATCTACTAATCATGTTAGCTTCACGGGTTCTAAATGATCCGGCAACTTAGTGGGAGTGAGATCCTCATCACACTGGGCAACGTTACGAAAGTAGAAGACATTGCAATGCTACGTAAGTGGCAGATATTGCAATGCTACGATAGTAACGATTATTGCAATACTACGCAAGTAGCAGACATTGCAATGCTACATGAGTGGCAGTTGAAGCAGTGGGAGAAGTGCACCTATCTTTTGAAGATAAAGTTTTTTTTTGAGATTATCTTTATATTCCCAGTTTTAGAAAGAATTCACTTTCAGTTTCTAAAATTCGATTAAAGGACACTAAGTTTCTTCTAATAAGAATGACATCATTTTTGAAATGATGAGTGTACCTGTTACGGGACATTGATAGAAAATCTATATACAATTAACTGTGCACACCACCATGAAATGCATCCTATAACACATCAACTATTTCCAACAAAAGAAAGCGTGAACAAAATACTTCTTTGGCATCTAAGATTAGGTCATATAAATCCAAAGAGGATCCAAAGGTTGGTGAAAAATGGTTCACTAGAGTGTCTCCAAGTTGAATCGAATCCAACCTGCGAATCATGTTTGGAGGGTGATATGACCAAGATGGCATTTGGAGCCAAGGGGAATGGGGCTAAAGAAGTGCTAGAGATCGTTCACATAGATGTATGTAGTCCAATGTCAACCAAAGCAAGATGAGGTTATGAGTAATTTTATTGATGATTACTCAAGGTACGGTTACATTTCCCTTATGAAGCATGAATCTGAGACCTTTGAGAAATTCTAAGAATTTAAGGCTCAAACAGAGAATCATAAGGAAAAACGTATCAAGTCTCTACGATCTGATTGTGGAGGCGAATACCTCAGCGATGAGTTTTTGAACTATTTATCTGATGAAGGGATTGTATCCCACTCATCGCACTGGAACCCTCAACAAAATGGGGTTGCAGAGCTAAACCGAATTCTTTTGGAAATGGTTAGATCAATGATGAGTTATCTGGATCTTCCCGAGTCGCTAAAATCATACCTTGAAACAAATGACTTACATTCCGAACTTGGTGCTATCCAAATCGGTTCCCAAAACTCCCAAAAAAAATTGTGGACCCAAGTATGGCCTAGTATGAGACACATGAGAATTTGGGGGTGTCCTACCTACGTGTTGGACAAGGAAACCGTAAGTTGGATCCTCAATCGAAATTAAAATTTGTTTTGTAGGATACCCCGGGAACAAAAAGGGTGTATGTTCTATAGTCCCAAGATCAAAAGGTGGTCATCAACACCCACTTTAGATTTTTGGAAGAAGACTATATGAACCAAAGAAAACCCGTAAGAGATTACCTTAAATGAGCTTAGAGGGCAAACCTCGATTGCCAACTTGTCTTAGATGATATACCAAACAATACGTTTTCTGGCAACCTTGCCTTTGTCGTAGTGGGAGGGTTGTTTGACAACCGAGAGATTCATGGGAATAGGAGAGTCCTCGGACTTGATTCCCGACAAGACGAATCGCACCCATGGACATATGACGAGGCACTCCAAGATAAGGATCTGATTCTTGGCAAAACAAAGAATGATAACCAAAATGGGTTCTATGTTTCATAATAGAGTGTGGGAGCTAGTCGAACCACTTAATGGGGTCAAACTCATTAGATGCAAGTGGGTATATAAGAGGAAAAGAGGACCGGACGGAAAGGTTGAAACCTTTAAAGCAAGACTAGTGGCGAAAGGTTATACTCAGAAAGAAGGATCGATTATGAGGAAACTTTTTCGCCTGTAGCCATGCTTAAGTCCATCCGTATTCTCTTATCGATTCTTGCACATTTTGACTTTGAAATCGGCAAATAGATGTTAAGACGGCTTTTCCTTAACTAAGTCTTGATGAAGAGATCTATGTGCAACAACCCTAAGGTTTCATTGAAACAGGCCAAGAACACCTAGTTTGTAAGCTCAAGAGGTCCATTTACGGACTCAAACAGGCATCCAGAGCTTGGAACCAAAGTTTTGATCATGTAATAAAGTCTTATGGGTTTGATCAAAACAAGTTTGAAAGTTGTGTGTATAAAAAGCGTTTCGGAACTGCATTGGTATTCTTAGTACTATACGTAGATGACATTGTGATCATCGAACGATGTGAAGGTGTGATCAGACGTAAGGGCATGGTTTCAAAACAGTTTGATATGAAAAACTTAGGGAAAGCCGGACATATCCTTGGGATCAAGATAACTCGAGATCGCCAGAAAAGGATGATCGGGTTATCGCAAGTTTCATACATAGACACTGGTGTTTGAAACGATTCAACATGCAAGATTCCAAGAAAGGATTCGTACCTTTCAGACTTGGAATCCATCTATCCAAGAAAATGTTCCCTAAGACGAAAAGAAGATAGATGATATGAAAGGTATTCCTTGTGCTTCGGCTATTGGAAACCTTATGTATGCATTGCTGTGTACGAGACCGGATATCTGCTTTGCCGTAGGCATGGTAGCAAGATATCAAAGTAACCTAGGGAAAGCGCATTAGACGATAGTTAAAAACATTCTGAAGTGTCTGAAAAGAACTCGGGATAGAATGTTGATTTATCAGTCAGATACTCCAATCCCCATCGGCTACACAGACTCGGATTTCCAATCAGATTTAGATTCCGAAATTATCCGCCTCGATTAATGTGTTTCCATTTGGGAAGTGTAGCCATCAAATGGACGAAGTGTGAAGCGTAAATGCATCAACGACTCAACCATGGAAGTCGGGTAAGTAGTCGCCAGTGAAGCGAAGAAAAGAACCGATTGGGCTCTAGATCTTCTTAGTGGACTTGGATAGTGTTCTGAATTTGTCTAGCAATATCTGCTAGGGGCAGTTGCAAATTCAAGAGAACCAAGAGTCCACGAGTCAAACAAACACATTAAAGGAAAGACATCTTATACGAGAAATCGTTAAAGAGGAGATATAGATGTGGCAAAGATAACGTCCCGAGGACGACTAGCAGATCCATTCACAAAGCGTGCGCCTCTGAATACATTCGAGACATGTGAGTGGAATGGGTGTCAAGACCATTGCCAATCTGCTTTGAGTATAAGTGGGAGAAATTATTAGGTTAGTGTAGGTGACACTTTAGATGTCACGGACTACGCGAGACGTTGTTGTATACTTAAAAAGCGATTTTGAGTATAAGTGGGAGATTGTTGGGATTATCTTTGAAAAGTATGCTTTTTACTTTGTATAATCGAACCGAATTTCGAGACTTATTTATTGAAATAAATTGTTTATCAATCGATGCTTTAAATATGATTGAATGTTACATATATTTCTTTGCATAAGCTGTTCAATAATTAAATGACGTGTTACATCAGTAGTTAATTTAGTGATACCGGATCACGAAAGATTAAATTAATATCCCCTTGTAACTAAAAAGTCACCGCTCACGACCTAGATGGAAATGAACAACCATCGCGAAAGGTTGAGGTGTAAGGCTCGGGATTGGCTTGTCTTGACCAAGAGATTACACTAGTGCATGACCGATCTTGAATAGGACCTACTGAGGAGGATAAATTCTTGAATCGAACAAGGAAGAATTAGACCTCGGCGTTTGTTGTTTCTTAACCTTAGTCCCTTAAATAGGATCACGTGGGATTGATAACTATTGCTTTGACTTATCATGGGTAGCGAATCGAGATTCATTCAATACTTTTATCTTGGGCAATATTATTGGTCACATGTGATTGCTAAGATTTAATCTGAAGAATCGTGTGTGCAAATGCGCTTTGCTTGATTTGCCCCCTTGGGAGGTTCATAAGTTTTATCATACCAAATCTTGCAAGTGGAATTAGTTTCCGGTATGGATAATAATGTTGAACCGTTCCTCGACCAAGGACAAAAGATATTAATTAACGGAAAGCTATTTCAGTGGCTTGAATTAATTGATGGGCTAGATAATCTTAAACACGGGAAATAATGACCGGGAGCCATATTGACTGTAATATGGGTTAAGATGGATAATGTAATATTAATTATGTTGTGGGATTAATTAATATTTATGGGCTTGAATTATATTGTGGCTCAATATTAGATATTCAAGATCCATTAGAAGGTCCAATCTTAATTCTCCTAAAGGCCCCCTGAGTAGCCCAACATATAGTCCAATAACTGAAAAGGTGATTAAAATAAAATGAATATTGTTGCTTATATTTCCTCTAAATTTTCGAAATTTATGGATAAAAGAGGGAGAAAGATTTTCTTTGAATTTTGTTATGGAATGAAGATATGTATTCTTGGAATACAAGATTATCTCATTAAATTCAAGAAATCTCCCACTTGGTTATTCATAAGGGATATTTCGAAATTTTGAAAATAGAGGGCAAGAAAGATTTTCTTGATTTTCTTGAAAAGATATTATGGAAGATATGTATTTCTTGAAATACAAGAATATCTCATAAATTCAAGAAGATCCAAATCTTGGAATCTTGCACTCCAAATTTTCAAAAATTCCATATATTGAGGAGGTGGGATTTTTGTGGAATATTTTAATTATGGGAAAAAGAATATAGGAGATATATTCAAGATTTCTTGGTGACCAAGAAAAGTCTTTTCCCACATTGAAATATCACTAAAATTTCGACCACTCCCTCTCCTATAAATAGGGGATGATTAGTTCATTCCCAAGTACAATTCCATGTGCTGGAAATATTAGCAAATCCACATAAGTGGTGCAATAAAGTTTATTTTTTCCTTTTGTTAATTGTTCGACGAGTGTCCTTCCACCGGATAGTTGAGCAAGGGCTAAGGGAATACTTGGGAAGTCCTTTTGGTTAGTCCGTCCGACCAAAGCCACTGCCATCCCGAGAGGTACGTTCACGTAAACCCGTAGATTCCGCATGCGTAGGTTTTACGTGGCTTTTTATATGAATGATATGTTGTTGCAATTATTATTTGAATTAATATAGGATTAATTCATGCTAGTAATAATTAATGAATTAAATTTGTATTTAAATATTCACCCCGAATAGATCTGTGCAATTCATTCCCCATCATTTTGTTTGTATGTTGTTATTGTTAAAAAAATCTTATTGTGTTTTTCTTTTTGTAATTTTTCAGGCCCAAACACCAAATACCTTACTTTGACCTTATACTTTGGGGGCGAATTCAAAGCTGGAAAACTCAACAATGTGCCGTTCCAAGAGTATGTTGGGGGTGAGTCTCTTGTGTTTGATTAAGCTAAGGCTGATAATCTGAGTATGAGTGAGTTAGGTGAATACTGTAAGATGGCTAATGTTACTGGTAATCTTAAGGATATAAGGTTCTATTTGAGGCTGAATGACAATAGTTTTAAGTTGATAATTGTTGATGGTGATCTTACAAGTTGGGCATATAGGTATCTGGCCTACAGAGAGTTACACATATATGTTGAGCATATAGAAGTAGAAAACAATGGTGAAATAGTTTCTGATTGTAGTGAAGATGATCTGGGTTATGAGTCATTTGAGGATCCTGATTTTGTGATAGGGAATGAATATCTTAGTGATGATGATTGTTGGGATATTTGAGTTTTAATGAATTATGCAAAAACATTATCAACTTGTGTTATTGAAGCTAATCTACATATAACAAGTTGAGGGGGAACGAGAGAACAAGTTGAGGGGGAACTCATGAAATCAGACAAAGATGATCGAGATCAGATGAGGCTGCAGACGAGGCTGATCAAGATCAGATGAGTGAGATGAGTTTCGGAGTTAACTGATGAGCTGATCAAAATCAGAAAAGAAGAAAAACTAAGCCAGCTGATCAAAAGAATCAGAAGTTGCTTGATCAGATGGACCTGGGATCAGAAAATCAGATGACCAGAAGACCTGATCAGATGACCAGAAAAGATAAGTTGATCAGATGACCAGATGACCTGATCAGAAGACCAGATCAGATGACCAGATCAGAAGAGAAGGTAACTGATCAGAAGAAGAGCATATGAGACTGATCGAGATCAGACGTGATCGAGATCAGATGAGGTTTAACAAATATCAGACAAGACATGGCTTAGATGAAGTGCACAAGTCTACTGAAGACAAGTTCACTGAGAGAAGAAGTCACCTGATCTGATGTCCTCAGAGGACAAGTCACGTGAAGACATGTTCACTGAGAACCAAAATACTGATGATCAGATAACCTGAGTCAAGTGACCTGAGGGTCAGGATGTCTGAAGTCAGAAGAGCTGAACTCAGTTAGCCTGAGTGTCAGTATACCTGATCAGACAAGGTCCACTGAAGAGAAGTCTACTGAGTCAAGAATCCCGAGTTCAAGGAAGCCTGAGTTCGAGAAAGCTGAGGATCAGAATCCTGAAGATTATAGCCGTTAGATTCAGCTGCCGTGGACCAATGAGAGGAAGACAACCAGCCTGAAAAAGCTGCAGAAGCTACAGAATAGTATGGATTTGAATGTAACTCCATCCAATGGTAACATTCAAATCCACACTATAAATACAAGTTCTTCCTTCATTATTTAGTGTGTGAAATGCGTGAAAAACACCATTGAGCTACAGAGCCAAATCATCCAGCATTTCCACCATAGAACACTGAGCAGAAAATACACGCATATATTCAAGAGTGTTCTATCCTAGATCTAAGCACAAATATAATATCCTAAGCTTAGAGAGATTTTCTCATCCTTAGCAATGAGGCTAAACAAATGTAAGGGAAAATCTCACCCTAGTTGGACACCAAACAATCTTTACCCAAACCGAGTGTTATGTTAAGTTTTGTTAAGCAAGGAATTTAAGTTAGTTGGACTAACTTAACTTCTGGGTGTGAGTGAGAACTCATTAAACATCTAAGCAGTCCCGAAAGGGAGGGTAGGCAATCCCTTGAGGGAGATAAGTCCGGTGAGAGTGAGAACTCATTAAACATCTGTTGTATTGTGTTGGACTAACACATTAATCTAAGTCCAGTTGGTTAAGTTGGTGCCCCTGCTGATAGGGAAGAGTGGATGTAGGAGCTGGACTCCGAACCACTATAAAATTGTGTATTCTTTACTACTTTATGTTCTTACTTGCCATATGCATTTGATTATAAGCAAAACACATCAATTTAAAATAAAAATTTGGAATCACTCTTCCCTCACCCCTGTTTTATATGCATTACATGGTTTTTCACGGGACCAACAATTGGTATCAGAGCGGGAGTTCAAAAGTTCACTGTTTTCAAAGTGACCATCCGAACTTATCTTTTTGAAAAACCCGTTTCTGTAAAAATGCATATATTTTAATGTTTTGGCTCATTATCAAAAACGGGGAAATTGTTGGGATATTTTAGTTTTGATGAATTATGCCGAAACATTATCAACTTGTGTTATTAAAACTAATTTACAGATAACAAGTTGAGGGGGAACTCATGAAATCAGAAGAGGACCTGATCAGATGGATCTGGGATCAGAAGATCAGATGACCAAAAGCGCATAAAAATGATCGGAAGAGGAGGTTCTTGATCGGAAGAAGAAGCAGATGAGGTCGACGAGATCAGACATGATCGAGATCAGATGAGATGACCTGATGCAACTAACCTGATATGTTTGATCGATAATTAGGTCGATCGATCGTAAAATTTGATCGATCAAAGTAGAAGAAATCATAAAATAAATCAGAAAACCAGAAATCTGCATACCAGATCAGACGACCAAATCAGAAGACCAGAATCAGAAGAGCTGAACAGTAAAATAGAAGTCACCTGATCTGATGTCCCCAGAAGACAAGTCGCCTGAAGATAAGTCATCTGAAGACATGTTCACTGAGAACTAGAACACCACCGATCGATAACTCGAAATAAGTGACTCGAGGGTCGATGTCCGGTCGAAGAGTCAACTTTGGTTAAGCGAGTGTCAAGATGCCCGACGTATAAGGTCCACAAGAGAAGTCTGCTGAGTCAAGAATCCTGAGTCCAAGGAAGCCTGAGTTCGAGAAAGCTGAGGATCAGAATCTTGAAGATTATAGCTGTTAGATTCAGCTGACGTGGACCAATGAGAGGAAGACAATCAGGCTGAAAAAGCTGCAAAAGCTACAGAATAGTATGGATTTGAATGTAACTCCATCCAACCGTAACATTCAAATCCACACTATAAATACAAGTTCTTCCTTCTGTTGTAACTGGTTTATATCTACTTAGTTAAACAATAATTATTATGAAATGCATATGCTAAAGGCAATCGAATCAGGGAAAGAGACAAAGAAGTTGGTGACCCGATTCGTCTTTGGAATAAGACTACGTCCAGGGGCGTCCAAGCTAGGGAGATGATGTATGTATATGCCTAGAAGTCTAAGTTGTTCGCCTTTTTACAGAGGTGGCGTGGTGGCCTATTTATACTATGACTCCCACCCTTTGGGTGAGAATTTACATAAGGAATAATGGCTATGAAAGGGCTACAATATCGGGAACCATTAATCTCGCCTTGACAGGCCAGAATCGTCTATCTCCAGCGTGCGCCAATCGTGGAGCGGATGTGGAGGGTGGATTAGTGGCATGTCGGGGCTGTCATTGACCACGTGAACTGTATAGTTATGGCTGGTGCAGGTCGCTCCTGACTTGAGAATATAAAGCGGAAATCGCATCGCGACTTCCCGAACTGCCGACTACCCGAGTTGCCGACCTTTGCGACTTGAGGGTTTGGTCTTGTGGGAATTACGTGGGATGATCCCTTGATCCCCTTGTCGAGGTTGCTTCATGTAGTCTTTGTTGGATTGTTTATGATCCTTTGTGCCCAGGTGGGAGGTCGGGTTTATCCACGCTACAACAATTGCCCCCCAAGTTGAGGTCTCTTGTTCCGAGAAGGGACCTTGGCTTGACACATGGACTAAATCGACTCGCGACATCCGACCTGGAAAGTCTCCTATGAGCGACTTACTATCCTCGGGCAGGCAAAAAGTCACCTCTATAATACGAATCACCGCATCAGACTTCCTTCGATCTCAGGGATTTGAAATGATATCGTCCCAGGATGATGACGTAAAGTGCCGCCATTTCATCCAATGAGATGCCGTAGTGGATTTCACGCGAGCCCCTCACTTCTTTTTGTTGCTAGGGGGCCGAAGTCTTGGCTAATTTCATTTTGGCCCCTCCTCTTCTTCGATAAATAGGCGGGGAATTAGGTTTTGAAAACCTTATATCCTCATTTGTCTTCTTGAAAAGAATTTCCTCAAGATACTCTTCCTGGTTCTTTCTCCCTTCCACCGGAAACGCATTCTTGTGTCCCTGAAGCGGAATTAATCACAGGTAAGCACTTTGGTGCCCTTCTTCGAATTTATGGATTCTAGTGTTTCCAAATCCCTTTTTACCTCTCAGCCCATGGTGGCTTCCTCCTCTTCTGAGGATGACATCCCTATTGCCCTGCGTCGCCGCCGATTTTCTGGCTCCGCCACCGGGCATGTGGGTGAAAGTTCATTGGCTAAGGTTATGGGCGACCGTCGGGAAGACGATATTAATGATGAACCGGTGGATGACCAATTTTTGGAAGAATTGGCCGAAATTACCCATCTTCCCCCGTTGGATGTTGATCTCCTTCATCCCGTCCGACGGGAACGGTCGTCAACGATGGGTCCTTCTGCCTCGGTTCCGGATTATGGGGCTTATGAACTTGTCTTCAATTATGATCTGTATTTTAACCGAGCTTAGTACAAGCGACCTGACCGGGCATACCGCAAGTCGGTCGACTCTCAATTTACGGCGTCTGATAAAAGATACCGATTTGTGCTCTTCGATTAGTATGTGCGGGGACTTCATCGTATGTACAAGGTGCACCGGGATGTAAATTTTTATGGGCCGACCCCGGATGAAAGCGCCGATCAGCCTCCTCCCAGAATGATTGCTGTGAATGAGTCTTCCATGTCGGTCGGTATTCGATTTCCATTGCACCCGACCATTTCCCATCTGCTGGCGGCCTAGAATGTGAGCCTCACACAGATCACCCCCAATGGGTGGAGTTACATCATCTCCACCATGGTTGTTTTGGGGCAGGCCGGGCTGAAAAGACTGCCTAATCCCGGAGAGATATCTCACGTGATGTCGCCCATTGCTCAGGCCGGAGGCTATCACGCTGTGCGACTTCGTAGAGGCAAAGAGCTCGTGAGTGGGATTCCGAATAAGGTTGACAGGTGGCACCAGAAATGGTGGTTTGTAGGAGGAGTATGGGAGTCGGTGGCCCCTTCTAGCACCTTATCCATTAGAGTTCCTACGGATTATGCGATCCGTGTTGAGAATGGTCCTCCGAGCAAGTGAAATCACTGATAGCTGCTTATGAGGTGCAGAAGAAACTGGAGGTTGCCAAGGCTGACTTGGCCAAGAGGGCCTTGGAGCTCGAGGGCCAGCTGAAGGAAGCCGAGAGACTGCTCGGGGAGGAGAAGGAGGCCGTGACCCGGATGAAGGCCGAGCTGATCAGCAAAGATGTAGAGGTCGGGGAGAAGTTGGCCGCCAAATATGAACACTTTAAGCAGGTCGAAGAGCAGAATGCTAACTTCGCCTATGTCTTGGCGGTTGTGGGCACTATCCGAGTTGTTCGGTGGAAGAACCCTACTGCCGACCTCTCTGACATTGTGACCGAGCTGACTGCTTACGTTCGCGACTTCCCCCTGCCTCCAACATTGTGCTGGAGATTAAAGATCTGGATGATCTGGGCATCTATTTGTCCTTCTTCCCTAATCAGAGTCGGATCGTGCACCCCACTCCCGATCCAGATGAGACATAGCCAGGATACTCCGAGGTGGTCCTCGAGACTCAGACGGATGAGTCTGGGGCACGAAATGAGGTCGCTGAGATGTCCGGCGCAGCTCCTCCCGAAGAGCAGGCCACAACTGGCCTCTAGGGGAGGTGTTTACCAGCCCAAGATCCCGGAGGCGGGCTGCCCACACCCTCACCAGCGTTATTCAACAACAATTAAGTGGGCAACCATTGAACATAGTCAGTGGTGCTGCTGATGGGATTCTTGATCGTTCTTAAGAAAGATGACATCAAGAATCCCGATAAGAAAAAGGAGATTGAGAAGTTGTTGAACCCCATCTCCAACAATACTTTTGATCAGCATGCCTTAAAGCCGGAAGTCGTCTGCCAGTCATGGATATTGGGTTGTAGTAAAACATCTGTCGTCAGTTATCATGACGTATCTTGGTTTCTGCTTGATGTAATCTAGCCTTCGGGCTCTTATAATGTTCTGACCTTCGGGCTTGTTGTCATTAATGAAATCTGCCTTTTTCTTTCCTTTATTGTGCCGACTTGATTTCCTTATGCGACTATAATCTGTGAATATGTTCATTCGTCTTATTGGCATTGCGATTTTAGATTGAACCTCGCTTAGTCGTCTTATAAAGTTAGGGGAGGATCACACCGCTAGGGGTGGCGATCTTGCCACAAATATGTCAAAAGTCATTCCCGGGGGAGGTCGATGTTTCATCTATGTGACCTCCCTGGGTTTAAACACAGGAATTGTGAAAAAGAAAATTTAACTCATTATTATTGACTCGCCTGAAAGTTTACGAGTACACTAGCCTCGACCCTACTGATAGTATCTCTTCAGATGAGATGCGTTCCATGGGTACTGAGACTTGGTGCCATCTGGGTTCTCGAGATCGTATGCCCCGTTGGATAATACTCGAGCGACCTTGTATGGTCCTTCCCAGTTTGGTCTGAAAGTTCCTTTGGTTACTCCAAGAGTCTTCTTCTGGACCAGGTCGCCTTCTTTGAATTTTCGAAGTCGCACTTTAGAGTTGTAGTATTTTTCGGACTGTTGTTTGTATCTCGCATTTTGGATACTTGCCTCTAATCACTTCTCTTCGAGCAAGTCTAGGTTTCTGGCCAAGGCCTCATTGTTACAGTCGGTCGCGATCTGCGAGGTTCTGAGAGTTTGTAATTCGACCTCTGCGGGTATGACTGCTTCCGAGCCAAATGCCATAGAATAAGGGGTCTCTCCGGTCGAATTTCGAAGTTTCTGTATGACCCATCTTGGTACATCAAGGTAATTCATGGCCCAAATTCCCTTTTCCTCCCTCAATCTTGGTTTTTTTTCAAACATCCCCTTAATTCATCGACCCACTTTTCCTCCCAATCTTGGTTTTCAAAGTGTGCTTGATGATCTTGTTCATATAATTGACTTAGGCGAATCTGACCGTTTGACCGAGGGTGATAAAGGGGTAGAGAAAACACAGGGCCATTGGTGGTTTTTCATTTTCTATCAAGAAACTATCGATCTTATAACCATCTAACCTTGATTGATCACACTCATTTGTGGCATTTAAGATGCGAAAACCATGGCATATGCTAATTTCTCCCTGAAAGGTGGTGGCGATTTGGTTTCGGTTTCATTTAGCGTCCTTGCTCAGGACAAAAGTAAATGGGAAGATGGGTTTGTCCCAACCAATCCCTTCCTGCAGTTGTAATTGATTTGCACGAATTCTGCCTTGGTAATGCCCCAAATCAAGTAGTTTCCGAGGTTAAACTTCGGGGTATAAAAATGGTTGTGTTTCTCGGGAGAGTTTTGTGACCATCCTAAATTTGGTCCCTAAAATCGACGTCGGCGGATATGCTTTGATCTAGCTTTATTTAAGAGCATCCTAACTCTCGATGTCCATTCAAACCTCTTGGGCCTTCTTTCTGATGGTGTCAAACATGGGCTTGCATTTATCCCCCATTCCGGAGATGAATCTGTTCAGTGCACCCCTGCCGTCGGTTTTTGTTTGTTGTTGGCGAAATCAAAAGTGATGGCAATGTCTTGGTGATGACCCCTGCCCTGATTTGTTGGCGATTCTTAGAAACCTTTCTCCCATGGTGGGCGGTCACGGCCCCGGAGGAGGTTAATTGTCTCTCGGCCAGAGCTGAGCTTTCTTATAGCAATTCCATGGTATGGATGAGGCCCTTGGCCCTTTTCTGATCGAAATCGCAAGAGGAGTAGGGTCCTCCATGATAGCCGCCATAAGGTCTCGGTTCCTCTTCTAGAGCGAGGCCGATCGCCATTTAACCAACAAAGTAAATGGGAAGATGGGTTTGACCCTCCAAACCTTCGCTTCGATGGGTCGCTTTCAATGATAAGTCTATCGATCCTTTCAAAATAGGATCGATCCTTTGATCTGTCAAGAGCATCCCCATGACGATGTTCATTGAACCTCGCCTTCTTTCGCAGTGTCGAACATGGGCTTGCATTTATCCCCCGTTTGGGAGATGAATCATTTGCCACCCCGTCGGTTTTAATTTGAAGGCGGGCTCCCGACCTTGCTCGAAAAATTATCAATGGAGAGATGGCAGAGAAGTGTACCACATGTTTGGCCTGGTCACGCTTCATTCCGTGGAGGAAAGTCTACACTTTTCTGGGGGTCGCAGATCCGATGCCCCCATTGAGGCCATATCGCATTGCGTCCCCAGATATCCAATGATAAGTCTCGATCCTCTCAACATAGGATCGCCATATGGACTCATGTTCATGGGGGTCGCCATCAGCAGATAGTGGCCCCGCTGAGCGCGATCTAGAGATGGCGGATCTTAATTTTCCTATGGGCAGTGCCCCCATTGAGGAGTGATCATAGTTCCCAAGGCGAATCTGGGATGACAAGGTGCGAGTGATCATAGTTCCCAGACGGTCCATCCCGTTACCCCACCCATTTTCCAACCTTTTCCAACCATTTGGCTAGCAAATGCCATGCACCGACGGCGTCATGGGGTTCTTCCCCCCTGCGGTGACCATGGTGGTATGCCGAATGTCTCGGCGATCCTCCGTGGTGCATGTCTAGGGCCATGGCAAGATCTCTTTCCACCTGTTCATCATGGCGTGGTTGAGAGTGAGCCTCGTCCTCACCCCTCATGAGGGCCTTCCGGGCCGCTTGGCTTCCGAGGCGGGTGAATACACTATTCGAACCCGTTAGGTCTGTCCAGGGCCCGGTGGTTCCGAACGATGGCATGTTTAGCTGCGTTGTATGCCAGTTGGCCCGTGGACCGTCCCTTTTCCGTCATAACACATTTACCTTTAGAGGTTCCGGCGTCATGGGCTATTTTCTTGGCTGGGGGCTGTTTCTCCTCAACACCGAAATTGAGACGTTTCTTGTTGAGGACGACCATCACTGCTTTGGCATCCTCCGGTGTTTGGACAAGATTCTACCAGTCGGGGCTGCCCGATGAGTGGGTTGAGAACTCAGTGAAACCTCGACGCCATCACGAACGTCAGTTTCATTCCCGATTACAGCTTTCCCCTGGTTGGTTGCCATTTTGTTTTTCTTAGAGTTTGGAAGGTGAGGTCCCCTTGAGAATTGTTGAAATTTCTCAAGAAATGTGTTCCCACAGACGGCGCCAATTGTTGTAACTGGTTTTTATCTATTCAGTTAAACAATAATTATTATGAAATGCGTATGCTAAAGGCAATCGAATCAGGGAAAGAGACAAAGAAGTTGGTCACCCGGTTCGTCTTTGGAATCAGACTACGTCCGGGGGCGTCCAAGCCAGGGAGAGGATGTATGTATATTCCTAGAAGTCTAAGTTGTTCGCCTTTTACAGAGGTGGCCGTGGTGGCCTATTTATACTATAACTCCCACCCTTTGGGTGGGAATTTACATAAGGAATAATGCCAATGAAAGGGCTACAATATCGGGAACCATTAGTCTCGCCTTGACAGGCTAGAAATCGTCTATCTTCAGCGTGCGCCAATCGTGAGGCGGATGTGGAGGGCGGATTAGTGGCGTGTTGGGGGCTGTCATTGACCACATGAACTGTATAGTTATGGCTGGTGCAGGTCGCTCCCGACTTGAGAATATAAAGCGGAAATCACATCGCGACTTCCCGAACTGCCGACTACCCGAGTTGCCGACCTTTGCGACTTGAGGGTTTGGTCTTGTGGGAATTACGTGGGCTGATCCCTTGGTCCCTTTGCCGAGGTTGCTTCATGCAGTCTTTGTTGGATTGTTTATGATCCTTCGTGTCCAGGTGGGAGGTCGGGTTTATCCATGCTACAACACCTTCATTATTCAGTGTGTGAAATGCGTGAAAAACACAATTGAGCTACAAAGTCAAATCATCTAGCATTTTCACCATAGAACACTGAGCAAGAAATACACGCATATATTCAAGAAGTGTTCTATCCTAGATCTAAGCACAAATGCCATATCCTAAGCTTAGAGAGATTTTCCCATCCCTATCATCGAGGCTAAACAAATGTAAGGGAAAATCTCACCCTAGTTGGACACCAAACAATCTTATACCCAAACCCACAAGTTAGGTTAAGTTTTGTTAAGCAATGATTGTAAGTTAGTTGGACTAACTTACTTTCTGGGTGTGAGTGAGAACTCGTTAAACATCTAAGCAATTCCGCAAGGGAGGGTAGGCAATCCCGTGAGGGAGATATGTCCCGTGAGAGTGAGAACTCATTAAACATCTGTATTGTGTTGGACTAACACGTTAAACTAAGTCCAGTTGGTTAAGTTGGTGCCCCTATTGATAGGGAAGAGTGGATGTAGGAGTTGAACTCCGACCCACTATAGAATCGTGTGTTCCTTACTGCTTTATGTTCTTACTTGTCATATGCATTCGATTATAAGCAAAACACATAGATTTACAAAAACAAAAAATTGGAACCACCATTCCCTCACCCTATTTTATATATGCATTACAATTACATGATTTTAATGCATTCATGGGTTTTTGAACGAGACCAACAATTGATTTAGATTGTATGAGAAACATGTGGACAAACATGTTGAGGAGAAAGTGGAAACACTTGATCCACCCAATCTGATTAATAGCACCAAATTTGTTCCTATTTCTGTGGGAGGTAAGTCTAGTGAACCAATCCATGAAGCATATATGGTGGGTGAGTCCAGTGAACCAGTGAAACAGGGTTTGAGTCAACTGACTCCAGTGATGGTGAAGAAGATGCTGTGGATAATCATTGTGACTTTGATGAGAGTAGAGTATTTGATGAGGATAATGAGGAAGAGAGTTACCCCATGTATAACCCAAAAACCTCTTTCAACCCTACATTTGTTATAGGACAAGTTTATGGAACAAAAAAGGAGTTCAAGTTTGCAGTCCAATCTCATGCTATCATTACTAAAAGAAACATCCGATTCCCCAAGAATGATAGTAGGAGAATTTATGCCAATTTAACCACATTCATTGCTTGAAGATGGCTGATGAGCAATCCTTTTAAATCAGAAGAATGGTTGATAAGCATAAGTGTGCCCCTACTCAAAAGGTGAAGAATGTGACTTCTACATGGCTGAGTGAGAAGTTTATACAGAGGTTCTATTCCGATAAGGCAAGGTCTATGTCTGGGTTTATGGTTGATGCCTCTCATGATATCAGGTGGTTGATGATTGTTGGTTAAAGGGGAAACATGGGGGTAATCTACTGACTGTTGTAGGTGTTGATGGGAACAACAACTTGTTCTCTGTGGCTTATGTTGTAGTTTACAAAGAGACTGGGGAGATTTGGGAATGGTTTCTAACCATTCTTATGAGAGACCTGTCAATTGAAGTAGACAAGTTCACCTTCATGTCTGATAAACAGAAGGGACTTATTCAGACTTTTCAGATAGTTTTCCCTGGTGCAGATCATAGATTTTGTGTTAGGCATATGCATAAAAATTTGAAAAATGTTGGGTTTAGGGGGCAATCATTTAAGGATAAAATGTGGAAAGATGTGTTGGGAGATGGATTTAATAAAAGATAAAAGATTTTGATTAGATCTCAAAACCCCTGAGTATGACATGTTCAGAATAATCTAAGGTAGATTAGAAAACAGGTTTCAATATAGTTAGTTCAGGAAATATCTGCAAAATGTATAGTCAGCAGAAATCTCTGAGTTAATAGGATAGGCACACACTGAGGGGGAACTTAGTGAGATAACCAAGACATCTGAAGACTCAGAAGATTTCAGAATACTCAGAAGAACCTGAGTACCCAGATTAACCTGAATACTCAGATCAGCCTGAAGACTATCTACCTGAGGACATATAAGACTGAGGAAGTCATATACATTTATGAGAAATAAACGTTGTCCAAATATTCAATTGCAGACAAAATGAACTATAACTAAGTGTTGTTTAAGGTTGTCTCATTCAGAGAGATTGACCTAGAAGAGCCGTTTTGTTTGTCTCCATTCACTGAAGACAAGAACCAATCAGAGAAAGACAACACTGTACTTCACTGACACAGAAGGCGACGTGGCACTGAATTGTCAGTTGTACTGAGTTCCAGACTGCAAAAATTAGTGATTGGCTGCATTGGTTACTGGTTACCAAAACCATGCAAGGGTGTGTTCAAACCCTAAAATAACCGTTCAACACTAACCAAATAAGGAAACCCTTGATGCTATCTCTTCCAACAGATAGTTTTTAAAGAGTGACCTTGGTGAGTTGCCTATAAATACCTGTGACCATCTCCATTGTAAGGTTACAGGAAATCAAGCAACTCCAGAGCTCATTCGTATTCTTACATTTGAAGCACTCGAAAACCCTACGATTTTCCAAGTATTTTACATTGAAGAGATCTCGTTTACTAAGCCCAAAATCTGTTATAATATCCAAAGCTTAGTAAGAGATATCCTAGCCTTTGAATCTGTTCTTATTGTAAAAGGATATCTCACTTTAGTTGGAAACCAACCAAACCCAAACCCAAACCCTATTGTTAGGTAGTTTTAGTGTGTGATTGTTGGAGAGTAATAGTTGTAAAGAGTTAGTAAGCTGCAGTTGAGTTCAGCCTGAAAACTCTAGAGAAGAAGTTAGTAAGCTGCGTGTGACAGTCTGTAAGCTTGTGTGAGTTGAGTTAGTAAGCTGCAGTGTAGTTTAGCCTGAAAACTCATAGTGAAAAGTTAGTAAGCTGCTGAGTTAAGTCTGAAAGCTTAAGGTAGTAGTAGAAGTGTGTTAAGGAATTTATCTGAGGATCAGAGAGAGTGGGCGTAGGAGCTTTGCCTCTGAACCACTATAATTTGTTGTGTTATTTTCTTTCTGCCTTGCATTATAACTGTTGCATATTTTCACTGAAAGCATACTAAGTTTTTTGATATTCAGTTGGAATCAATCCACTGAGTTTGCTTTAAACTGATCACTGCCTTAACCACTGAATTACTAAGTGATAAAAATTTCCAGCAAGTTAAAACGAGTATAAACTTAGGGCCTACACATTCCGCACCCTAGATAAGCTAGTATAGATAGTTGTCAAACTGACCAAACTCATCTGAGTAGTCAGTAAGATAGGTATCTACTCCAAGCTTATTTGGACTCTGATTTTAAAACCTCAGATCAGTTGGGCTAATTTGAAGCTCTTTTGAAAAGTCGCTTCGATATCATTGTCTCGATGAGACTCGACTCAGGACAATTTGTGCTTCTCAGGGCTATTTCTCAGGACAACCCGACCCACTGATTTCAGCTTTGTGAAAAAGTTTGAAAAATCACTGAACACGTGTATTCCCCCATACACGTGTAAGACCCGTTTACCCCGGGACCAACAAGTTGTATCAGAGCAGTGGTTCATTTTTGACCACTTGCTTTGGTAGCCATAGTCTTGCTTACTGATAGACTTTGGTGGTCTACTAAATAGATCTTACTACTGATATCTTACAAGACTTATTCATCATGCCTTCTAAGAAATTACCCATGTTCTCTGTTGAGAACTATAACTTATGGAGACTCAGGATGCATGCACATCTGTATTCTAAACATGAGAGAATGTGGAGAGTTGTGTCTCAATGACCATTTGAGTACACTGTTGTGAATCCTAGAATTATTGATACTGAGAAAGATGATCCCAGAAATGAACTTCCTAAGTCTGATGACCAACTTACTCCTGAGGAGAGAAAGTTAGTCAACTTAGACTATATTGCTAAAGATACTCTATATAGCACTATTGATGATGGTGTTATGGGGATGATTTCTCACTGTGAAACTACTAAAGAAATATGGGATACATTTGCTATCATGTGTCAAGGCACAAATCACATCAAAGAAAACAAACTATCTGTTGCCATTGCAAAGTTTGACAGCTTTGAAATGGAAGATGGTTAATATATTGATAAAATGGAAGTCAGATTCACTAGTATCATGAATGATCTGAATGCTCTTGGGAAAAGATACCAAAAAAGAGAAGTTGCACTGAAAATTCTTAGAGGACTGTCTAAGAAATGAGATATACATGCTGTGGTGATTGAAAACACCAAGAACATTGATTCTATGCCATATCAACAAGTTTTCTCTGAATTGAAAGCTTATGAATTTGTGATTGATAAGAAAACAAAGAAATCTGATAGCAAAGATGAATCTTCATCTAGCAAGAATGTAGCTTTCAAAGCTAAAGAAAAATCCTGTAAAGTTAAAGAGTCTGATAACTCACCTGCAAAAAATCAGGATGAGCAAGAGGATAAGCTAGTACTGTTGGCAAGGAGGTTTGAAAAACTCAATAGCAGATATGGAAAGTACAAAAAGTATTACAAGAATAACAGCTACAGGAACAGGAATAACTCAGAAGCAGAGGACAAGTCCACTGAAAAGAGGAAGGACCACAAAGCTGAAGGATCTTCATCCAGAAAGAAGGAATCCAAGACCAAGGAGAAAAGTGATCAGGATAATGATACCAACAATGCTACAACTGCAAAAAGAAAGGTCACTTCCAGTATGACTGTCCTGAGTTAATTCCCAAGGAAAGAAAGGAAAGGCAAGCCAAACGAGACAAGAAGAACTCAAGCAAAAAGGCTATGGTTGCTGAAGAAGAACACTCTTAAGAAGGATCCAACTCTTTAGAAGAAATGTTCTCAGATAGTGATATTGATGATGTTTGCCTTGTTGCCATTGAGGAGGTAAATTCTTCTATCTCTGTTGCTGCTCCTACACAAACACCTGAGTTATCAAGTTCATCAGTAACCAGTAATTTTGACTTGATGGATTCTTTTGAGAATCTCATGAAGGACTATTCTGTGTTACAAGAACTGTTCATTGAAACTCAAGAGCAGAATGAGAAACTGACTGCTGAGAATCTAAAGTGGAAAAACTATAATACTGTTGAGATCACTTCTCAATTAATGGGAGCTACTGATGAACTAGATGTTCTGAAAGTACAGCTCTCAGAGAAAGAGAAAGTGATAGAGGCCCTGAAAGGAAAGTTAGAGAAATCCACTGAGGAAAATCAGATTATCAGGACTGAATTCAATGACCTCTTTGAGAAACATGAAACTCTAAAGAAAAGTGAGGATAACTTGCGGAGAAAGGTAGCTCTATTGAATTCTTCATCTAAAGCAATAGATGAAATTCAGAGTTATCAAAGACCTGCAACTATAAAGGCTGGATTGAGATATAATCCAGGGGGAACCTCACAAGGTCATCTGAATGCTGCTTCTTCTAGTAGCACTAAGACTGTCTTTGTTAAACCGACGGTTCGTACTGATCTTCTCATTGAAGAACAACCCCGTGTTTTAGACAAGGGTAAAGGACCTATGGTTTCAGAGAACCTGAAGGTTCAGGAAGGAAAGCCCAAACCTCAGGTAAAGGCTAGAAAACCTGAACACTCAGTAGGAAATCCTCAGGCCAGTACTTCGAAGCCTCAGGCTAAGAATACCAACCTGAAGAAATCTGCACTGAACCATCAGAGGAACCTTCAGAAGAGAAACACTTTGCCGAGATATTCTCAATTGAAGAGACTAAGTCCTCAGGTTACTGAAAGACCACAATTTCAGTACATACAACCTAAACCCCATTTGCCTAAGGATAAAGGTTTCCTGTGTTGGGATAACATATGCCAGGATCTATCGGGATGACCTCATAAACACAAATTTAAATTAACAATTATTACTAGCATGAATTTACCTAAGTGAATTAAAATAATAATCAATCCAACAACAACATGCAAATAATATTTCACGTAAAAGATCCTAGCATGCGGAATTTCTAGGAGTTTACGTAAATGTACCCGTTGGAGAGACGTTCTGAGACAGACAGGATCAAGTATCTGGATACCCACCAAAAGTCCTTCTCAAGTATTCCCAAGTCCTCGTCCAATAACCCCGGTGGAAGGTTCTCCGATGAACGATTTATAAAACAAGGAAAATAAAAATATTGTTGCACCACCTTTGTGGATTTCTAATATTTCCAATGCATGGAACACTTGAGGAATGAAAAGAATTCATCCCTTTATTTATATCATAGGGAGGGACGAAAATTAGGAGTCCAAATAGGGTTAGGAAAGATCTTTTCTTTATCTCCAAGAAATCTTGAATATATCCCATAAATTCTTCTTTCCATGTGTATTTTTCCACAAAAATCTCACACCCTATTTTAATCCTTATTTTTGAAAAATAAGAAGGAAGATTTCAAGATTGGATCTTTCTTGAATTTATGAGATATTCTTGTATTCCAAGAATACATATCTTTTTCCATAAAATCCCTTCAAGAAAATCAAGAAAATCTTTTATTCCTTTTTATCCCCTAATTTTTCAAAATTTTCCAATTAAAGAGACCAAGTGGGAGTTTTCTTGAATTTATGGGATAATCTTGTATTTCAAGAATACTTATCTCCTTTCCATAAAATCTTTTCAAGAAAAATCTTCTCTCTCTTTCTTTAATTATTTTCGAAATTAATGAGGAAATATTGCAACAATAATTTATTTTATTTTAAGCACCTTATATTTATTTGACTATAATTTTGGCTACTTTAGGGGTCTTTAGGAGAATTAAGATGGACCTTCCAATAGGCTTCTGAATTCCTATATTGAGCCACAATATAATTCAGCCCATTAATATTAATTAATGCCACTATATAATTAATGTTGTAACTGGTTTTTATCTACTCAGTTAAACAATAATTATTATGAAATGCGTATGCTAAAGGCAATCGAATCAGGGAAAGAGACAAAGAAGTTGGTGACCCGGTTCGTCTTTTGAATCAGACTACGTCCGGGGGCGTCCAATCCAGGGAGAGGATGTATGTATATGCCTAGAAGTCTAAGTTGTTCGCCTTTTTCCGGAGGTTGCCGTCTTTGGCCTTATTTATCTTATATGACTCCCACCCTTTGGGTGGGAATTTATAAGGAATAATGCCTATGAAAGGGCTACAATATCGGGAACCATTAATCTCGCCGACAGCCGAAATCGTCCATCTTCAGCGTGCGCCAATCGTGGAGCGGATGTGGAGGGCGGATTAGTGGCGTGTCGGGGGCTGTCATTGACCATGTGAACTGTATAGTCATGGCTGGTGCAGGTCGCTCCCGACTTGAGAATATAAAGTGGAAATCGCATCGTGACTTCCCGAACTACCGACTACCCGAAAGGTTGAATTTTTGACTTGAAGGTTTGGTCTTGTGGGAATTACGTGGGCTGATCCCTTGGTCCCCTTGCCGAGGTTGCTTCATGCAGTCTTTGTTGGATTGTTTATGATCCTTCGTGCCCAGGTGGGAGGTCCGGTTTATCCATGCTACAATAATTGCCCTTCAAGTTGAGGTCTCTTGTTCCGAGAAGGGACCTTAGCTTGACACCTGGACTAAATTGACTCGCGACCATCCGACCTGGAAAGTCTCCTATGAGTGGCTTACTATCCTCGGGCAGGTGAAAAGTCACCTCGATAATACGAATCGCCTCATCAGACTTCCCTTGATCTCAGGGTTTCGAAATGATATCGTGCCAGGATGATGACGTAAAGTCCCGCCATTTCGTCCAATGAGATGCCGTAGTGGATTTCACGCAAGCCCCTTGCGTCTTTTTGTTGCTAGGGGGCCGAAGTTTTGGCTAATTTCATTTTGGCCCCTCCTCTTCTTCGATAAATAGACGGGGAATTAGGTTTTGAAAACCTTATTTCCTGCTCTGTCTTGCGAAAGAATTTCCTCAAGATACTCTTCCTGGTTCTTTCTCCCTTCCACCAGAAACGCATTCTCGTGTCCCTGAAGCGGAATTAATCACAGGTAAGCACTTTGGTGCCCCTCTTCGAATTTATGGATTCTAGCGTTTCCAAATCCCTTTTTGCCTCTCAGCCCATGGTGGCTTCCTCCTCTTCTGAGGATGACATCCCTATTCCCCTGCGTCGCCGCCGATTTTCCAGCTCCGCCACCGGGCATGTGGGTGAAAGTTCATTGGCTAAGGTTATGGGCGACCGCCGTGAAGACGATGCTAATGATGAACAAGTGGATGACCAATTTCTGGAAGAATTGGTTGAAATTACCCATCTTCCCCCGTTGGATGTTGATCTCCTTCATCCCGTCCCACGGGAATAGTCATCAACGGCGGGTCCTTCTGTCTCGGTTCCGGATTATGGGGCTTATGAACGAGTCTTCAATTATGATCTGTATTTTAACCGAGCTCCGTACAAGCGACCTGATCTGGCATACCGCAAGTTCGGTCGACTCTCAATTCACGGCGTCCGATAAAAGATACCGATCTGTGCTCTCCAATCAGTATGTGTGGGGACTTCGTCGTATGTACAAGGTGCCCCGGGATGTGCATTTTTATGGGCCGACCCCGGACGAAAGCGCCGATCAGCCTCCTCCCGGAATGATTGCTGTGAATGAGTCTTCCATGTCGGTCGGTATTCGATTCCATTGCACCCAGCCATTTTCCATCTACTGGCGGCCTGGAATGTGAGCCTCACGCAGATCCCCCAATGGGTGGAGTTACATCATCTCCACCATGGTCGTTTTGGGGCAGGCCGGGCTGAAAAGACTGCCTAATCCCGGAGAGATATCTCACGTGATGTCACCCGTTGCTCAGGCCAGAGGCTATCGCACTGTGCGGTTTCGTGGAGGCAAAGAGCTCGTGAGTGGGATTCTGAATAAGGTTGACGGGTGGCACTATAAATGGTGGTTTGTAGGAGAAGCATGGGAATCGGTGGCCCCCTCCAGCACCTTATCCATTAGAGTTCCTACGGATTATGCGACCCGTGTTGAGAATGGTACTTTGCCTTAATATTTTTGTGCTCGATTGTACTGATCTAATTCTTTTCTCGTTCTGCAGTGTTTGCGCCCCGACCTTCTGAGCTATATTGGGACTTTCTCGAGGCGTTCAAGGAGGTTCGAGACACACCCCCTAGCTGGCGAGACGTTAATTTGTTAAACTCCGAGCTCGACCGCTTGCAAGCCGGACTGTATACTTACCCTCGCCACTTGAGGATTCCCTGTAAGTCTCGGCAGCATCTTTTCAAGTGTATTTCGCGATTTCACGCTAAAGGTTCTGTTTTATGTTAGATCTGAAGATCCCGATCTACCACCGTCGGCCCTATGCCTCTGAGATGGCCTCGCGACCTCGATCAGTACTCAGCTCCATGAGGCGTCTGCTCGACACTACCGCCTAGGGGGACATTCGATTCGAGACTCCTCCCCTGCTGCCAAAAGGCAAGAAAGAAAATTTTCCGAACCCGCCACCGTGGCTGGTGAGTGACCTCCCAAGAGGGCGCGAGCTAAACCTAGCACGCACCGATCCACGTCAAGTCAGGGTGCTGGAAGGGTGGCTCCCAGCCCGACACCTTTGCCGACTTCTACCCGGGAGGGAGGTCACCATCCGGAGGACGATTCCTGGATTGGTTGGGATGAGGAGAGGATGCAGAGGTAGGAATTTTCAACTCTTAATGAATTTACCTCAAAACTTGGACCAAACTTAATATATTTGTTCCTCCTTGTTGCAGTCAGGAGCTGACGGCCAGCAAGTTCTCACCGGAGGTGCTGAGCTTCCTGAGATCCCCGATTCCCACTCTGGAGGGCACGCCCAGAGACTGGCCCGACTACTTGGAGCGGACGATGAGGAGCGTGCTGCGCGCATGGACGAAGGATGATCACTCCTCTGCCCGTCGCCAACAAGTCACGAGCAATATGTATTTGGCTGTTGTCCACTCCTTAAAGGCCGCCCTCTACATGGAAAAGGCCTGCGCCCAATCCGAGCTCGAGCTATCCAAACTAGAGAAGGCCCAGGCGATGACCTCCTAACAAGTGAAATCACTGATAGCTGCCTATGAGGTGCAGAAGAAAAGCGAGGTTGCTATACGACGGGCGAAGAGGCTTTGGAGTTCGAGGGCCACCAAGGAAGCCGAGAGATCGCTTTAGGAGAAGGAGGCCATGACCGGATGAAGGCGAGGCGATCCTCAAGGATATAGAGGTCGGGAGAAGTTGGCGCCAAAGACGCGACACTTTAAGCAGGTCGAATCTTCGCTTATGTCGGGCGGTTATGGCGCTTATCCGATTAAACATTTCGACGGAAGAACCTATTCCGTCGCCGACCTCTCTACGACATTAGACCGAGCTAATCGTTCACGACTTCGCCCCGCCTCGACATTGTCTTTGAGATTAAAGATCTAGAAGATCTGGGCATTGATTTGTCCTTCTTCCCTAATCGAAGTCGGATCGCACCCCACTCCCCGATCCAGATGAGACACAACCGGAGACTCGGAGGTGGTCCTTGAGACTCGAGCGGATGAGGTTGGGGCACCTGAAAATGAGGTCACTGAGATGTCCAACGCGGCTCCTCCCGAAGAGCAGGCCACAACTGGCCTCTAGGGGAAGTGTTTACCAGCCCAAGATCCCGGAGGCGGGCGCCCACACCCTCACCGTTATTCAAAGAACAATTAGGTGGGTCAGCTTTGAACATAGTCGATGGTCTTTCTTGATGGGATTCTTGATCGTTCTTAAGAATGATGACATCAAGAATCCCGATAAGAAAAAGGAGATTGAGAAGTTGTTGAACCCCATCTCCAAAGAATACTTTTTGATCGGCATGCCTTAAAGTTCTAAGTCGCCCCGCGATCGTGGATATTAGGTTGTAGTAAAATATCTATCGTCAGTTATCATGATGTATCTTGGTTTCCACTTGATGTGATCTAGCCTTCGGGCTCTTATAATGTACCGACCTTCGGGCTTGTTGTTATTAATGAAATCTGCCTTTTTCTTTCCTTTGTTGAGCCGACTTGATTTCCTTATGCGACTATAATCTGTGCGTATGTTCATTCATTTTATTGGCATTGCGATTTTATATTGAACCTCGCTTAGTCATCTTATAAAGTTAGGGGAGGATCAGACCGCTAGGGGTGGCGATCTCGCCCAAGAAATATGTCGAAAGTCATTCACGGGGGAGGTCGATGTTTCATCTATCGACCTCCCTCAGGTTTAAACACGCTGAATTGTGAAAAAGAAAATTTAACTCATTATTATTGACCACAATACATTTGGCTTCTCTCTCCGAATTCCCATTTTGGGGTCGCTCAGATGACCACAAAGACATCCGAATTTATCGCCCACTTCCCTTTTCCTCCCTCAATCTTGGTTTTCAGGAGTGTGCTTGATGATCTTGTTCACGCCTTTGACTTGACCGTTTGACTGAGGGTGATAAGGGTAGAGAAAAGCTTGGTGATTTTCCATTTTCTGAAGAAACTATCGATCTTATGACCATCGAACTGCTTTCCATTATCGGATATAATTGCTTGCGGTAGGCCGAATCTGCAGATGATGTTTCGCTATATGAATTTAATGGCGTGATCCTGATCTATGGTCGCCAAAGCCTCAGCCTCGGCCCATTTTGTGAAGTAATCTATTGCGACTAGGGGCGTGCTTGATGAACCCGGGTCATTGGTAATGGCCCGATGATATCTATCCCCACTTCGCCAAAAGGCCAAGGAGGGCGAGGATCTTTGGTGAGTTCCTCAGGTGCGACCTTGATTGATGGTGCGTGTATTTGACATTTGTGGCATTTCCGTGCAAAAACCATGGCATCGACCTTTAAAGTTGGCCAATAATACCCCTGTCTTGTCGTCTTATAAGCGAAGCGAAATCGCCTCAAATATGGTTTTCGCATACCCCATCGTGAATATCTTGCGGGATAGCACCGCCCTTGCTCGGGGTAACACATCGGGAGCGAAGGTATCTTCAAGCCTCGCTTATATAGTTTGTTACCAACCAATGTGTACCTTGCTGCCCTTAGTTGCAATTGCTTTGCCTGAATTTTGTCGGTTGGTAATGCCCCAGTTATCAAGTAGTTGATTATGGGGGTCATCAAGCTTAAACTCGGGGTGTCTAGGGCAGCGACTGTTGTGTTAGCAGTGGAGGGGTGGGAGATTTTTGTGATGGTGACATCCCTCATCTCTGCTGGTCCCTCTGAAGTCGCTAGTCGTGCCAATGCATCGACACGGGAGTTTTCATCCCTTGGTACTAGCTTGATGTAGATTTGTTCAAATTTCAGGCAAAGTGCTTTGACGACCTCTTGGTAGGCCGACATCCGCTTATCTCGGGCCTCATACTCCCCTGATATCTGGTGTGCTACGAGCTAGGAGTTGGTGTGTACTTGAAGTCTCTTGATTCCCATTGCGGTGGACATTTCTAGACCGTTGATCAGCGCTTCATATTCGGCCTCGTTGTTGGTGGCAGGGAAATCGAAAGTGATGGCATTCTGAAAAGAAATCCCATCTGGACTGATTAACATAATTCATGCCCCTGATTTGTTGGCAGTTGACGAGCCATCTACGTACAACTCCCATGGTGGGCCGGTCGAACCGCTTGCCCTAGGAGGAGGGGTTAATTCAACGATGAATTCGGCCAAGGCCTGAGCTTTTATTGCAGGCCACGGTGCATATGTTACCCCATACTGTCTGACCTCGATGGCCCACTTGAGGCATCGGCCCAATGTATCTGGTCGATGGAGCCGCGTTCTTGAAGGGGTAAGGAAGTGAGGACCTCCACTTGGTGATCGAAAAGTAAGGTCTCGGTTCCTCACACTCATAACTAGAGCATAGGCTAATTTCTCTAGAAGAGGGTATCGCTGGCTGTCGGTTTCATTTAGCGTCCGTGACAAAGTAAATGGGCGATGGGTTTGGCCCTCCGACATACAAACCTTTTCGCTTTCGAGCGATTTCAAAGTCGCCAAGTATAAAGCGATTTCTCGCCGAGGATCGGTTTGGCTAAAATCTTTGAGTCGGCGGATATCCTTTGATCCTGTCAAGAGCATCCTGACTCTCAGATGTCCATTCGAACCTCGCCTTCTTTCTGATGGTGTCGAACATGGGCTTGCATTTATCCCCCATTTGGGAGATGAATCTGTTCAGAGCGGCCAGGCACCCCGTCAGTTTTTGAACGTCCTTTTTGGTTTTGGGGGCCCCATATCCAAGATAGCCTGTACCTTGGCTGGGTTTGCTTCAATCCCCCGCTTGCTGACTAGGTGCCCTAGGAACTTCCCTGATTCCACTCTGAAGTTGCACTTTTTCGGGTTGAGTTTCATATTGAACTTCCTGAGTATCTCGAAAGCTTGATCCAGATGAGCCAAATGATCTTCCCTTTTTAGACTCTTCACGACAATGTCGTTAACGTACACCTCCACCGACTTGCCTATTTGCTCAACAAACATATGATTGACCAGCCTTTGATGCGTTGCCCCGGCGTTCTTCAAACCAAAAGGCATTCTCTTCTAACAGTACATGTTCTTCTCTGTTAAAAATGAAGTGTGCTGCCTGTCGGGCTCGTGCATAGCTATCTGATGGTACCCGGCAAATGCATCCATGAAAGACATCCTTGGGGCATGCCTCGTTAAGATCTGTGAAATCGATGCAAAGTCGCCAAGTCCCGTTTGATTTCTTTACAAGGACCACATTTACGACCCACTGTGGTTGGTCGGCCTGCATGATCAGGTCGTTGTCAAGCAACTTCTTCACCTCTTCAGCGAGGGCCGCATATTTTTCGGGACCAAACTTCCTTCTTTTCTGAGCTACTGGTTTTCGGGTTGGGTCAATGTGTAACCGGTGACATGTGATCTCAGGATCGATCCCGACCATATCCTTGTGTGACCAAGCGAAAATGTCTAGGTTATTCTTGAGGAAATCGACGACTTCAATTTTCAGGTCGGGGATCTTGCATCCAATGATGATCTCCAGGTCTGGCTGGGCTGGGTCCACCTTGACCCTTTCGAGTTCCTCCCCGGGTACCGCTCTGGGTCCCCCGAGTCGTGGATCATCTATCTCGGCCTCGAGTATAAAATCTTTGGGCTCGGGACCCATTCTTGGATCAAACTCGTCACACTTCCTCTTCTTACTTTTCTTTTCAGTATCCAGCATGTTATCAGGTGTTTTGTGATTCAGTGTCATTATGTGACGACTAAACGTGCGTGCTGAATTTGAATAAGGCAAAGAATAAAGCAAACAACCTCTTGCATCCACTTGGTCACCTTTAATCGGTGCCCAAAACCCACCCTTGGTGGGGAACTTTACACAAAAATAATAGGTGGAGGACGCAGCCTCGAACTCGTGCTCAAATGGCCTCCCGAGGAAGCCGTAATAGGTGCTCGGGAGGTCGATTACAAGGAAATCTAGGAGCCTAGTGTTTCTGACCTTCTCATCCAAGGTGGATATGAGCTCTACAGACAAGCGGACCATGCCCAGAGGTTTGATCAGATTCAAGCTCTTCACCTTCCTTTGGATGTATGATGATCGCATGTGGAGTGATGTATGCTTCGTAATCCCCGGTTAGTCTAGGGTCTTTTTAAAATGAGAATGTTGCGAAGGCCCCCATCGACCAAATCCGATCCCTGATCGTCCCCATGATATTGGACTTTATGACCAATGGGTCTATGTTAGATTACCACGACTCGGCTTTGTCTATTTCCCGAACTCAATTTTGTGAGTTTCTTCGGTCCACGCCAAGATGGGCGTAACCATTCTTTGAGCATTCTCCATTGCCCTCGACTTCCGCCTTTTGGGGCATTTGATGAGGAGGCGAGACAGGCCCTATCGTGGCAAGGCGAGATGGTGTGGATGACACGACCTCCTGTGCCCTCTGGTATGGGTGGCACAGGCAGCTCGCCCTGTGCGGCCCCTATCACGGGCTCTCTTTGCACCCGATCTCCCAGCCCGGGTTGGCGGTCATGCTGTCAACCTTGCCCCCCCTGATTGTCTGCCCGGATTCTTGACAAACTCATCCAACCGGCCATCTTCATAAAGTTTCCTCAATCGCTTCCAACAGATCTCGACACTCACCGTGTGTAGTGTCCTCTCGGTCATGATAGCGGCATACTTGTTCGGGTTTCTTGGCTTTTTTTCATTCATGGCGGGGTGCTCGCAACATGTCTTGTCCCTGGATCTGGGTATAAATGTTACCAGGTGTCATACCCAGAGCCTCCATCAGCTTCACTGAAATGGACTCCTCAAATGGTTTGAAGTCGCGTGTCTTATAATGACCCCCGGTTTTCTTGGAACCTTTCTTGGGCTCCGCGATTTCCTTTGTCTCTAATAGCCGGGACTCTAGCAATTCCATGGTATGGATGAGGTCGCTGGAACTTTTCCTGAAATCGGAGTAGCTGGTCGGGTAGTTCGCGGTCATGCTCCGCCATAGCTTGGTTCCTCTTCTGAGGCCAGATACTGCCCCCAGCAGCTTGGCCTCATCCCTAATGGGGTCGCCCTCAATGATAAGTCTATCGATCCTCTCAACATAGGATCGATCCAACTCCGTCTCCCCCTGACGCATGTTCATGAGCCTCTGCCTTATCGCAGATCGGGGCGCCATCGCCGTACAGTGGCCCAAGAATAATCGAGCAAAGTATCAATGGAGAGAGATGGCAGCGAAGTGTACCACATGTGGGCCTGGCCGCTCAACGTCAGGGAGAAAAGTCTACACTAAATGTCGCATCCCAGTGCACCGAGGCCATATCGCATTTGTGCCGTGCCATATGGACTCTGGGGTCTATCTTTCCGTTATGTGATCTAGAGCCACTATGCTAATTTTCACCTCTGGTGGTAGAGTGATCATAGTTCCCCGGCCCGAATCGGGATGACAAGGTCGGTGTTGAACCCCAGACGGTCCATCTGGTTACCACCTTTTCCAATTTGTTGACGGTCCTAGCCAATGCTTGCGTAGATTCTTTTGCCCCCCCGTGACCATGGTGGTATCTTAGGAATGTCTCGGCGATCCTCAAAATGGTGCATGTCGAGACCCATGGCAAGATCTCTTTCCACTGCTCATCATGGCGCGGTTGAGAGTGAGCCTCGTCCTCGCCCTCATGAGGGCCTTCCGCGCCGCTTGGCCCCGAAGTGGGTGAATACACTATTCTAACCCCGGGTGAATGCATCCGAGGCCCGTGGTTCGACGATGACTGTTTAGCCGTTATCGCCCGGTTAGCGATGGACCGCCCATTTTCCGTCATAACACGTTTACCTTTGGAGGTTTCCGCGTCATGGGTCATTTTTCTTGGTTTGAGGCTATTCCTCCTCAACGCCGAAATTGAGACGTTTCTTGTTGAGGAAGACCATCACTGCTTTGGCATCCTCCGGTGTTTGGACCAGATTCCACCAGTCGGGGCTGCCCGATGAGTGGGCTGAGAACTCAGTGAAACCTCGACGCCATCACGAACGTCGGTTGCATTCCCGACTGACTTTCCCCGGTTGGTTGCCATTTTGTTTTTCTTAGAGTTTGGAAGGTGAGGTCTCCTTGAGAATTGTTGAAATTTCTCAAGAAATATTTTCCCACAGACGACGCCAATTGTTGTAACTGGTTTTTATCTACTTAGTTAAACAATAATTATTATGAAATGTGTATGCTAAAGGCAATCGAATCAGGGAAAGAGACAAAGTAGTTGGTGACCCGGTTCGTCTTTTGAATCAGACTATGTCCGGGGGCGTCCAAGCCAGGGAGAGGATGTATGTATATGCCTAGAAGTCTAAGTTGTTCGCCTTTTTTCCAGAGGTGGCCGTGGTGGCCTATTTATACTATGACTCCCACCCTTTGGGTGGGAATTTACATAAGGAATAATGCCTATGAAAGGGCTAAAATATCGGGAACCATTAATCTCGCCTTGACAGGCCAGAAATCATCCATCTTCAGCGTGCACCAATCATGGAGCGGATGTGGAGGGCGGATTAGTGGCGTGTCGGGGGCAGTCATTGACCACGTGAACTGTATAGTCATGGCTGGTGCAGGTCGCTCCACGACTTGAGAATATAAAGCGGAAATTGCATCGCGACTTCCCGAACTGCCGACTACCCGAGTTGTCGACCTTTGCGACTTGAAGGTTTGGTCTTGTGGGAATTACGTGGGCTGATCCCTTGGTCCCCTTGCCGAGGTTGCTTCATGCAGTCTTTGTTGGATTGTTTATGATCCTTCGTGCCCAGGTGGGAGGTCGGGTTTATCCATGCTACAACAATTAATATTGCACTATCCAACTTAACCCATATTACGGTAATATGGCTCCCGGTTGTTATTTCCCATGTTTAAAATTATTTAGTCCATTAATTAATTAAGCCACTGAAAAGCTTTATATTAATTAATATCTTTATCCTTGGAGTAAGGACAACCCAACTTTATTATCCATACCGGAAAATTAATTCCAGTTGCAAGATTTGGTATGATAAAGGTTCCGGGCCCACCAAGGGGACCAATCAAGCAAGACTTTTGCAAGCACACGATTCTCTGTATTAATTTAGCAACTGTAGTGCAATTAATATTATTACCCAAGATATAGAGTATCGAAGTCGCAATGATTCTCTTCCCATTTATAAGTCAAAGCAATAACTACTAATCACACACAGTCCTTATTAAGTGACAGAGATTAAGAAATCAACAACCACTGAGGTCTAACTCTTCATCCCTTACGTCAGTGCGAATGAGTTTATCCTCTCTGTAGGTCCGCTTCAGCGCATCGAATGCACTAGTGCAATCTCTTGGTCAAGACAAGCCAATCTGAGTCTTACACATCAACTTCTACCAATAGACTGTTCGGATCTATCTAAGTTGTGAAACACGCACTCGTATACAAGAAACTGTTAACGTGATCTTTTGTGATCTGGTATCACCACGTTAACTACAATGTAATGCTTGGTATGAACGGTTTGAATAAATGTATATAACATTCAATCATATTTAAAACTACAGTGATAAACAATTTAATTCAGTAAATAAGTGTTTAATACATAGGTTATACAATGTAAAAACATACTTTCACGTATAACCCCAACAATCTCCCACTTATACTCAAAGTCTGCTTTTAAGTATACCACAACATGTCTGATGTATTATCTGGTGACATCTAATGTCACCTACATCAACCTAATAACTTTTCTCCCACTTATACTCAAAGCAGATTGGCAACGCTCTTGACACCCATTCCTTCCACATGTCTCTCGAATGTTAACTGAGGCAGACCCTTTGGGAATGGATCTGCTAGGTTGTCTTCCGACGCGATCTTTGCCACCTCTATATCTTCTCTCTTAACGATTTCTCGTATAAAATGGTATTTCCTTTCAATGTGTTTGCTGGCTTTGTGGGCTCTCGGTTCCCTTGAATTTGCAACTGCTCCGGCATTATAAAAAAAATTGTGATGGTGCTGGGCAAATTCGGAACAACGTCCAAGTCCACTAGGAAGTTCTTGAGCCACACCGCTTCTTTCGCTACTTCACAAGCAGCTACATATTCGGCTTTCATGGTAGAATCGACGATGTATTTCTGCATAACGCTTCTCCATGTTACAGCTCCTCCCCCAGATAAAACACACTACCCGAGGTAGATTTTCTGGAATCTAGGTCTGATTGGAAATCTGAGTCCGTGTATCCCACTGGAAGTAAATCGTCTGACTGATAAACCAGCATTCTATCTCGAGTTGTTTTCAGATACTTCAGAATGTTCTTAACAACAGTCCAATGTTGATTTCTGAGATTACTTTGATATCTCGCTACCATGCCTACTACGTAGCAGATATTCGGTCTCGTACACAACATTACATACATGAGACTTCCTATTATCGACGCATAAGGAATGCCTCTCATGTCATCTATCTCCCTTTGTGTCTTAGGGCACATGTCTTTCGATAGATGGATTCCATGCCTGAAAGGTACAAAACCCTTCTTAGAATCTTGCATGTTGAAACGCTTCAAAACGGTATCTATGTATGAAGCTTGCGATAAGCCGATCATTCTTTTCTTTCGATCTCGAGTGATCTTGATCCCAAGAATATGACCGGCTTCCCCTAAGTTCTTCATATCAAACTGTTTTGATAGCATACCCATACGTCTGACAAAACCTTTACATAGTTTCCGATGAGCAGAATATCGTCTATGTATAGTACTAGTTCCGTCACACTTTCTATAAACACAACTCTCGAAATTATTTTGATCAAACCCATAAGATTTTATTACATGATCAAAACATTGGTTCCAAGCCCGAGATGCTTGCTTAAGTCCATAAATGGATTTCCTCAGCTTGCACACAAGGTGTTCTTGGCCTTTTTCGATGAAACCTTCGGGCTGTTGCATATAGATCTCCTCGTCAAGACTCCCGTTAAGGAAAGCTGTCTTGATATTCATTTGCCAGATCTCAAAATCTAGATGCGCAGCTATTGACAAGAGAATACAGATGGACTTAAGCATGGCTACAGGCGAAAAGGTTTCTTCATAATCGATACCCTCTTTCTGAGTGTATCCCTTTGCCACAAGCCTAGCTTTGAAGGTTTCCACCTTCCCATCCGGTCCTCTTTTCCTCTTGTAGACCCACTTGCATCCAATGGGTTTTACCCCACTGGGTGGTTCAACTAGCTCCCACACCTGATTATGATCCATTGAGCCCATCTCGTCTTCCATTGCAGTTTACCAGGATTCTGAATCCTTATCTTGGACCGCCTCCTTGTAGGACCAGGGGTCTGATTCACTATCCCCGGGGACCAAATCCAAAGATTCTCCTATCCCCATGAATCTCTCAGGTTATCGAACAACCCTCCCACTACGACGAGGTCCCGATTGTGTCGGTGTGACGCTTGGTATATCAACCTGTACAGTTGGTATAGGAGTTTGCCCTCTAATTTCATTTAAGGTAATCTCACTTTTGGGCTTTCGATTGTTCATAAAGTCTTCTTCCAAAAATCTAAAGTGCGTACTTATTACCACCTTTTGATCTTCGGGACCATAGAACATTCACCCTTTCGTTCCCATGGGATATCCTATAAACAACCTTAGTTCTGAACGTGCATCTAACTTACCGGCTTCCTTGTCTAGCACGTATGCCGGACACCCCAAATCCTGAGATGTCTCAGACTGGGCTTGCGCCCGGTCCACAACTCTTTAGGGTTTTTTGGGAACCAATTCGGATGGCACCAGATTTAGAACGTAAGTCGCTGTTTCCAAGGCATGACCACAAAACGACTTGGGTAGATCTGAATAACTCATCATGGATCTGACCATTTCTAAGAGTGTTCTGTTTCTTCGTTCTGCAACCCCGTTTTGTTGAGGGGTTCCGGGTGCAGTCAACTGGGAAACAATGCCCTCGTCTGACAAGTAGTTCAAAAACTCATCGCTGAGGTATTTGCCTCCACGATCAGATTGTAGAAACTTGATACTCTTTTCCTTATGATTCTCCACTTCGGCTTTGAACTCCTTGAATTTATCAAAGGTTTCTGATTTGTGTTTCATGAGGAAAATGTACCCAAACCTTGAGTAATCATCGATGAAAGTCACAAAATACTCATAGCCACCACTAGCTTTGGTTGACATTGGAACACACACGTCAGTGTGAATGATTTGCAACACTTCTGTGGCTCTATTCCCCTTGGCTCCAAATGCCCTCTTGATCATCTTACCCTCCAAACATGATTCGCAGGTTGGAAGTAGTTCTAACTGTAGGTCCGACAGCGAACCATCTTTCACCAACCTTTGGATCCTATTTAGATTAATATGACCCAGTCTTAGATACCATAGAAGTGTCTCGTTCACATTTTCTGAACGTTTTCTCTTATTGCATGAAACAGTCGATGTGTTATAAGATGCATTTTGTGAGTGGTGTGCACAGTTAATAGTATAGAGATTGTTCACCAAAATTCCATGAAAGATAAACACATCGTTACGGTAAACAGTAACTTGCTTAGAAAAATGAACAGAATATCCATCATTAATTAGTTTTGAAACTGAAATAAGGTTTTTGCAAAAAACTAGAACATAAAGAACATCTCTCAAAACAAAAATCTTATCTTTCAAAAGACAGGTGCACGTCTCCCACTGCTTTAACCACCACTCATGCAATACTGCAAAACTGCTACTTCACATAGCATTGTAGTAATGTTACTTTCGTGGAATTGCAATACCCGCTACCTTTGTAGCATTACAATAGTCGTTACTTACGTAACATTGCCCATGTGATGAGGATCTCACTCCCACTAAGTTGTCGGATCAACTGGGACCCCGTTACGTGAAACATACATGGTCAGAAGATCCCGTATCAACTACCCACGAATGAGAAGTATACGCCGCTAAACAAGTTTAAACAACTAGTGCGTGAGAATTACCTTTCTTTCCGACAGTTTTGGGGTTTGGAACAAGTAAACCTCCATTGTCCTCTTTCACCGCAGTTTAAGCACTTTCCCTTTGGATTTTCCTTGACACCACCAGCATTCCTCATCTTACCATTGCCCTTGGCAACAGTTGAGTTTAATTGCTTATGGTTTTTGGTCCTCTTCTTCTTCTTGCCTTCCCTTGGCCTAGAAGATGAAGACGGACCACTTACAGCCAAAGCTTGAGTTTGGTGCCCCATCAACGTCTCTGCCTTGACCAAAGCTTGCAACAAATCAGCTAGCAAGGCCAAAATGCTCAAAACTTTTGGGCAGAGAGTGGAGTACCAAATCGATCTGGGTCTCCAAATCATAATCTGCACCCAGAACCTCAAGTTTGTTCAGATGGGCCATCTATTTTGAGCATGTAATCCCTTACGGGGTTGCCCTCCACCATTTTCAGCTACAATATCTCTCGTAAGGTGATCTGACGAGTTCCGCATTTTTGACTCGTCAGTTGGCTCATCTGATTTTGGTGTGTCAAGAATCCACTTGTGCTTTTGTGCAGTTAGGACAATCATAACTTTTTGTTTCCAATCAACATAGTTTCCTATACAATTTTGTTCACTTTAAGTATATTAACAGTGGATTAAAAGATTGCGATGTGCTGAACTGAAATAAACAACAATTGTGCAAACACAAAATTATCACATAATTCGATCACATTGTTCATATCAAAATCTCAAAACAATATGAACATGCATTAGCTAACATCTCAAAATAGTTTAAATAGGTCACGTGGGTGAACTGTCTATTTAAACACATTCAAGCAGGTTACAAACAGGAACAGTTACAAACCTTTAATTCAAAATTAATAGTTGGCTCCTACTTGACCAATATAAAAGTGACAAGGACTTCGGGGAAGTATATGCATATCAATTTTATACCTAAGTAATAACCATGATTAAATACAGAATTATTACTTCGCTTTGAACGAGCCTCGTGGGGAGGGTCATCATCGCCACTAATAATAATTCACAATCATCCTTTTGGGAATTTATTCATGTGAAAACCATCTTTTGGCCGTTCCGTGGGGGAAATTTCTCCAAAAGAATTCACAAATAAATAAATCATGGATGTCAATTTGACGTAATTTTATTATCCGGAATAAAATTTGTCAATAAAACATACTTAGTAATTTTCGAAAGTGAGATTTTCTTTTTAGACAATTCTAAATCATGCAAACACATTTAACAAATAAAAATTGCACGAATTTAAAACAAGCATCAAGACAAAATAAATCACGTTGGGCACATATATCCAACTGTCATGGTTTAATTCCAAATCTTGATCTTGAGAAATCGTCTCTTCTTTTGCCTTCATCGTTCGTCTCGAAAGGCTCCCACTAAATCCGCAATAATTCTTTCAAAATTGTCCTCCATTACGGGTTAGGACGACGTCCGAAAAATGAGTAGCTCCCGACTCGGAATGCGAGTCGCATGCGCCTAGGCGCACGCCCCGGTCCTGATCGGCCATCCCGCCCCGTCGCCCTTGGCCTTGCTCGCGCAAAGCATCGCCCGGACGCGCCCGCATCCGAGGTCCCGTGCCCCATCGCCCAGCTCGGCCCGCCACACGCCCGACGCCCAGCTCAGCCCGTCCGCATGTGCATGGCGCTCACATGTCAGGCGAGCGCCATGCGCATGCCGCATGCATCGCCCCGTGCACGATGCCCAACAACCCCGTCCGTGTCCCGCCTAGCGATGTGCGCGGTCGCTAGTCCTTCGGCCTAGCCCGCGTGCTTCGTTTTGGCTCGCGTACGTTCGGGCACATAGACGTCTGTCTTTAATTCTCCGTCTTCGTTCACGATCCGGTTACAATTTATTTACAAAAAATTAATAAACCTAGATCTAGACTAGTCTATCACATTGATCAAATCAAACAAATCCTAATCTACTCGTGGATCTTCTCACGAGGCAAAAAGAATCCGAACGAATCGAATTAAAAACCAACAATTTATTTGCATGTAAATAAGTACATTAAAATACCATGACAATTGGATACCTGCAAAACATATCTAACAGTTCTACTATCCAATTTCAATTTTAATGAACAACAATTTAAATTACAGTTTAAAAGATCAGAGCCCGGGTTCGGGCTCTGATACTAGTTGTTGGGATAACATATGCCAGGATCTATCGGGATGACCTCATAAACACAAATTTAAATTAACAATTATTACTAGCATGAATTTACCTAAGTGAATTCAAAAAATAATCAATCCAAAAACAACATGCAAATAATATTTCACGTAAAAAATCCTAGCATGCAAAATTTCTAGGAGTTTACGTAAACGTACCCGTTGGAGAGATGATCTGAGACAGATAGGATCAAGTATCTGGATACCCACCAAAAGTCCGTCTCAAGTATTCCCAAGTCCTCGTCCAATAACCCCAGTGGAAGGTTCTCCGATGAATGATTAATAAAACAAGGAAAATAAAAATATTGTTGCACCACCTTTGTGGATTTCTAATATTTCTAACGCATGGAACACTTGAGGAATGAAAAGAATCCATCCCCTTATTTATATCATAGGGGGGGGACGAAAATTAGGAGTCCAAATAGGGTTAGGAAATATCTTTTCTTGATCTCCAAGAAATCTTGAATATATCCCATATATTCTTCTTTCCATGTGTATTTTTCCACAAAAATCTCACACCCTATTTTAATCCTTATTTTTGAAAAATAAGAAGGAAGATTTCAAGATTGGATCTTTCTTGAATTTATGAGATATTCTTATATTCCAAGAATACATATCTTTTTCCATAAAATCCCTTCAAGAAAATCAAGAAAATCTTTTATTCCTTCTTATCCCCTAATTTTTCGAAAATTTCCAATTAAAGAGATCAAGTGGGAGTTTTCTTGAATTTATGGGATAATCTTGTATTCCAAGAATACTTATCTCCTTTCCATAAAATCTTTTGAAGAAAATTCTTCTCCCTCTTTCTTTAATTATTTTCGAAATTAATGAGGAAATATTGCAACAATAATTTATTTTATTTTAAGCACCTTATATTTATTGGACTATAATTTGGGCTACTTGAGGGGCCTTTAGGAGAATTAAGATGGACCTTCCAATGGGCTTCTGAATTCCAATATTGAGCCACAATATAGTTCAGCCCATTAATATTAATTAATGCCACTATATAATTAATATTGCACTATCCAACTTAACCCATATTACGGTAATATGGCTCCCGGTTGTTATTTCCCGTGTTTAAGATTATTTAGTCCATTAATTAATTAAGCCACTGAAAAGCTTTATATTAATTAATATCTTTATCCTTGGAGTAAGGACAGCCCAACTTTATTATCCATACCGGAAAATTAATTCCACTTGCAAGATTTGGTATGATAAAGGTTTCGGGCCCACCAAGGAGACCAATCAAGCAAGACTTTTGCAAGCACACGATTCTCTGTATTAATTTAACAACTGTCGTGCAATTAATATTATTGTCCAAGATATAGGGTATGAAAGTCGCAATGATTCTCTTCCCATTTATAAGTCAAAGCAATAACTACTAATCGCACACAGTCCTTATTAAGTGACAGAGATTAAGAAATCAACAACCACTGAGGTCTAACTCTTCATCCCTTAAGTCAGTGCGAATGAGTTTATCCTCTTTGTAGGTCCGCTTCAGCGCATCGAATGCACTAGTGTAATCTCTTGGTCAAGAAAAGTCAATTTGAGCCTTACACATCAACTTCTACCAATAGATTATTCAGATCTATCTAAGTTGTGAAACACGCACTCGTATACAAGGAACTGTTAACGTGATCTTCTGTGATCTGGTATCACCACGTTAACTACAATGTAACGCTTGCTATGAATGATTTGCAATAAATATATATAACATTCAATCATATTTAAAGCAACAGTGATAAAAAATTTATTTAAGTAATGTGTTTAATGCATAGGTTATACAAAGTAAAAGCATAGTTTCACGTATAACCCCAACATCCTGAACCCAAGTCAGCAGAGACATAGACCAGCTACACCAAGGCCAAAGTATTGGAACAAGAGGCCTGAACCTAAGAAGAACTCTAAGGCTCATGTTCATGCTAAGGCTGACACTCATACACAGGGTACTGCCAAGGCACCTAGGATGGTGAATGTGTATGTAGATGCTTATGGAAGACAAATCAGCCACTCTAAAGTAATTAGAGTTGTGAGGCAGATTTGGGTTCCAAAAGGTACAGCTAACCTAGTAGGACCCTACACCAAATGGGTACCTAAGGCCTGATTTGTTTTTCAGGTAAAGGAAAAGGGCACTGAGCTGAATGAAGACAACATAGCCCTGATGAGTGGAAGTGAAATAGCTCCTGCTGTATGGTATCTGGACAGTGGATGTTCAAGGCACATGACAAGATACAAACAATTACTCACTGACTATGTTGAGCAAAAAGGCCCTCAGATTACTTTTGGAGATAATTCCAAACGACAGACTGAAGAATATGGAACTCTTAAAGTTGATACTGTTCATATTCATGGTGTATCATATGTTTCTTGTTTAAAGCATAATTTGCTTTCTATCAGTCAATTATGTGATAAGGGATTCAGTGTTGAGTTATCAAAGAACTTATGCTATGTGAAAGATAATGCTTCACAACAAATACTACTGGCTGGTACTAGAAAAGGAAATATGTATCTTGCTGACTGGAGATTAACTCCTATGGATACATGCCTAGTTGCAAAAAGTTCTACTGACACCAGTTGGTTATGACACAAAAGGCTGAATCACTTAAACTTCAAAACCCTGAACAAACTTACAAGATTAGAACTTGTGAGGGGGTTACCAAATGAAGTGTTCAGTAAAGATCATATATGTGATGCTTGTCAGAAAGGAAAACAAATCAAAGCATCATTCAAAAGCAAAGTAGAAGTTTCTACTGATAGAATACTTCAATTGTTGCATATGGATCTATTTGGTCCAGTAACACCTGTGAGCACTAATGGCAGGAAATACACACTTGTGGTAGTTGATGACTACTCTAGATATACTTGGGTCATATTCTTACTCAGTAAGAAAGAGACTCAGACAAAACTGCCTGAATTACTGAAAAGACTCAGTAATGAAAGAATCTGAGTGTGGTCAAAATCAGATCTCAGAACAGATCCATGCTGACAAAAGATCAAGGAAAAACACCTTATGAGCTGTGGAATGAAAGAAAGCCTCTTATTTCTTTCTTTCGTGTGTTTGGTTGTAAGTGTTTCATACACAATAATGGTAAAGATCAGTTGAAGACCTTTGATAGTAAAGCTGATGAAGGGATATTCTTAGGATATTCTGAAGTCAGTAAAGCCTCAGAGTTTACAACTGTAGGACCCTTATAGTGGAAGAAACACATCATGTTGTTTTTGATGAATCTACTTGTATTCAGAAGAAACAGGAACATGACTCAGGAGATCTGACAAAGAGAATCACCAGACTCAGCCTAAAAAGGTATGTTAAAACATCCTCTGAGCCTGAAAAGAAGAAGCCAATCATTTTCTATGAATGGAGTGAGTCAAACTCAGACAAAGAAGCTCAGGATGGTGAAACTCAAGATGATAGTTCTACACTGAAGGAAAGCCAACACACTGAAGCTGACCAATCTGAACAAACCCCAGTTCAGACTCAGGTATGTAATGCCGATGAAGATGTGGTCACAACTGAGGCAAACTCTGAATCTATCAACCAAGGGGGAACAAATGTCATTGACAATGTTCTGAATGGAATTTCCCCTGAGGAAGATGATTATCTCTCTCATTTTCTGTTGTTCCCTGAGTTTGATGAATTACCTGAACATAATATTTCTAATGTTGAGGATACTACTGAAGGGGGAACATCCAGGAGAACATGGTTAGATAGTCATCCCTCAAGTCAGATTGTGGGTGATCTATCAGAAGGTGTTAGAATAAGAAAGTTCCATGGTGAAAGTGCTTTATTCTGCTGCTTCCTATCTGAGAAGGAACCAACTGAGATTGAAGAAGCTCTTCAAGATTCTTTCTGGATTACTGTTATGCAAGAAGAGCTGAATCAGTTTACAAGAAATGAAGTTTGGGAGCTAGTAGACAGACCTAAGAGACACAATGTGATTGAGACTAAATGGGTATTTAAGAACAAGAGAGATGAAAACAATAACATTGTAAGAAACAAGGCAAGGCCAGTTGCACAAGGTTATTCCCAAGAAGAAGGCTTGGACTATGATGAAACCTTTGCACCTGTTACAAGACTAGAAGCCATCAGATTATTTCTTGCATATGTTGCTCACATGAAATTCACAGTCTATCAGATGGATGTAAAAAATGTATTTCTAAATGGTGTGCTGAAAGAAGAGGTTTATGTGGAACAACCTCCTGAATTTCGTCAGAATGACCAAGTTTACAGGCTTAGAAAGGCCTTGTATGGTTTAAAGCAAGCACCCAGAGCATGGTATGATACTCTTTCTCAGTTTGTTATAGATCATGGTTTTACCAAAGGAACTGTTGATAGAACCTTGTTCAGGATAGAAGATGGGAAATATATTTTACTAGTTCAGATTTATGGGGATGACATCATATTTGGATCTCCTAATCATCAGATGTGTGAGAAGTTTTCTGCCCTGATGAAAGGAAAGTTTGAGATGTCAATGATGGGGGAGATGAATTTCTTTCTAGGACTTCAGGTGAAACAAATTAAGGAAGGAATATTCATCAATCAAGCAAAGTATACCAGAGACCTGATGGCTAAGTATGGTGTACAAAATTGCAATGCAGTTAGAATTCCTATGAATACTAACTACAAGATGGATCCTGATCCTGAAGGCAAATCAGTTAACCACACTGATTATAGAGGGATCATTGGATCACTGCTCTATCGCACAACAAGTAGGCCTGATATTACTTTTGGTGTTGGGATATGTACAAGATACCAAACTAATCCAAAGGTTAGTCATATGGAAGCTGCCAAAAAGATCCTGAGATATCTTAAAGGCACATTGAATAGAGGATTATGGCATCCATCTGATGATAACCTTGAATTAACTGGTTATTCAGATGTTGATTATGGTGGTTGTAGAATTGACAGGAAATGTACTATAGGAACTTGTCAATTTCTTAGAAGTAAACTGATATCATGGTTTTAGAATAAACAGACCTCAGTAGCAACCAGTACTACTGAAGTTGAATACATGGCTGCAGGAAGCTGTTGTGCACAGATTCTTTGGCTCATACAACAATTGAGGGATTATAAGGTTGTAGCCAATGAAATACCTATATTTTGTGATAATAATAGTGCAATTGCTATTACACAAAATCCAGTATTGCACACCAGATGTAAGCATGTTGATATCAGACATCATTTCATCAGAGATCATGTTGAGAAGAAGGATATCAGAATGTAGAAAATGCATACTGATAAACAAAGAGCTGATATTTTGACAAAACCTTTGGCTGAGTCAAGATTTCAGGAACTATCAGTTGAATTGGGTATGTTGGATCCAAGTGAATAATTATCTGAAAAATTGAAGGTTTTCAGAGGCATGCAATTTTTCAGGACCCACTGAAAAAACTCAGGATAAAAATAAGGTTATCCTCACTGAGCTTGGAAAACTCAGTAACCTTAGCTCAGTTATCAAAAGTACACTGATTGTTTTATCAAGGTCAGAACTCAGTAAGAATGATATTAAAAAATTAGTCTGAAGTAGTTAATGACTCATTCACTACATTTACTATCTAACTGATTGCTCAAAAATCATTTGATATAAATGATAAAATACCTGGGGAAATAAATGGGCGGGACTTTTGAAATTCTTGGGCAAGTCAAACAGTCTGCAGGAACAGTTGTTGAATACTGTACACATTCACTATAATGGATAAAAATGGTGGCTGTTACCCATTCCCTGTCATTTCACTTACCCATTTATAAACCGATTTTTCCTTGAAAATCGTGCAACCGTTGATTAACTACTCTTAATCTAATCCAACAGACTAGATTGATTGTTGAGATTTATACATATACCCCTCCTCACTCATTTTGAAGATTTCATCTTCATTATTCATATTCTTCATCTTCAAAATCACTCCAGAAAAATACCCTGCACTTCAAATCCTTCAAAAAATCTAAAATGACTATCTCAATCTTTGCCAAACTCGCCGAATACAACAAACCCTACTATGAACATGTTGTGGCATTTGATGGAACAACCAATACATCTTACGAAGAAAAAGCTCTACATATGCTTCGATTGGCAAACCTCACATTTCTTGTCGGAAATCGCCCAGAAGGAGAATACCCCCGAGAGGTAATCGAATTTGTTGCCAATATGAATTTAGATCAAGAAAATTGCATAAGTTCTAAGATTACTGTGTATCAACTGTCGAAAGGGCATAAGGGGATAGATTTCACTCGAGAGCTTTACATAATTCCAAACACTACAAGAAAACAGTGAAATTCCAATGGAAATTTTCCAATAGAAAAATAAATCGTTGAATTTTCAAAATTCCAACAGGTTTTCCAACAACATAAGCAACCATTGGAAAAATCCAACGGTAATTCCAATGACATCAGCAACCTGTTGATACCAAAAATATGAAAAGATGATTAAGGCATTGATGTGGCTATGATTGACATCAAACTATTTATGATGTGGAGTTGGTGAGAATTGATGAAGAACAAAGGGAATGTTCTTCATTAATGTGATGATGATATGCTTTAATGCGTATTATTTGGAGTGTTAGAAAGCAATAAATTACAAGAGTGTTTGGGCCAAAGGCCTCTTTTTTGGCTAATAAAGCCTTTGTATTGAATGTGAAGGTTGGAACCCTTAAATGAGCTTTAATTACATGTATTTATACTACAAACCCTTGGGGTATAGCCCCTCTTAGGGGCCTAGGACCTAGACATTTAATGGCCTGCAGGGTGTATTAAATGGCGCTGACTCTGGTTACTGGGTAGCGCACTTGGGCGGAAAAATGGGGCGACCTCCTTCCTAGGGATTGCTCACTGGAGGTCTGTTAGTCTCTTGTTCGAGGTTGCGAACCTGAAAATCTGAGGTCAGCGATCCTCGACTTCGCCTTTTATTAGGGTAACTGCTTTCAATTTTTTTTAAAGAAAATGGTTTTTCCGATTTGGGAAAAGTCTTCACTGGTCCGACTTTCTTCCTCGGGCTTAGAGTCGCAGGCGCCGCCATTTGGGAGTTGTGCCTCCCCCAGGCAACGAATCGGGGTTTTGTCAGGTCGCGGTCATCCAGCTCGGGTGAGGCTAGAGCTTACCCCGACCTAAACAAAGCTCTGTTCCATTGTGTCAGCGACCTATCTAGGTCGCTGAAAGGCAGAGCTAGGGTCTCCTCGGAGGTGTTATGCAACTCACTCCTAGATGTTAGGTTTCCCGTTCAGAAGTTATTCGGTTACAACAATTGCCCCTCAGGTCGCTGGTCGAGCTATCGAGCTCGCTGGGGATCTGGTATGCGACACGCGTCTTAATTTCTGCTTAAATTTTGGAGCCCTATAGTAAGATCGTTGAGAACGCTGAACTTGAACGACGCCCGGAGGAACGCGGGCATACTGATCGGGCCTAATTACCTGCGATCTCAATTTCCACGAGGTAAACATATTTTTTTTTATCTTCTTCGACCAAAAGCTCTTTTTTTTTCATAATGATCTTCCTGTGACAGCTGTACCTCGCTTCGCTCTCCCCTTCATCCCCACTTCCGCAGAAACCAAACAGATGGATGCCAACAACTCTGCCTCTTTGAGGAAGGATAGGATGAAGATCCTTGGCTCCAGGGGTCACGACCAAGGAGGTGGCGGCCCCATCTACTGGGAGGCCCGAGGCCATGACGGAGGCCGGGCAGGGGAGTGTTTCCCCCGCCTCCGGGGCAGGAGGAGGGAGCTCGCAGAAATGGCGGGATCACGATCTCAAGTCGAGATCCGAGGACCGCTCCAAAAAGAGCCGGCATTACATCCCTGCCGACAAAACTGTCCAAGCCCAAGAGCTCCCACCGTGGCCGCATCCCGGAGGGTGAGCGCGAGAAGGACGACAAGTCCTACTTGGATTGGTGTCGGCCGATCGAGTAAGTTATTATTTTCTGCTATTTCTGGTTGCGATCAAGTCGTGGACTAAACCTGTTTGTTCTATCTCTTTTGCAGGGAGGGGTCCTCCCACCCCATCCTCGTGTCCAATTTCATCCGAAGTCGGTCCCCCGACTCTCTCCGCGAGCTCCCGTATTACCTCCGCCGGGCTTGCTCGCTTCCTGCCAGGTCGTGGACCCTCGGCTTGGACCAACAGGTCAAGGACGTTAGGCCAGTGGGTAACATCCAGCTGGCCATGGTGTACGATGGTCGGATGATGGCGGCCATGTCCAAGGCCTCGGAGGACTTCACCTCGGCGGACGAGCGAGTCCAAATGGTCGTCGGGGAGAAGAATGCAGCGGAGGCGGCCAGGAGGGAGGCCGTGGACCAGAAGAACATGGCTCTTGGCATGCTGGAAATAACGAAGACTCAGGTCGAGAACCTCGAGCGGAAGGTCATGGAGCTGGAGACCTCGGTGGTGGGCCTGGATGTGGAACTAAAGGCTAGTCGGGCGGAGGTCGGCATAGTGCGGGCGGACTTGGACCTCCGGGAGAACGCCCTTCAAGAGAGGGACGAGATGCTCCGCCTTCTGCGGGAGGAGCTTAAAGGAAAAGATGCCGAGCTCGCTGCCCTCAAGGGAGAGAATGCCATCCTCGAGGGTGTGGGTAACTTTGCCTCGGTGGAAGCCATGGCGAGGTGCATCCGCCTTACCCGTGCCTTTCCGGAGGGGTCGGTCCTCAAGGGGGCTTTGGTGGCGGAGCTGTCCACGTTCTTTGATCGCAATCCGCCAAAACCCTTGGACTCCTTCCCGATTGCCAACCTCGGGCCCGATGGACTCGACCTGAGTCAGTTTGAGGGTATCGAGGACTTGGATTTCTATGATCTGACCTCGAACACTTCGGCAACTGGCCCCGAGAAGGCCGTGGAAGGAGGGACCACATCCGATCTCCCGCACGCGTCGTCAGAAGGGGTGGTCCAAGCCTCGGAGGCCCAGACCTGAGCTCGTTGGGGAGGGCTCGATCTTTTAAGTGAAACCTGGTTGTTTGTTTTTCTTTTATTTTTCTTTTTGTTTTTGATCTTGCCCTCGAAGGCCCCACTTTGTATAGTTCCCTTTATTTTTCTTAATGGAATGCCCCACTGGCTTTATTACTCTTGTTTCACTTTATTTACGTTGTCTTATTTTATTGCAACTTAGCGAAAAATATCGTATGGTTTGCCTCTTTCTCTTATGTCGTCTTAATGATTTGCGACTTGATGAACTAAAACTCATTATCGAGCTCGCATATGTCGTCTTAAGAATTTGCGACTTAAGGACCTCGGTAAGCAATTACAATTTTCTGAGCTACCGAGCTCGCTTATGTCGTCTTAAGATATTGTGACTTAGCGACCTCGATTTGTCTTGTACTTTTTATTTTATCGTGCTCGCATATGTCATCTTATGATATTGCGACTTAGCGACCTCGATTAACTTTTACTTTTGTACTTTAGTTTAATCGTGCTCGCATATGTCGTCTTATGATATTGCAACATAGCGACCTCGATTAACTTTTACTTTTGTACTTTAGTTTATCGTGTTTTCGTGATATGTCGCCTTATGATATTGCGACTTAGCGACCTCGATTAACTTTTTACTTTTGTACTTTAGTTTAACCGTCGCGATATGTCGCCTTATGATATTGCGACTTAGCGACCTCGATTAACTTTTATTTTTGTACTTTAGTTTATCGTGCTCGCATATGTCGTCTTATGATATTGCGACTTAGAGACCTCGATTAACTTTTACTTTTGTACTTTAGTTTAATCGTGCTCACATATGTCGTCTTATGATATTGCGACTTAGCGACCTCTATTAACTTTTACTTTTGTACTTTAGTTTATCGTGCTCGCATATGTCGTCTTATGATATTGCGACTTAGCGACCTCGATTAACTTTTACTTTTGTACTTTAGTTTATCGTGCTCGCATTACGACTTAGCGACCTCGATTAACTTTTACTTTTGTACTTTAGTTTAATCGTGCTCGCATATGTCGTCTTATGATATTGCGACTTAGCGACCTCGATTAACTTTTACTTTTGTATTTTAGTTTATCGTGCTCGCATATGTCGTCTTATGATATTGCTACTTAGCGACCTCGATTAACTTTTACTTTTGTTCTTTAGTTTAATCGTGCTCGCATATGTCGTCTTATGATATTGCGACTTAGCGACCTCGATTAACTTTTACTTTTGTACTTTAGTTTATCGTGCTCGCATATGTCGTCTTATGATATTGTTACTTAGCGACCTCAATTAAATTTTACTTTTGTACTTTAGTTTATCGTGCTCGCATATGTCGTCTTATGATATTGCGACTTAGCGACCTCGATTAACTTTTACTTGTTAGAGGTCCGCAGATTGTCCTGTCCTGCCCCCTATTTTTTGATTTAATAGAGAATAAAATGGGAAAATTGGAACTTTGCATTTATGTAGGAACAATCACTACATTCATTACCGAGGTAAGTTCCTATACTAGATATTAGTAAGTTCGGGCTAATGCCCCCTTCTACTGATAGTATTTCTTCATAAAGGTCGCGTTCCACGTATATTGAGTTGGAATGCCATTGACATCTTCGAGCTCGTATGCTCCGTTAGGTAGTATCTTTGTGACCTTAAAAGGCCCCTCCCATGTCGGGCCGAAAACTCCTTGATTGGTCCCTTGTACCTTTTTCAACACGAGGTCGCCTCTGCGGAATTGGCGAACTCGCACCTTCGAGTTGTAATACTTTTCCGACCTCTGTTTGTAGGTCGCATTTTGAATATTTGAGTTGATGCATTTTTCTTTGAGGAAATCGAGATTGACCTCTTGTGCTCTGTCGTTGGTTTCATCGATAGCTCGTGATGTTCGGTATGTCGAGAAATGCACCTCCGGGGATGATGAATTTCAACCCAAAAAGCGAGGAGAAAGGTGTTTCCCCGGTTGAATTCCGGCAGGTGGTCCGATATGACCAGAGTATCTCGGGAAGCTTGCTCGCCCAAATCCCTTTTGCTCCTTCGATCCTTATCTTGAGTGTGTGCTTGATGATCTTATTAACCGCCTCGACCTGACCATTTGATTGTGGGTGATAGGGGGTGGAGAAAAGCTTGGTGATCCGCCACTTCTCGAAAAAAGCTCTGATTTCCCATCCGTCAAATTATGGTCCGTTATCCGACAATTATCGCTCAGCAGCCAAACTCGCATATAATGTTCTTCCATATGAACCGAATGATTTACTTCTGTGCTCCCCGAGGGCCTCTGCCCTCTTACTTGGTGAAGTAGTCAATCACACCATTCACTGCGAACTTGACTGTTCTGTGTAGTGGGTAGTGGTCCGATATTGGCGGCCATGGGATTCTTCCTCCTGGGCCACCCCATTTTTGGGCGAAGACCGACACCTTTTGCATGCTTTTAGCAAAGTCGAGGGCGTCTTGTTTTTAGTGTTAACCGTAAATAGCCTGTTTACCTTGTTAGTGCCCTCCAAAGATGGTTACCACATTGTCCTTCATGAATCTCCTTTATGATCTCTTTACCGACCTCGGGGGTTACATTTTTTTAAGGGAGGGCAAAACCCCGCTTGTACAGAATGGTTGTCGACGATCGAAAATTGAAGTTGCATTTATGTAGCTCGCCATCTTTAATGTACTTAATGATCTTCATCTAGGTATCTTCCTTTGTATGCGACAGGGGCGGATCGATTTTGATGATGGTTATATCCGACAGGCGCTTCCTTCAGATGTAAGCCAACCGAGCAGAAAGCATCCGCTGGTTCTCCTTCCTAGAATTTGGGATATCTCGACTTGCTCGAGCTTTTTCGACGATTTTGAGATCTTATGGTAATCATCCGCTTCGCTTTCACCTGCTTCGCCGTCATCCGAAAGCTACTACCGAGAATCGTAAAAAAACTCGACGCGTTGGACCCCATGGCCATGGCCATTTCTAGGCCATTGATCAAGGCTTTATTGGCCTCGTTGTTCGTCGCGGAAATCAAAAACGGATTGCGCTTTTTAGAAAAGATCTTCCTTCCGATGACTAGTATCACCCTTGCCTTTTTGGTCACCGTTGCGTAACCATCTACATATAACTCCCAAGGTTGCTCCACGACGTTCTCCTGTTTGGTTTGAAAAGTCAATTCCACGAGGAAATCCGCCAACGCCAGGTGTCTTTATTGTCGCTTCGGTGCATATGTGATGCCGAATCGCCTCGATTCCACCGACCACTTGAGGCATCTTCCTGCGGTATCTGGTTGATGGAGTATTCACCGCAAGGGTAACGAGGTTAAGACCTCGACATGGTGGTCGAAAAAATATGGCCGGAGCTTTTTACGAGCGCCAGAGGGGCTTAACTTCTAGAGGGGGGTATCTTAGCTCTGCCGCTCAAAGTCCGCTCACAAAGTAGATCGACAGATGGTCTTACCCCTCAGCCCGAACCAATACGGCGCTTAACGCGGTCTCTGAGGCCGCCAAGTAAAGGTAAAGTTTTTCCCCGGGACGGGCTTCGCGAGAATCTGCGCATTCGATAGGTAATCTTTTATGCTCTCGAACATGAGCTGGCTTTGAGTTGTCCATCTGAACTTCCCCTTTCTGATTGTATCAAAGAAAGGTTTACATTTGTCCCCCATCCGCGAGATAAAACGATATAGTGCGGCCAACCTCCATGTCAACCTCTGAACTTCCTTGATGTTCTGTGGGGCTCTCATGTCGAGCACGGCCTGGATCTTGGTCGGGTTTGCCTCAATCCCGTGATGGCTCACCATATGCCCCAAGAACTTTCCGGACTCCACCCCAAAGTTGCACTTCTTGGGGTTCAGTTTCATCTTATATTGCCTTTAAGATGTCGGCGTCCCGGCGAGGTCCCCGGATGGTCTTCTTCTTCTTGTTTTTAACCACCGATCATCGAGATATACACCTCCATGGTTTTGTCGATTTGGTTCGCAAACATGCGATTGACCAACCTTTTGATACGCTGTTCCCCGCGTTTTTCGGTGAAGGCATGCGCCTCCGAAGATAGATGTTCTTTTCTCCGAAAAAGAAGTGTGATTTTGGTCATCTCGGTGCATGAATATTTGATGGTAGCCCGCGAACGTGTCCATGAATGACATCACCTCGTGCCCTGCCATATTGTCGATCAGGTGGTCGATGTGCGGCATGGGGAAATGATCTTTGGGGCAAGCATCGTTTAGATCCGTAAAATCAATGCACAACCTCCATGAGTTGTTCACCTTTTTTACCAACACCGCATTCGCTACCCATTGAGGCTTATCAACTTGCTCAATTAGCTGGTTATCTAGGAGCTTCTTAACCTCCTCGCCAGGGCGGCATATTTCTCCGGACCAAACTTCCTTCTATTCTGCGAGACTGGTTTCTTTGAAGGATCGATGTGAAGCTGATGGCAAGCAACCTCGGGATCTATCCCGACCATATCTCTATGGGACCAGGCAAAAACGTCCAAGTTGGCTTTCAGGAACTCAATCACTCGCATTTCAAGACCGAGGGTGGTCCCGATGATCACCTCCATCTCGGCTCGGGTTTCGCTAACTAGGACTCTGTCTAGCTCTTCCACCGGTGTGGCTCATTGCCCTTTCGCCCATCGTGGGTCATCGATAGGCTCGTAACCTATTTTGGGCTTAACGACATTGGCGACTTTCATTCTTTTACTGAGTACGTTCGTTGGTGGCGAGATCGGGTCGCCGGGATAGTCTTTCGTCACTACCATAATTGCCCCTGTCTTGAGGGTCACCATGGTTGTGTCTGGATTGGCGTCGACCTGTAACAAACATCCTCTAGACATTGCCTGATTCCCTTTGATTGTTCCTACGAGCCCTCCTGGGGTTGGGAATTTGATGCAATAATAGTGGGCCGAGGTCGCAGCCCCGAACTCATGTTCGAAAGGTCTTCCCAGAAAACTGTTGTATGTCGAGGGAAGATCGACAATGATAAAATCGAGCTGCCTCGTCACCCTTACCTCCGGATCCCGATCCGAGACCAATTCGACTGCCAACCGGATTACCCCATAGGGTTTCACGGAAGAGTCCCCGAACCCCTTTATAGTGAGGTCGCAAGGTTCGATATATTTGGAGAAGTTTCCAATCTGGTCGAGAGCGCTTTTGAATAGGATGTTGGAAAAATAGTCGTTATCAATTAGTAGACGATGAACCATTACCCCCATGATCTTGGTCGAGATCACTATGGGATCATTATTCGGATATTGCACACCCTACTTGTCTTCGGGCCCGAGAAAGAGCGAAATAACCGGTTTTCTTGGGTCGCGGGTCGACTTGGGAGAAAGTCTGGTGTATATGATTTAGAGCTCGTATTTTGGCTTTACACCTGCATCGCGACATAGACATCGACGGGAGGATTCCACCGATGTTACCTCCCAACGGAGCGATCATCTGGACGGCCCTTCCCGCGGCATTGTCGGGAAAAGGGGAAGGTTTGATCATTTGTCGAGGCCACCGTCTGGTTGTTCGGACGTTTCTTCACGTAGTAATCTAGCTTTCCGGCCCTCATAAAGCTTCCCTTAAAGAAGGTATATTCATCGGCGTCCGATGCTCTCATGGTAGTAGCGGATTTGTTGGGATTCATCCCCATTCTCCTTTTGTGATTTTACTGATCCGGAAGTTTCTTTATCCTTGATTTGATCATAGACTTCTGTTTGGAGGGTGCTTATACCCCCAAACTACCTCGATCTCATTGTTAAAAGGCTTAAAGTTGTTGGTCTTAAGATGGTCACTTTTCTTATCGCTTCGGTTCCGAAAACTTCACCCCTGGCGAGCTCCATCATCTCGCCCAAATTTGATTTCTCGCCTTCTTGATATGAGCTCCTTATTCCTTATGCATGAGCTTCCACAACTTATTGTTGAATCGTAAGCCTCGACCCATTACTTTTGACCTCATCTCCCATGGGTTCGCCACCTAGGAGAAAGTTATCGACTCTCGATGTAGTCTCGGTCCGACTTTCATGGTCGCAAAGAGTTATTTCGCTGGTTGCCTTGGGGCCAAGGTGACCAAGTTGGTGGAAGGACTCGATGGAGTTTGGAGTTAGAGATTTGAACCACCTATAGGCTCGTTTTTAACCAGGGAAAAGCTAACATTGTGTCGCATCCGCGTGGCCCCCATGGAAGCCATGTGGTTTTGAGAATTTCCCTAGATGAATGGTCGGGTCGAGTCCCCATTATACCGATTGATAGAGGTCGTGTTGATTTTAACTTTGTCTTGGGGCATGTACAATGGCGGGGCTAAATGCGAGATAGGACGAGCGCCGACGTCACCTTCCCCGCCGGTCTAATCGATCCCGTTCTTGAGAGTTTTTTTTGATGGCCTCGAGCCGCTCATTTCCGTGGTTAGGAGGTTGATGACGCGCTCCTGATAATGTCGAGGCCTTTGTCCCCTCGTTCCTTCGGACCTCCCTCTATTGTTTCCAAGTTACAGGATTGAAGAAGATCTCGATTCGCTCGTCGGGGCTTTCCGTGCAATCTCTGATGGTACTCCACCAAATTGCTTCCTCCCAGAGTGGAGGAAGTTTTTTCCCGGACTCCGACGCCGCCAACTCGTTGGATTGGTCTTCTTGCGGCTTAGGTGGGGTTTTTCCATCTTCCTCCCGAAAAGATCGGCTTAGATGGGCCCGGCTCGCCAAATCATTGCGCCTGTCACCGCCAGAGGATTTTCATAGCCTCTCCTCTTTTGATGTCGCCCGTGTTCTTGAGGGACCTTCATTGGAAAGTGACCTCCTCTGGTCACCGCCTGCACCCCCATGGATGCCATGGCAAGGCTTCGAGTATGATGAGGATATAAAGATTCGAATGGGATTGTTGAAGATTTGAAGATTCGAAGGGTGTATCAATAGAAAATCCGGAAAAATTCTAAGGAAACACCCTTCTTCTAAATACCAATTGTTGATACCAAAAATATGAAAAGATGATTAAGGCATTGATGTGGCTATGATTGGCATCAAACTATTTATGATGTGGAGTTGGTGAGAATTAATGAAGAACAAAGGAATGTTCTTCATTAATGTGATGATGATATCCTTTAATGCGTATTATTTGGAGTGTTAGAAAGCAATAAATTGCAAGAGTGTTTGGGCCAAAGGCCTCTTTTTTGGCTAATAAAGCCTTTGTATTGAATGTGAAGGTTGGAACCCTTAAATGAGCTTTAATTACATGTATTTATACTACAAACCCTTGGGGTATAGCCCTCTTAGGCTTCTAGACCCGACATTTAATGGCTATGTATTAAATGGCGCTCCAAAATGTTCCTAGGGATTGCTCAACCTTCGCTCCTCTGAGGTCGTCAAGATCCGACTCCTTATTAGGGTATGTTCTTTTTAAAGCCGAAAAACAGCTTTCCCATTTTGGGGTCTTAGGTCCGACTTTCTTCCCGGGCTCGAGTCACGGCCCGATCTTGTGCCTCCCCCAGTCCGCGAATCGAGGTTTTGTCAAGTCAATCCTCCATGAGCTCTTCACCTAAACACAACCCATTGGGATTGCCCAGGTCTTCTCCTGAGGTGTTATGCAACTCACTCTAGATGTTAGGTTTCCTGCCATTCGGTTTCACAACCAGCTGAACAATCCAATGGAAATCCCAACAACTTAATGTTATTGTTAGAATTTACTGTTGGAAAAGACGTTGGAATTTGTTAAAAAATTATTCCAACAGATATTCCAACGAAGTTAGACCGTTGGAATAGTACCCCTAAATCATATTATTTTTCCCTTATCTAATTCCAATGGAATGTTCAATGACATGATGTTGTTGGAAGTTTTTTTTATTATCCCAACGGACATTCCAACGGCGGTAAACTATTGGAATGGTTCCTCTAAGTCATACGATATTTTTACATCTAATTCCAATGGAATTTCCAATGGCATTATGTCATTGGAAGTTTTTCGTAATTATTCCAACGAACATTCCACTAGCACTAGACTGTTGGATTGATTCCTCTAAATTACATGATATTTTTATATCTAATTCTAACGGAATTTCTAACAGTACGATGTCATTGGAAAATTTCTTTAATTATTTGTTGTAACCGATCAGCTACCGGTCAAAGACCACCTGCCACGTGTCCACCAAATGAACAGGTAGATGAGCACGGGCCCCACCAGTCCGGACGAGCACGACCACTCTAAGGATCTACTGGTGCCGAGGAGGCCATCACATTGCAAAATTATGCTCTCCCAACAACCCAAAGACCATTCAACAAGACAAAGTAACACCGGTAATGGTCGAAAGCGAAAACCGTATGAAATGAGAAGGAAAAGACGAAAAACCGCATTTAATAGAGAAGGAAAGACAAAGCCCTGATGAACAGAGAAGGAGAGACGAAACCTGCATTTAATAGAGGAGAGAGGACACGCCATTCCGGGCGAAAGGTGAAAGAAGAACCAACAAAGCATTTGGTTTACAACAATGTTTTCCAGGCAAGCAAAGCAACCTATCGGGGAGCGAGCACGATACATGGTTAACAGAGGTCCTAAGAGTTGTTTGCACGTAATCAAGGCCGTGGTGTTTGGTTTACGGCCACCCCAATGAATGACCACAAGGGTCGAGCCTCATGAGGGACGATAACCACCAAAGTAGCACAAGAATCGGGTCACCCACGACGCCACCATCACCACCGGATGACAAGTCGAATACTTCTCGAGTAAGTAAAGACAAATGTCAACCAAAGAAGCACAAACAGAAAATGTGGCAACACCACATAGATTCATGCTGTTAAGAAATCGCCAGCTCGTGCTAGCCAGGACACCACTAGCTCAAGCCTTGACACCACCAGCTCATCCAAAGCCTATAAATAGGCCCAAAAATAACAAAAGAAAGGTTCATAAATTTTCCATAGATAACTCTTGTATCAATTCTCCCTATCACATAACCATTGTGCTCACACTAACATATTGTGCTCGACACTTCCCCCAAATCATAAATACTATAATCCCGGCTTGGTACGCCCCTGCACGTAGTCAACTTTGACAAACTGGGTCATCAAATCCTTGTTGTCATCCTACATACAGTTGTGCTCGTCACACACACACAGTGTTTGACACATCATTATTTTGTTTGTTAAGTCGTAACATACATCGCCACATCATATTTTCCACGAAACACGACTTACAACAATTGACGCTAGAAGGAGGGTAGAAAAAACCAGCCCATACACAATCCTAAAAAACCGAGGCAGAAAAAAGAAATATGATGCCTCAATCTAGAATATTTCGGATGGAGAGGTCGACAGAGCCGACCTCACGCCGTAAAAGGCTCAAAGATGCCTCACGAAATCGCATCGCGGAAACCATCAATCTTGAAGATATCGCCAACGATCCGACGGCATAAATAAAGGCCATCACTTTCTTGTTGCGAGCACAGAAAGAGAGGGCCGAAAAGGAGTTGGACAAGTTGAAAGTTCAAGATGATGATGTCGAAGCTTGCACACACCTGATAGCGAGCAAGTTAAGATGAAAGATGTGCAGAAGCGGGCAAACAAAAAGGCTGTTGATATGTCGGACGACAAGCGGCCTCAAGGGTCCACACAATCAGAGTTTGGACATTTGAGGCTCTCTGTTAAAGACCGAATCGGCGATCATAGGCTTCAGGATCTCGGGAGGGAACAGCCGACGAACATGCCGGCTCCTTCAGCTCCTCATGATCGCCCGCATCCCAAAAGACGGCAGGAACAAGAAAAATTGGCTAGAACTAAATTGTTTATCAATCATCGATTGGGTAGTCAAGGACGAACATGGAAAGGGGGACTGCTCCATCATGAGCCTGACCCCCCGGGACCTCATGATGGGACACAACCCCGATCCAAGTCTGTCAGTTCAATGAAATTTGCAGAAATGTAAAAAGCAATCGAGAGTTTACAGTCGCACTGGCCGCCAAGGAGGACTCTACCAAGCGGGCACAATGTCGTGCTCGCCACTAACACCGGGGATCATGGCAGCCGAAGTACAAGAAAAAGTGGCAAAGAACCGACCACCAATCCCTATGTTCGATGCTGAGTCTGACCCACATGTTCACCTTAGCAAATACTCGGATTTTATGATCGCCATGGGTGCCACCGACACAACGCAGTGCCAATCATTCCCCATGACTTTGGGCGATCGAGCACATAGGTGGTTTTCTACTCGCCGCCCGCTCATCATCACGTTTTTTTGCCCAACGAAATTCCTGTCCCATTTTTCATCTATGTGTCCTCGCCAAGCCCCGAAGCAACGATTAGCACATTTTTCCCAACTCAAGGGAGAGTCAGATCGGATACGTGGAAAGGTTTGATAAATGTTTGTATGATGGGGCTCCCGTCGAAGAGGATGCCAAGATCCTTACGGTGGTTTGGTTCGAAATGGACATGTGGAAGGCCATGCATCAAGAATGGCCAAACACATATGCCGAATTCCGCGAGCGAGCAGCCAAGATTATAACGATGAAGACCCGCCGCCTTTCCAGGTGGCGACGGGAAGGTGATCGCGAAAGAAACCAACAAAGCGGCGGGGGTACAAACCCCGTGATCTTTCAAACCATTTGAAGCGGGGGGCTAACACGCGCTTCAGAGTATTCCCGGGTCTCAAATGAGACAAGATATAACCGCATCAAGGACCAAGACATGTTGAAAAACCCCCGCAAGATTATCGTGATAAAACTCATCTAAATCCTTCCAAGTTCTCATTGCCCATGAGTTATCGGGCACAATACAGATGAGTGTCGCGACCTCATGCGATAGCTCTAGAAGTTATATGAGGAAAATCGCCTTACCTAAAATATATTAAGCCGACGAAAAAACCCGCCATGAGAGGCTCGGGCGATCGTAAGAGAAAGCGTAAAGGCGAAGAGGTGTCCGACAAAGAATCGGGGAGGAATTCACCACAAACCGGACTTACCAAAGAAAGGGGCCCCAACCACGAACAAAGGTCGGGAGGGGCAGGAAATCAACATGATCCATCCGAATCACGGCCCTGTGGGGGGTTGCTATCAGGCACCTTCCCTATCAAACAGATGAAAGAAGATGGAGATGCGCGCCATGCAGGGCATTCATCAGGTGAATGTGGCGAGCACATCAGCTAGCACGCCACCCTCTCACCAACTCATGTTCTTAGAAGATGATCTCGACGGCGTAATCACCCCCCATAATCACTCTTTAACCATCAGTGCTCGCCTTTTTTGGTTAAAGATCGCATCCCTCGTCAACATCGAGCATATGCTAACATTCTGTCGTAACACTCGCACCAAATGGAGAAGCAAGTTGGGGATCTAAGTATGTATATAGAACCATGTGATCACACCATCATGGGTTTCGGGAATCTATAACCCGCCCTATGGTTTGATCAAAGTTAGAGTCGAGCTAGAGTCAACTTTAAAATGGAGATCCCATTTAACTAGAATGCTAGATTTTGTAATCGCCGATGCTCCATCTACCTATAACGGGTTCTTAGGTCGCCTGCTCATCTAGAATTTAAGGCAAAAACTTACTACTATTGTCTTAAATTTCCTACTCTTGATGGAACGGCAAAGATAAAGGGTGATTAGAAAAAGCTCGAGATTGCTTACTATCGTATGCACTGTAAATACAAAAATATCAAAGATGGTAGAACCAATATGGGAAGTCGAGATTCAAGCCAACGCAAACAACACACTGCTCCGAAAGCAAACATAACTCCCCAGTAGCACGTAACCCGGGCAGCCAACAGTCCCGTTATAGATCTCGCCAAATGGACAATCGATCGCGAAGTTATCAACTTAGAACCTCGATAGGTTTCGACCCTATGGAGGTTGAAAATGAGCACCGGGGGTCAAACATAGATCCCCGGTGGAAACAAAAGAAAAGACGAGCAACACCTGTTGAGTAGCTAGAGTCCGTGGTCAATTCCTGACCAGCCGGGATTTGAGATTTTCATCGGCCTCGGAACTCCCGTAATATAGTATCTCGAGAAAATTTGGATGTGTTCGCGTGGTCGCATGAGGACATGGTCGGCATCGATCCTAAGCATGCATGCCACCATATCAATATCAACCCAGCACAAATCCCAATAATTTAGAAACAAAGAAAGTTCGGTCCGGAGAAGTACGCGGCTCTAGATGCCAAAGTTAAAAAGCTGCTTAACAATAAGCTCATCCGGGAAGTCAAATGCCCAGAATGGCTAGCAAACCCTTTGCTCGTCCAAAAACCAAACGGAGCCTAGAGGTTGTGCATAGACTTTACCGATTTAAACAAGGCGTGCCCCAAAGATAATTTTCCCATACCTCACATCGATTATCTAGTCGATAGCACTGCGGGGCATGAGCTAATGACGTTCATAGATGCTTTTGCCGGGTACCATCAAATCCCTATGCATCGCGATGATCAGGAAAGCACCTCGTTCTGCAATGGAAAAAACATGTATTGTTGGAAGCGCATGCCTTTCGGGTTAAAGAATGCCGGAGCAACATATCAAAGGCTGGTGAATAAAATGTTCGACGAACACATAGGGCAGACGATCGAAGTATACATCGATGATATTGTGGTCAAAAGCGAGCATAAAGAATAACACCTCGCCCACCTAACACAGACGTTTGATATCCTCCGGGCATATAATATGAAGCTAAACCCGAAGAAATGCAGCTTCAGGGTTCATTCGGGAAAATTCCTCGGACATATGGTCAGCCAATGGGGAATCGAGGCTAATCCATCAAAGATTCAAGCTATGCTCAACATGCAAGCTCCCAGAAATGTGAAGCAAGTTCAAAAACTGACGGGATGTTTAGTTTCTCTGAACCGATTCATATCACGGACCGGAGATAAGTGTAAGCCTTTCTTTGATGCTTTAAAAAATGACGGTTTCAATGGACAGACCATTGTCAAAGTGCCTTCGAGTCTTTAAAATTGTACCTGGCAGATACTCAGATTTTGTCCAAACCCATACCGGGCGAGCATCTATATTTGTACTTGGCCGCTTCCGAGCATGCGATCAGTTTTGTGCTCATCCGGCAGAGGGAACGACCCATTTGCCTGTGTATTATGTCAGCCAATTATTGAAAGATGCTGAACTTCGCTACCCCCCTCTCGAGAAGCTAGCATACGCTCTTGTTATTAGTGTTCGCAAACTACGGCCTTATTTTTTTTACCACTCCGTCGAAGTTCTTCCCACTTTCCCACTACGCCAAGTTCTGCATCAGCCGGATACATCCGAAAGATTACTAAAATGGGCTATAGAGCTAGGCCAGTTCGGCATCATGTACGCACCTCGAACGATGATCAAAGGTCAAGCCATGGCCAATTTTATGGTCAAAATTAACATACCCACAACAACCCGAAAAAGAAATCGACCAGCCATGGCACATGTACGTCAATGGTTCATCGATGAGCACAAAAGCCGGAGCAGGGGTGGTGCTCATCAGTCCAACTTGGCAAACTTTCTCAACGGCCATTCGTTTCGACTTCCCGGCCACCAACAATGAGGCCGAGTATGAAGCTCTGATCAGCGGATTACACATGGCTATGGCAATGGGTGTTCGGAAATAAATGATTTACAGTGATTCCCAGCTAATCGTCTATCAGGTTCTGGGAAAAAATGAGGCTCGAGGCGAGCAGATGGCTCAATATCAATTACTGGCCAAAGAATTGTTCGAGCAATTTGAGCAGGTATATATCAAACAGCTCCCCAGGATGGAGAATTCATTTGCGGACGCTTTAGCTCGATTGGCTACCACAGAAGATGTATCTAATTTAGCAGATGTTGTGATCGTCACAACGTACTCGCCATCCATCCCGAGAGTTGTGATAGCCCAAATGGAGGTCAAACAAGAGACATGGATGACCCCGATTTTAAGCTATTTACAAAGGGGGGTCCTCCCAGAGAACAAAGCACAGGCTGCTCGCCTACGTTTACAAGTTGCTCGTTACACCATTTCGGACGGGCACTTGTATAAGCGAAGTTTTTCGCTTCCGTTGTTAAAATGTGTAATGCCAGAAGAAGGTCATACAATTCTCATGCAAATTCACTCCGGGGTATGTGGGAATCATACAGGCGGATATGCTCTGGCCTACAAGGCTATCAGACAAGGGTATTACTGGCCCACACTTAAAAAGGATTCGCTCGTCTATGCTCGCGCGTGTCATGATTGTCAGGTATATGCCCCGCTTATTCATAGTCCGCCAGAAGAACTTGTTTCCGTCTACAACCCATGGCCATTGCCAAGTGGGGGATCGACTTGATCGGCCCTTTCCTCACTGGCACATCGGGGGTAAGATTTGTGATGGTCGCCGTCAATTATTATACAAAATGGGCGGAAGCCGAAGCCATTGTGAAAGCCACAGAACAAAAAATGTGGAATTTTGTTTGGAAGAACATCATATGTCGCTTCGGGCTTCCCCAATCACTAGTGACGGACAATGGCAAGCAATTCGACGGAAGTGAATTTCGCCATAATTGTGCTCTCTGGGGAATCAAAAAACACTATTCCATTCCATACTATCCCCAGTCGAACGGACAAGTTGAAGCGGTCAATAAAATCATCAAGCATACCCTCAAGGCTAAACTTGGTGATTCTAAGGGGGCATGGGCCGAGAAACTACCCGAAACTTTATGGGCGTACCGCACCACTTTCAGAACTTCCACGGGCGAGACTCCGTTTCGCTTTAGCTTTTGGTATGGAAGCGGTTATTCCGGTAGAAGTCGAAATCCTGAGCCACTGAACTATGTGTTTTGGCGAACATACCAATGACCAGGCGCTTGCCCTTAGCACAGACCTGTTGGAGGAAAAAAGTTTCGAGGCCGACCTCAAGAATGCCATGTATAAGCAAAGGTCGGAAAAATTCTATAACTCCAAAGTTCGAATTCGCAGGTTCAAAATAGGTGAGCTCATCCTCAGGCGAGCAACGGGGGTCCCAGGTGGTGTGTTTGGCCGAGCATGGGAAGGCCCATACCGAGTATCGGAGCGCTTGCTAAACGGAGCATACGATTTGGAGACATTGGATGGAACTCCTCTTTCCTATTCATGGAATGCGTCAAATTTGAAAAAATATTATCAGTAGTGGTGAGCGCACCAGAAAAACCGAGGTCGAGCACAAGCCTGTGTTCGCCCGGTCGCGGGCACATGGTCAGAAAACCTCTACTCGCCCAAGACGAGCAGGCCGACCACAAAAGCCGAGCAAGGGGTGTCGAACACACGACCAGAAAACCTCTGCTCGCCCGGTAAAAGGCAAAGACATCAAGGCATCAATAAGGGTATTACACGAGTGTAAAATTGTAAGTAAGTCTTGTCTTCAAAAAAGAAGTTTTAATAAGTATGGATAAGAGCCTCAAAGATTAAAAACATCATGCGTGGTGTTTATTCATTTATCTAGTTTGTTTGGCCATACCCAATCGGGTCGCATCGTAATAAGACGACCATAATCCAACAAGAATCGGACAGAGCAGAGTTTGTGTTTGCTTGGCGAAAGAATGTGTACTTACCATGCTCGCAACAAAGCACGTATTTAGTACATAGGTCGCACCATAAATAAGACGACCAGAGCAGAAGTGATCGCCAGTTACGTAAGCCGATCGCGAATGAGAACAGGTTGCACCTAAATAAGCCAACCATCATGATTGCACCAACGTAAGACAATCATAAAACGAAGTCAAGTCAAACACAGACACATCAGATGGTTCAGTTCTTATACGGAAAAACAGGCACTAACGGCCAAACATACAAGAAGACCAGCTAGGAGTCAAACATCAAAAGGGTCATTCCGGCCAAACAGAAACAAGGTAATCCTAGCCTAACACAAAGATACTTCAAACTACAAACCAGAAAAAGCTTAAAAACTTCGAAGTCACCAGAGGAGGAGTAGTAAGAGGAGCTTTTCTATCCTTAAATGCCTTGCTCGCCACCATGAGTACCATGCTCGCCACCCAGAGCGTTATGCTCGCCACCATCCTGAGCACTTTGCTCGTCACCTGGAATTTTGTCTCCTGCCTGCTCACCTGTGTTGAGGTTATTCCTTTTCGGCTCCTTGATCGCCTCATCCACAAGAGGATCAACTACCAAAACCCCTTCTGGTAGAAATGAGAAGTCCATACCAATATCCTGAAGGTCGGTAAAAGGGAGATCGCGACCAGGGACCGGAGGATAGTCGACCAACCATTCTTTCAGATCAGTTTTAAATGGCTCAAGCTGGTAGACCGGAAAGACACGACGAGCTATGCGCACGGCATCCGCGAAAGCACAGGCATAGGAGAAGTTGATCATCTCCTGATGATAATCTTTTGTGAACATCTTCGACATCTTAACACCAAGGTTGGTGTTCTCTTCTTTGGCCTGGTGCAGATGAACACTCAGCTCTTGGTTGTCTTTTTCATTGGGCCGAAACTTCACAACGGTCATCCCAGCCAAGCTAAAAAGGCTATCCTAGTCAAACACAGAGTTTACAAAGAAAAAGTCTAAGGAAAGGGACGATTATCCGGAGTCGGCGGAAGCGAAAAACTGAGCGATCCCATCCTATCCTGACTGCCCTGTTCGCCGCCATCCAGAACTCCTTGCTCGCCGCCATTCTGGGCCCTCTGCTCACCACCATCCTTCATCTTACGTTCGCCATCATCCGGTGCACTCTGATCGCCACCAACCCGAGCCCTCTGCTTGGCGACGCCCTGAGCGCTTTGCTCGCCTCCAGCTGTCGTATCACCCCCATGCTCGCCCACATCCGTGTCCTTGTCATCAGATGGGGGGTCGACCATTTTGACTCCCTCTGACAAGAACAAGAAATCAAGGCTGATTTCCTGGAGATCGGTAGATGGGAGATGGTGACCAATGACTCACACTAGTTTGGACTAACACAGACCTCCCCTTTTCGGGTGAACACGACCACCATCAAGTAAGCTCTCAACACTACTTGCTTTATAGTCACTTTTCTAGCTGACACAAGGGGGTTGCTCCTCTGAGACAGGCCAAGCGGGGGGTTGCTAGCATGCTTGCCCCCATTGTCCATCTTCATTGGCGTCGACCAGCCTGCCTCCTCGGCGTGGGCTGCCCGCTACCTCGGTGATGTCCATTCCGCCGATTTAGCGAAGTATTTTCCGCCTTTTCGACGATGACTTTGTCCGCCTTCATTGGCATCGACCAGCCCGCCTTCTCGGAGTGGGCTCCCCGCTACCTTGGCAATGTCCATTCCACCGGTTTAGCAAAGTATTTTCCGCCTTTTCGGCGATGACTTTGTCCGCCTTCATTGGCGTTGACCAACCCGCCTTCTTGGCATTGGCTCCCCGTTACCTCGGCGATGTTCATTCCGCCGATTTAGCAAAGTATTCTCTGCCTTCTCGGCGATGATATTGCCCACCTTCATTAGGCATTACCACGTGCTCACCAGAATTGGTCATCGACGAGCACAGAAAGACTCGTACAAGGGGGCTCGCTACCTCAGAGTACGAGCACATAAAAAATCGATGACTATCATAGAAAAGATCCTCAACCCGAAGGCTCATTCTGAACTATCAAGACCATATAGGACATCCGAGCAGGTTCGCGGGCAAACATTTTGACAGCAGATACAGCGAATGATGAAATATTATCAAGACATGAATCAAGGTCGAACTCTGAGCAAAGCCAAAGCCCGACCTTGGGGGTATTGTTGTAACCAATCAGCTACCGGTCAAAGACCACCTACCACGTGTCCACCAAATGAACAGGTGGATGAGCATGGGCCCCACCAGTCCGGATGAGCACGACCACACTAAGGACGACCAGAGGGTGCTGAGCGCCAGAGGCCATCACCTTGCAAAAATTATGCTCTCCCGGCAACCCAGTGACCATTCAACAAGACAGGCAAACATAGGTAATGGTCGAGCAGAAAACCAGACGAACAGAGAAGGAAAGACAAAAATCAGACGAATAGAGAAGGAAAGGCGAAGCCCGGATGAACAGAGAATGAGAGACGAAACCCAGACGAACAGAGGAGGGAGGACACGCTCGCCTCCGAAGGCGATCAGACAGCAAGAACCAAAGCATTTGGTTTACAACAATGTTTTCCAGGCAAGCAAAGCAACCTATCGGGGAGCGAGCACGCATACATGGTTAATAGAGGTCCGGAAGAGTGGAGAGCAGAAGAGTGTGCTCGCCCCCTAGGGCGAGCACAAAATCAAGGCCGTGGTGTTTGGTTTGCGGCCACGCCCAATGAACGACCACAAGGGTCGAGCCTCATGAGTGCGAATAACCACCAGGCGAGCACAAGAATCGGGTCACCCACGACGCCACCATCACCACCTGGATGACAAGTCGAATACTTCTCGAGCAAGTAAAGACAAATGTCAACTAAAGAAGCACAAACAGAAAATGTGGGAACACCACATAGATTCGTGCATGTTAAGAAATCGCCAGCTCGTGCTAGCCAGGACACCACTAGCTCAAGCCTTGACACCACCAGCTCATCCAAAGCCTATAAATAGGCCCAAAAATAACAAAAGAAAGGTTCAGAAATTTTCCATAGATAACTCTTGTATCAATTCTCCCTATCACATAACCATTGTGCTCGTCACTAACATATTGTGCTCGACACACTCCCCAAATCATAAATACTATAATCCTGGCTTGGTACGCCCCCAGACGTAGTCAACTTTGACGAACTGGGTCATCAACACACACACAGTGTTTGACACATCATTATTTTGTTTGTTAAGTCGTAACATACATCGCCACATCATATTTTCCACGAAACACGACTTACAACATTATTCCAACAGACATTCCAACATCGAATGATTGTTGGGATGATTACCTTAAAAATCACATGACAATTTTATATGAATTCCAACAGACATTCTAGCCGCATAATGTTGTTGGAAGTTTTTCTTAATTACTCCAATGGACATTCCACCAGCGTTAGATCGTTAGAATAATTCTCCTAAATCGTACGATATTTTTATATCTAATTCCAATTTAATTTTCAACACATTATATTGTTGGATTTTTTTTTAATTTATCCAACAAACATTCTACCATCGCTAGACTGTTGAGTAGTTCCCATAAATCAAAGGATATTTTTATATTTAATTTTTATGGAATTTCCAATGCCATGATATTGTTTAAAGTTTTCTTTAATTATTCCAACTGACATTCCAATAGTGCTAGACTTTCGGAATGGTTCCCTTAAACCAAATGATATTTTTATATCTAATTTCAATGGAATTTTCAATAATGTTAGCCTATTGGAATGATTCCCCAAAATTAAATGATATTTTTATATCTAATTCCAACAAAATCTCCAATGGCGCTGGACCATTGGAACATTCTTTTTTAGTTATTCCTGTAAAAACTCCAATGACAATAGACCGTTAGAATGGTTCCCCTCGTTATTTCTAAGTTAGATTTTTATTTCACTATATGATACTATAATTCAGTGGTGGATACCCTCTCGTTACAACCAAATTTAGCCTATCATTCATAATTGATATTTCTGACATTTCTTTTATTCTTTATATATACAACAATTTTTTTTTGAATTAATATCATTTAAATGTGTGGAAATATGCTACATATTTCAATATATATATATATATATATATATATATATATATATATATCAATTTATTATTATTTGTTAATATTTATTTCAAAAAAAAATTCTAATGTTGTATTGGAGTTTATGGAAATATACTACATATTTCAAAGATTTTTTTCCCAATTTCAATTGACACTAGAGTTTGTAAAAATATATTCCCTATTCCAAAAAAAATAAAATTCATTCCATTATTATTTTTTAATATTTATTCTAACAATCTTTTCCCAATTTAACAATTATTTTTTGCAGAAAAATTCAATGATTTCTAAGTTTTTTTTATTTTATATATATAGTTTTGATATGGAGCCCATAATGAGTTTCTTATGAAGCCAAATTAGTGATGTGACATATACATCATCATATTTACTTAATATTGATTATCTAATATTTAGGAAATAAAACCTTAAAATTAGGAAACATAATCTCAATTATTATAAAAGGAAAAATATATAAAAATTTCCATACATATTTAGGAATTAATTATCTAATGCCTAAGGGGAAAAAGAAATTCACGTCCCCACCCCCCTTTGGACTAGACAACAAAATCTCACAATTTAAATACAAATAAAATATCACGTCCTACTCCTCACTTATTCTTGATTATAAAAGAAAAAGTTTATAATAATTTATCTCTACACAAATAATTGGAATCACACCATCTTCCCAATAAATATTATGTAAATTAACTAATTCACTAATTTTTTTCTCTCCCTTTAAGTAACTTATTAACTAAAAAATTAATCACTACTACACATTTGAGCTTGCACAGCTGCACTTGGACATCCCTTTTTTCAAACAAATTTCCAAGAATAAATGAACTTGAGAGCGGTTTTATAAAAAAAAAAAAACAATGGGTTTTCAAACCAATTTCTTTCAAACCATTGCCTAGTAACATCATTGTCTAAATAAAATGACTTGCACAACGGTTAATAACCGATTGTCTTATATATATATATATATATATATATATATATATATATATATATATATATATATATATATATATATATATATATGAACCGAGACCTAGCTCAGACTTCATTTCTTTCTCTCCAATTTCCTCTCCCCCCAAAATCGCCGCAAAAACCGAAGACCAAATTGTCAGCCGGTCGCTTGGTTTCTTCAACCAAATTGCCGCTGTCGCTGTTGACACCTAGCCGCCGTCGCTTCTCCCTCTCCCCCAAATCGTCAAATCGCCTCCCTCCTCTCCTCTCTACTGCTTGCCATGCGCCTCCCCCCTCCCTCCCTCTTCTGCTGCCGTCGCCGCCCTCCTCCCTACCCGCCGCCCTTGCCTCCATAACACTTAGTTGGTACAGTGGATTGTGGAATCTTTAATTTTGCTTTTTTTTCAAGCTTTAGCTTTATTCATATTGCATATTCCGGACTTGGTTGAAAAGTGGGGCCTCAACTCAAGTCGTATTGAACATTATAAATATGATTATACAGTTGAATTGAACATTATATGAGTAAGTCAATATAACGTGTGTTAAAAAAAATCAAATGAATAGGTCTTCCATGAAATATTTTATATGCAATATCTACTGATTATAAGAAAAGTGGGGCACAAAATAAATATAAATATAAAATGGGGCCTCAACTCAAGTCGTATTTCCATTGAATTTTTCAAGCTTTAGCTTTATTCATATTATATATATTTGCTCTTGTTGTTTTTTGAACCCGAACTAATCTTGTTGTTTATAACACTTAGTTTTGTTTATATTATATATGTTGTTTTTGTTTCTTAAATTTGAAATATTATATTTTGCTCCATAACACTTAGTTGCTCTTGTTGTTTTTATATTCTTGGGTCTACTTGTAAGACAATGTCATTCAAGCCTAATACACATGTGTTCATAGTATAAGAGTATGCTATCAACTAAAAATTTAATTTATAAGTAGATGATGCAGATGTAACTTATAAGTAGATGTATCATGTATAATTGCATAGATAGTTCTTATCATGTATGAAACATCCTATTGAATATTGTTTGTTTTTTTTTTTATTAAATGTTGTTTCTTCCGCTTTACGAGATCATGTCTCGCTTTGCCATATCCCTGAGATGATGGAGATTCCGATGGAGATCATGGCGCATATGATCATGGTGCATATGATGACTTGAGAGAGTGTGACACGATGCTCCCACCACCACTAGCAGACTCAGGGAGAAGCGCACTTTCGGGGTATAGTTACAATGTCATCTATTAAGAGAGCTCATAGCAAGGGAAAAACACTTCGTAATTTTATTACAATTGAAATGTTTTGAAATCGATAAATATATTGATTGATCGTTGAACCTAATTAAATACTATGTTATTGCGATTATCGCTCAATGAGTTTGGACAGCAATAGGAAAAGAGAGTGAGTCGTTGTCCTTCTACATTGGAAGCTGCTTTGTCGGGAGCGTGATCCCTATCGTCTTTGCCAACCAAGGATCGGCGTAATTTCAAACCCGACTCCTTTGAAGGAAAGATTATGGGATGAGCTTACGGTATGTTAATTATATATTTATTGAAAGTTGTAGTATGACCCTTAAATTTACTAAATTGTTATGTTATATGCGATAGACTACCTTCGAGAGGTCTTGACCTCACAAAGAAAAAGCAAATATTGTCGCAAGTTTGGAGTAATGGCCAAGAATTTCCTGACTTGGTTGAGAAGTAACACACGAGATCCGAAAACCGGTCTTTACTTCTCGCTAGTCCGCCTCCTGCGTGACGAATAGCCCTATGGTGGCTCCATCTTTTGGGAGGTTTGTGAGCGAGCTATGGAGGATGATTTCCGTAAAATTGATCAATGTCATTTCCTCAATTTCTAATGCCCTAAGTTTTTCAGTGTTTATCATATTTCTATTATACTGTAGGATCGAAACAATAAAAATCGCGTTCAATCCAAGTCGATAGAGGCGCGATATCGTGGATCCAACAAAGGTTATGCACGAATACGAGAAAATATGGTGAGATCAAAATCCTAACTTTTAATTTTTTTTTATATATTCACTTTTAATATATCTAATAAAGGGACACGTTCATCACTATCGTAGAAAGAGGAAAGAAGAAAAACTGGAGAGAGTGAGCCTATTGTTACCCATTTCGACTTATTTCAGACTACCAGAAAGAGTCGAGATGGGAATATTCACGATCCCAATGCACAACGCATCATCGAAGAAGTGGTAATTTATCCATTAATTTATCTTTCAATTACAAACTATTATTTATAAACAAATAATTAAATAATAATCTTTTGTTTTTGTGATTCAGGAGCGTCTATCTCAGACCATGATGCCCGACGACATTCGCATGATCGGCCCTGATGATCTGTTTGGACGGGCTATGGGTCGCCAGGAGCATCCCGACCGCTTACGGAGTGTCGGATATGGCGTGACGAAGACATCTTTAGCAATGGCACCTGGTCTTCAAGCCATGAATATGGTGGGTATACTAACGGAATAGGTTGCCAAGTTGGCTAAAGATGTGGAACGTTTGAGGCCCGAGAGAAAAGATCGAGCCACGTATCGTCGCCGAGTGGGAGCAAGTTTGTGAACATAGTGTCGCTAATGCTATGTTTTCAGCTAACCCTAGGGACGACTTTATTGAGGCACTTCAAAATGTCTCACAGGTATCAGATATGAATCTCTCACATTTGTTTTAATTAAAGACTAGTGTATTAAAATTTTCTAACTAAATATCTTATTCGAACGACCAACCTTTTTGCTACTCAGATCCGGAGGATCCCGACGGTTGGTGGCCACGAAGCTCGTTGCACGCCTCCCATGGAATGATTCATGGTCATCCCATCACTCCCCGTTTCGTGAGGGTCACACTCGATGTACCGAATCGGAGAGGAGGATTCAGCGGTGCCAAAACCAATCGATGAAGCCGTCACAATCCGAACAGCGGTCGGGCACTTCATCGAATGGCCGAGCAACTTGGTCTCTAGCACCATGAGGGTAAAATATTTGTTATTAAAGTTCATTATCTTATTTTTGGTTCTAAATAATATTGTAAATTAATTGTAGAATCTGCCAATTCCCACATGAGGCTAAATCGAGGACTCCACCGCTCTAAGACTTGGTTATCCCATGACCGGAGACTTAGATCACGATGATCATTTACGCCTAGGGTGCACCGGATGGTATCGTCTAATGCTTTCGATATCGCACGGTTCCCATGCTTGCTCACTTTCATCGAAATACTTTCCAAGAATTCGTCAGTGAGGAATATGTGCTCGAAGTCTTGAATGACGAGTGGTTGAGTGCAACCACCATAGCCCTTTACCTCGGTATGTGTTTACTAATTCTCAATATTCACTTTCAGATAGTTTAATTTTCTTTTTTTAAATATTAATTAAGCGTATATATGTTGGTTAAAGATATTTGGGTGAGTTATATCTCTCCGGAGATAACCGAGCAAGTGGAATGTACTCCTTCGTCTCCCCCAGTGTCTTGCATAATGGGTGATAGGTCATGCACCATGGATGGGTTCGTTAATCACATCTTTGAATCTAATCGGGAGCGATCATCTCATTTTTTTGGCCAACAAATGTGGGGTGAGTGATAAACATTTCGTTAAAATTTGTATTCATGTTTATAATATTTGCACATATATATGCTAAATTTGAAGTTAATTTTAATACTCTCAATATAATATAGGAACCATTGGGTCTTTGGTCGCCATACACATGAATACATTAAGTGTGTATTTTATGGACCCAAATTTCGTGATGGAGTTTATTCTAATCGCCTACGATCTCGATTCATATATGGAAGCGTAAGTTCATTTTTAATATTCTATACAATGATTTGTTTTACTTTTAAAATTATGCATATTTAATCTATTTTTATTTTTTAATTATAATAATAATAGTGTGATGACGATGTATCGGAGTCGCCTTCCAAGTCGAGGGCTCAAGATCCGTGTTAAATAAAGTGAACCTTGGATTAACATTAAGGTAAATTTAATTTAGTAAATTATCAAACTAATTAATAGAAAGAAATCATAATTGTAATACGTTATTATATTGTTAATCAACGTGTTTAGAGGCAACGAGATAATGACCATTGTGGACATTTTGTTTGTTGCTTTATAGAAGATATAATCCACGCTTCTATAACGAACATTTCTCCCAATGTAAGTCAATTATTGATTTATTTAAATTATTATTGATTGAATAAAAATTCATACTATATTGATTGATTCGTTGTTTGCAGTTTGTCTATGAACGTGAGCTCAAGTCTTACTCTAAGAAAAGACTGGAGAAATGGAAAAACGATTGATTGGTACCTTTTACAATCGTTTCTTATATTCATACGATCAATATTGAGAGAATGTTGTTTGAAATATTGGTAGCATGTAATTAAATTATATATTTGTGATGATATATATTTCATGTTTTTGGTGTATTGGACGTATGTTTATGATTGTATGTTTATATATTTCGATGTTTTGGTATATATATGTGGTTTATGGTTTTATTATAGGATTTTTGGTTTATGTTATATGGTATTGGACGTATATATAAGTTTTATTATATGGTATTGGACGTATATATAAGTTTTGGTTTATAGTTTTATTATAGGATTTTTAAAATGTAAATTAATAATTAAAAAAGATATTGGACATGAAATTTTTCAAATCATTGTCTATGTAAAATAAAAACTAATTAAAAAAATATATCATTTGGACAATGATTTGATAAATTGTCAATCTAAAAATCTTCAAAAGCGTTAAAAACCGGCCCAAGTCTTTTTTGGACAACGGTTTTTTATCACCGTCAAGCTTAGACGGTGATGCTTGGAGAGCGGTTATAACCGTTCTCCAAGGTCATTTTTCACAACTGTCCAAGCCCAAATGTGTATTAGTGAATCTTCTTTCTAACCCAAAAAATAAAATAAAGGGTAAATCAGATGCACAAAAATTCATAAATTCCTACTACCAAACATAATAAATTTTTAAATGATGTATTTATTAAAAAAAAAAAGTAAGAAAATAAAATATTGGAGCAAGATTCACAAAAATTAATAAATTCCTGATACCAAACATAATAAATTTTTAAATGATGTATTTATTAAAAAAAAAGTAAGAAAATAAAATATTGGAGCAAATGTATAGTTAAAAGTGTTCAGAATTTTTTTTTCAAATGCGTAATTTTGGCTTCATATTTTTCAATTAATTATTTATTCGAATTTGACACGACTGAAGGGGATAATTCTGTGAATCCAAATGATTCAGCATAATACATCAAATAAATTATATATTAATTGTAATTGATATTTAGAAAACAAGTCACTCCTTATTAAAAAAATCATAAATATATGTAATTGAAACTACGGAAAAATAAAATGTAAAATTTAAACATTCATTCGAAGGAATACAAATTATATTGTGTGTCACCAATGCGAGTTAAAGAAGCATAAACACTCAAACATCCACGAAAGTTGAAAGTTCTTAAGTAGGTCTCATTTAAACCCGGGTTCATGCGAAAGCTCTTTTTCGAGTATCGATGTTTTAAAAAAAATTATTTTTTATGTATAATTGTGATAATTGAAGAAGTTCGGGTTCACAAAAGTTTTTGCCAAAGTTCTTAGATGGACACTGAGAAACTAGTTTTAAATTCTTCATTGTTGATCACATAATATAATCTAGAATCATTAGTATAACATTACAAGAAAAATGGCATCTAAGACATGTTTGATTTTGAATTACAAAATTGAATTTGGTATTTCATGTTTTAAACTCGGTTCTACTTTAGGATTGTAGAAAATGTAAAGGTAAACTTTTTTTCTAGTATCATTTTTGGTAAATGAAGTATTTGTAATGGGTCGGGGGCTAAATGAGTCAAAATTAGGCTTTTGATAACAATTTAGTTGAAACTTGTATCTTGTGCCCAAGAACTTTTCTAGGTTGTTATTAAGTTGTATTGTTATATGATTATTATTATTATAAATATTATTATATAATTTTAATGTTATGTGAAGAAGATTCAAAATTATTTTGTTGTACAAAAAATTTCAAATTTTTTTTGTTGTACAAACATTTTAAAATTATGTCCGGTTCATAAAATTAAAAGATATATTGTTCCTATAATAAAAGGTAGATCTCTTGTTCAAGTGTCACTGTTATGTATAATTCATGTCACTATTACGCATATGCACTACCACTTTTTAAAAAATATTTAAATTTTTTAAATATGCATAACAACGATAGTGTTTATGTATAATAGTGATAGTGCATATACACAGTAGTGATTTTTGAAGAAAAAAATCACGTGAATTCAAGTTCACATAAACTAATTGCCATAAAAAATAATATACTTGTGTATTAATTAGAAGAAAAGATATAAAGGTTATAAAAGATTGTAAAATTGTGAAACTATTTCTTTTTTTTCTTTTTTTTTTTTTTTTGCCATAAAAAGATTGTAATTTTTTTTTGAAAAACTAGTTGGAAAAAGAGGCGTGAGTTCCTAATTTGAATTTGAAATCTTCCCTTCCTAATTTGAATTTGAAATCTTCCCATAAAAAATATACTACAAGATTTACATAAATCTAGAATATCTCTACACTTTTATTCTATAAAATTTAGTGTATATACCTTCTTTTTTTTCTTTCAATTTTGATATACATTGCGTAAAAAAGGGAAATTCCTTCAATTTCGATATCACATTAATTGCGCAAAAAAGGAAAACATGTTCTTCCCATTTCCATATCAAGGTGCATAAAAAAAATCATTACCCTTCCCATTCGAATTCAGAAAAAAAAAAAAAGCACAAACCCTTGGTTGTTCTTCTTCTTCTTCCCAATACCACAGTAGGCGTCACTCTTTCAATCATTGGCGTCGAGTAAGGTATGCCTAGATAGTACAGACAGTTAGGAAGATAATAATACTTCTCCTCCATTAATTTCGAATATTATATTATGTGTATAAGTTTTGCAGTTTACTGTTAGAAGTAAATTTTGTGGGTTAATAATATTCTCTTTATTTTTGTTTTATTTACAACTCTATTTCATACAGTAATCGTTGTTGATGATGAGGACATATATTTTTATATATATATATATATATATCCATGAAAATCAAATAAAATAGAGACACACTTGCATGAGACCGTCTCACGGTGAGACGGGATATACGTTGGGCATTGTCGCTTTAACACTTTGGGAGGGATGAGTGTAATTTGTGCTAAATTCTACCCCGTCTCATATGAGTTTTTGTCAATAAAAAAATATCATTAAATCACATGAAAAAATTAAACCAGTTACCAAGATAAGTGCTATGTAGATTGTGTGCCATATGAGGTCTTAATTAGTAGTAAAGAGATCCTGAAGACGAAGAATTAGAGGAAGGTGTGTTTGAATTTTTAGTTTTTTGCTTATGAATTTATCTTCTTTTGAATTCTTAAGGGTTTCAATAATTAAGTTCAAATATACATGTTACAGATTAATTAAATAATTAATTAACTTTTGACAGAAACTCTAAGAAAGCTAATTAACATACAAACTAGAGCTATATTATGTCACCAAATTACATTAATACATTAAAAGGAGTTCCATATAAGTACATTAAATAATTAAAATTGAAGATTATTTTCATGAACTTCTAAGATTAATATATACGGTGCTTTGAAGCATGCATAGTTTGATTGATAATATGAACTTAGACATGATGTCGAAATTTATATATCTATGTACTAAGTTTCACTTTCAAAGTATTTGAGTCTTTTAGTGCTTCATTAACTTACTGCATTATGAAATTAGATAATCCTTACTTACATTGATTTTTTTAGTTGTGAGCCTATCTGTTGTGCTTTACTACTAGAAATTTATTTAGTTGGTTCATCTAATAGAGGTTATTTGAGTTTCTATAGTGACTTATTTAATTGCTCGCAACCTCTAAACTTGACATATTTCCTTTGTTTTCAATTTGTCTACTCTAGTGGATCATAACAAATGCAGTACTTGTTATTTTATTTTTTAAGGTGTTTATTATGACATTTAACTTCTATTTTATCTAATATATAATTTTATTTAATGTTTAATGTCCATAGATAACAAGTAGAAGTGGTCGTCTTACTCATGTTGCATCCACAACCTAAGTTGTTAATACGACCAAACAAAAAGGAGTATGAATTTCAAACTATTTACATTCTAATATCGTTTGATTTTTTAATGCAATTAATCTATTATTTACTGATGTATATTTATTTTCTTAATAATTATGTGACAGGTTCTTTCCTTCAAAAGCTAATAAAAATATAAATGCAGGCGTCAAGATTAAATACGAACAACCATGGCTTAAATGGAGTGAAATTCCTGAAGAAGTGAAGAGCATGTGGTTTATATTGTTTCAAGTGATATCATAAACTTATAAAGATATTTAACTGTCAAAGTTTGTTATGTTATATATAAATCTAAAAGGTTGTTTGTTTTTTGGTAGAATTTTTGTAAATGGGATCCTGAACATGAAGAAGAAATTAAGCGGATATGGAACATAAAGCGTCAGCCTTTGTATGTTCAAGCTTGTCTGCTTTGCGTAGAAAGAAATCGCAAGGGAGGTGGTTGTCTGCTTTAGTGCTTGAGGCACTCCGAACCAAATGGGAGACCGAAGATAATCTCATTTTTCAAGTTTTAAAAGGATGATCAGTACCTTAGTATTGATGTTGATGGTGGCTCCCCGGACTTAATCTTTATGTTATGCTCTTAGTTTCCTTTTTTCTTTTTTTTTTTGTGATGAGTATTGAGAGGATGATCAACATTTTAGTTATGATTTTGATTTGTAGAACTTATTGTTTATGCTATTAAGCTAACTATTTTAAATATGTATTTGATTTTGGAGATATTATGTAATCAATTAATAGGATTATGTATTTTTATTTTGTTGATATTGTGTTATATTGATTGAATTTGATAGGGTCTTTTCTTATATCAATAAAAATAATATAATTTTTTTTTTTTTTAAATCATATGCAAAATATTGTTGGTATTATTGTTGGAGTTCATATTGGACAATTTCTATTATCAATCCAATGAAATGATAGTGTTGGAATTAATGTTGGAATCCGCATATAATAAATTTCCATAGCTAATATTCCAACGGTACGTGTTCGTTGGAATTTTTATTCCAACAGAATATTTTCTGTAGGAATTGACATTGGAATTCACGATAAATATTTTCCAACTGTTGAAATTCCAACGGTCAAAATTCGTTGGAATAAATCCAACGAAAATTTACTATTGGAATTCTTGACAAAATTTTCATTGGAAAAAAAGTCCAACAACAGAATATTCCAGTTGTCAAGTTCGTTGGAATTCTTTTTCCAACAGAATTTGTTTCGTTGGAACTGACGATGGATAATTTTCCAACCGTTGAAATTCCAAAGGTTTAAATCCGTTGGAAAAAATTCCAATGGATATTTATCGTTGGAATTGTCGATGGAACTTGTGTTGGAAGATATTTCACCTGTTGAGAACTCCAATGGTAACGATCCGTTGGAATGTTGCATTGGAATATTATTCCATCGGAATTTTGACTAATTATTGTTGGAATTTTGCAATTCCAACAGGCACTTTTGCAACAGGCTAATTTCCATTGGAATTGTCATTGGAATCATTGATTCCAATGGTAAAAACACCAAAATCCGTTGGAATTTCACTGTTTTCTTGTAGTGAAATAACTTAAATGTTATTTATGAGTTATGTAATAAGGGGGAAGATCCTACTTTGTATATGGCTGGCAAAGAACATGAGTATTTGGATAAGATTTCTATAGATGCTGTCAAGTTTGAGGCAACTCTGAACAAAAAAGCACTTACAACCAAAGTACAGAGTACTTCTGGATATTGTAAGCAAGTGTTTTATGAGTGGTTCTGGGAGCCATGTACAAATTAGCAAGCCGAAGTTGCGATTGATGGCTGCAATTGAGAATTCACCCTCAAAGGACTTCAACTGGCTGCAATATTTGATCAATGTTGTGAGTGGTCAAATTAAACACATCAAATGGGATGGTGACGTGGTGAGTATCAAAGGGAAGATTCAGTATGCCTCAAAGATTGCATTCATTCTGGAAGCATGTATTGAAGAGGATGACATGTTTGCCAAAAGCAATGAATTTCCCAGAAATCGAATAATGTTCAAGCAAAAATCTCAAAAAGGGCAAAGGAAGTTGAAGGAAAAATCAGTTGAAACTCAGGAAGACACGAATCAGTTCTCTAGGTTCAGGAAGACAAAACTAAGGATTAAAATTGTTGAGTTTGATGTGCTTGTTAAGAAGAAGTTAGCTGAAAGAAGGTCTGCAGAGGCTGGTGAGCCGAGTTCAAAGAATACCAGAGATGAAGGAGATCAGCAAGGTGAAGAAGAACAACCTGAGAAGGAAAGTGAAGGAGAAGTCAGCTGAGCAAGAAAAGGCTGCTGAGCCTGAACGGATTGGTGGATCACAACACATCACCGCTGAAACTGAAAATCCTCAGACTGGAGATAGAATCCTTCAGGTACCTTTTGACACTACTATTACTTATGCCAAAATTACTGAAGTACCTATCTTTAAGTTTATTGATTGTGGTATGCAGACTGAGGCTCATTTGGAGCAATCTGTACAAGTTCCAGAGATTGATTTAACTCCAATCTTGGATGAGCTGAAAAAAGTGGAGCCAATGATGGCTAAGATGACTCAGATGGAAATGACACTGGCTGATCAATCTCAGAAGATGGAGAGCCCGAGTTCATCTAATGATGTTCTTCAAGTCCAAACTGAACTTTCTAAAAAGATTGCTGCTCTAGATGTAAAGCTTGATGGAGTTGGGAGAGAGCTCACTGAAAATATGGAGAAGAAGTACCAAGATAGAACTGTTTATCTTGAAGTTAAACTGACTGAGAAAAATGAACAGATGCTCAAATCATCTGTTGAGGAAATGAGCACTCTGCTCATGACCAAGATGACAGAAATGATGCATGAGGCATTCTCAGCACAGTTTGCCCCACTTTTTGATGAAGTCTCAGTAGCCAAGAACTATCTGAGAAGATTAGAAGATGAACATGATCACTTAGCTAGTGAAGTAAGGAGCTTAGGGAAAGAACAATTCTATATGGATGTTGCACTATCTCAAATTCTCCCAAGGTATGATGCCAAAAAGGGGGAAAGAACATCCCACTCTTCAAAGGGTGAGTTGGATAAGTTGTTGGCACAAACCTTGGAGAAGAAAGCTCAAGAAGAAGCAGAAGCAAAGAAAATTCTGGTGGCACTGAGTGAAATAGAGGCTACTGAAAAGCTAAAATTCAAAGAAACTGAAGAACCAGTGTTCACTCAGACTGATGAACAAACTAATCAAGAAGTGGCTGCTGAGAAGATGCTTCAAAGAAGAGCCACTGAGTCAAGCAAAACTGGAGAAACACATCCTAGACAGGAGAAAAGAAAGGTTGTGGCCTTTATTGAAGAAGAAGAAGAATCCAAACCAGTTCAGAGGAAGTTGGTTGTTGATTTCTCTGAATCTAAATCTGAAGAAACTGAAACTGAAGCTGAGAGGGAACCCAGAGTGGAAGCTAGAACTCAGCCTGGAGATTTTGATGTGAAGAAAACCCTGAAGGCTCTTACTGTTGAAAAAGAGAAAAGAATTGTTGCCTCAGTATCAGGAGTTGAACTGACCAAGAAAAAGTAAGAGGAAGAGCAAAAAAGGAGAGGAGTTTTCAGAAAGTTTATTAACAGAAGGAAAGGAGTTGTGAATATGCAAAAATGGCCACACATTGATCAATGGATGCTCATTCAGATCAATGATGTATGAGAAGAGATTAAAAGGACATTCTGGTTCTACCATGATATTCTCAGGGAATGGAAGAGAAGCAGTCCTGACAGTAATGAAGGCTTCCTGGAATATCTACTGACCTTCTACCCCAAATATCTACAAAAATGGATCAATCTTGCAGAGGAGCATGATGTCAAGATTGTTGCTCTGGGGCCATACACATTTCCTCCTCCAAGATTTGAAAATGGATTTGTGAATGAAGCTATCATTTCTCAGGAAATTGCTGGATATGCTGCTCAGTTGGGATTAACTGGAAACAATCCTGAAACCATTAAAGAAAGAGATGAACTGAAGAAAAGATACTTTGGGATGTTTAATCTTGAAGTTCCTGAAGATGAAATTGAAGAAGATTGAAGACTTTGTTCAGATGCTTTTGTTGTTGATCTTTCTTATCTTTTATATTTTCATTGTAAAATGTAAACTCTCCATCCTACATCAATGAAAATGTTGTTATGTGTGATTGATCAATAAGATAATATCTCATTATCTTTTTTCTTGAACTAGTTGTCATAATTGACCTGATGATGTATTTTTCTAGATAAAATTGAAACCTGTGATAGGAAAGGTTTTCTTAAAATTGTAATAGATGGTTTTGACATCATCAAAAAGGGAAAAATTGTTGGGAGATGAATTTAATAAAAGTTAAAAGATTTTGATTAGATCTCAAAACCCCTGAGTATGACATGTTCAGAATAATCTAAGGTAGATTAGAAAACAGGTTTCAATATAGTTAGTTCAGGAAATATCTGCAAAATGTATAGTCAGCAGATATCTCTGAGTTAATATGATAGGCACACACTGAGGGGAAACTCAGTGAGATAACCAAGATATCTGAAGACTCAGAAGATTTCAGAATACTCAGAAGAACCTGAGTACCCAGATCAACCTGAATACTCAGATCAGCCTGAAGACTTGAAGATCTGAAGACTATCTACCTGAGGACATATAAGACTGAGGAAGTCATATACATTTATGAGAAATAAATGTTGTCCAAATATTCAATTGCAGACAAAAGGAACTATAACTAAGTGTTGTTTAAGGTTGTCTCATTCAGAGAGATTGACCTAAAAGAGCCATTTTGTTTGTCTTCATTCACTTAAGACAAGAACCAATCAGAGAGAGACGACACTGTACTTCACTGACACAGAAAGTGACGTGGCACTGAATTGTCAATTGTACTGAGTTCCAGACTGCAAAAACATAGTGATTGGCTGCATTGGTTACTGGTTACCAAAACCATGCAAGGGTGTGTTCAAACCCTAAAATAATCGTTCAACACTAACCAAATAAAGAAACCCTTGATGATGTCTCTTCCAACGGATAGTTTTTCAAGAGTGACCTTGGTGAGTTGCCTATAAATACCTGTGACCATCTCCATTGCAATGTTACGGGAAATCAAGCCACTCCAGAGCTCATTCGTATTCTTGCATTTGAAGCACTCAAAAATCCTAAGATTTTCCAAGTGTTTCACATTGAAGAGAGCTCGTTTACTAAGCCTAGAATCTGTTATAATATCCAAAGCATAGTAAGCGATATCCTATCCTTTGAATCTGTTCTTATTGTAAAAGGATATCTCACTTTAGTTGGAAACCAACCAAACCCAAACCCTATTGTTAGGTAGTTTGAGTGTGTGGTTGTTGGAGAGTAAGAGTTGTAAAGAGTTAGTAAGATGTAGTTGAGTTCAGCCTGAAAACTCTAGAGAAGAAGTTAGTAAAAACTCTGCGTGTGGATGTTTAAAAGCTTGTGTGAGTTAAGTTAAAGATGCGAAGAGTTCAAAACTGAAAACTCATAGTGGAAAGTTAGTAAGTTTTTGAAGTTGATCTTTCGAAAGCTTAAGGTAGTAGTTTCAGTGTGTTAAGGAATTTCTATGAGGATCCAGAGAGATCAAGGAAATTTGCCTCTGAACCACTATAATTTGTTTGTTATTTTTCGACTTGCATTATAATCTTTGCATATTTTCTTGAAAGCATACTAAGTTTTCTAATATTCATGTATTTTCTATCAATCCAAACGAGTTTGCATTAAACCGATCCACGGCCTTAACCAAATTACTTTGTATAATCGAACTAAGTGATAAAGATTTTTGACAAGTTTAAAACAAGTATAAACTTAGGGCCTACACATTCCGCGCACCCATAGATAAGCTAGTATAGATAGTTGTCAAACCCAAAACCAAACTCATCCCTAAAGAGTAGTCAATAAGATAGGTATCTACTCCAAGCTTATTTGGACTCGATTTTAAAACCTTAGATCAGTTGAGCTAATTTGAAGCTACGAGGTTTTGAAAAGGCTTCAAGATCATTGTCTCGATGAATATGATAAAGACTCGGGGCAATTTGTGCTTCTAGAGCTATTTCTCGGGACAACGACGACCTTATATTTTAGCTTTGTGAAAAAGTTTGAAAAATCACTGAACACGTGTATTCCCCCCCATACACGTGTAAGACTCGTTTACCCCGGGACCAACAAGCTACTTGTAGCACTACAGAATGTGAGTTCAGCGAGAGTATGAATGAGCTCAGGGATTTAAGTGAGGGAGCTTGGGAGTGGTTTCACAACAAGCCTCCAACTGAGTGGTCCAAGGCATACTTCAGTGACAAAAGTAAGTGTGATATGTTGTTGAACAATGTTTGTGAGTCTTTCAACTCTAATATCCTGCCTGCTAGAAACAAGGCCATAATAACAATGCGTGAATGGATTAGGGAGCATTTAGTGCAGAGGCTTCAAAAAAAATAGAGATAGGCCCAAGAAATGGAAAACAAGAGTGTGTCCTACAGTTAATGTGATACTGGACATGAATGGAGCAAATGTGGCTGATTGTATGTGCATTAAGAGCATTGATATTCATTACCAAGTGAGATGCTATCTTTGGGGCACAAATTGATTACCAGGGACTTGCGTAAGTGGACTTGTACTTGCGCAGGCATGGCGGTAAGTTCAATTCCTTGCACACATGCCATATATGTGCAATTCTTGGTGAAAATCTTGAACCTGAAGACTTTGTTCATAACTACTATATTGTGGAGAAGTAAAATGAGGCATACAAGTATCCAATCTTTGGGATAAGATATGATAAACTGTGGGGGAACTCTCTGTACATTCCTCCATTGTCACCCAACTTTGGCACCAGATCCAAGAAAAGCAGACAGAAAGAAAAAAGAAGAAAGGAAGAAGGTGAGAAGGAAATCAAACACAAAAAGGGCTCCAAGTTGAAAAGACAACAAAAGACAGTCACCAGCAAGAAGTGTGGTCACAAGGGACATAATAAAAGAAGTTGTTTAAAACATCAACAGGTATTTTTCAATTATTTTGTCCAGTGATTTAGACTTAATTGTATGTGCATTTAATTGAGTTAGATTTTGTTGATTGGGCTGCAGGGTGGGCAATCATCAACACCTTCAACCACACCTCGAGGTCAACAAGAAGGAAGAGAGTGGGTAACTATGAGGCTAGCAGGAAGTGGGCCATCAACACCTTCATCCACAACTCAGTCATCTAAAGCTGAGCTTGCTTCTTTCAGAAGAATCATGGCAGAAAGAGAAATGTACTTATACTTACACCAGATGTACCAAGTTCAAAGAAAAGGGCTGGACAGAACAAGAACAAGGTTAGAATTTGACTTCTAATTATGATTCCTAAAAACCTGAGTAGTTTGTTCAACTTTAGTTTACTGAGTAGTTTGTTAAATTTTAGGAGCATGGAATTGGACAAAATACACAAAATAGTGAGAGTGCATCAACAATTATTGATGATCAGAATGACAAAGGTGGAAGCACTAATGAAACCATTCAGGAAAATCTCATATACAAGAGTAAATAGATTGGCACTAATGTGATTATGAAAATTTATTACTTACAGGTTGCACCTCCAAAGTTCAGTGAGAGTGATGTACATGAGTCCACAAATGCTGAGGATTAGGCTGCACTTGCAACATTTCTAGAGAGCCTGATAACAATTGTGAAATGGTATGCACCTTCCAAACCTCCTACTTTGCAAGGGCCTACACCCCATGAACAATTGCAAATGGGAACAAGTTGGACAGATGGGGCAAATGGGAATGCAAGGGCCTTCACCCAATCAATCTCCACCACTGCATCCAAGGGTTCAATTTTGCGTACCTCCACCCTATTCAGATTCCCATTTTATCAATAGATGCTTGCAGGCTTTGAGCTCGTCTACTTTGAAGAAGATAATTTTTGATGAAGGTGGGAAGAAGTTTATGGATTTGTCCAGTCAAGGTAGTAGTAATGACAAGAGTGGCAAGAAAGGAAAGAAGAAAGTTTAGCTTTCTTTTGATGGTTTACTTTTTGGGCTTTGTTGTGATTTCAATTGATCAAGCTTATGATGGAACTTTTTGTGTTTTTGTGAGCACAATGTCATATTTAGCTTATCATCAGACTCTGCTTTAATTTTTAATGCTTATGTCCATCTTTTTTGTGAGCACATTGTATTCAGCTCATCATCCTTACTATTTTGGTATGTTGAAACAGAGCACAATGTTATTTTGGCACATGTGTGCAGTCTTGATCAATGAAATCAAATTGAAAGTTAATGCATTGAGTTTTTTATAATTTGTCTTGTTAATGCATTGAGTTATAATTTCTCTTGATTTGACACCAATTTTTTTTCAGAAAATTCTGTTTAGATACTCATTAGTGATACACTGTTTTTAGCAATTTCAGAAAATTATGTTTTGAAAATTTCAAGGTAACACTGTTAATATTGTAACATTGTTTTTTCAGAAAATTCTGTTTTGAAATTGCAAGGTAAATTAGTTGCAAGCAATACATTTGATACAATAAAATTTTTGTTGGGAAATGAATTTAATAAAGAGGATTTTGATTAGATCCCAAAACCCCTGAGTATGACATGTTCAGGATAATCTTGATAGATGAATCAGATTCATACATTTTTTAGAGTGTTCAGATATTATCTCGACTACTTATATAGTCGGGATATAGAACAAAGTTATTTTCAAGACTTTTAAATTGAGATATCAAGACTCTTGAAGAGATACCGAGAAAAGTAAGACTCGAGAAACCGAAGACTCGAGAAAAAACCGGCTTTGTTGAAAATCAAGGTTCGTCGAACTCAAGACCAGAGAAATATCAAGGCACAAGACTTCAAGAAGACTCAAGAATATACCAAATGCTCAAGATATCCTCAAATGTTCCGAGGCAATTAAGGAGGAATATAGCCGTTGGAATCCAAAATTTACGTGGACCAACGAGAGAGAAGACAACCAAACTGAAAAGTCAAGAACTTTCAAAGAAGAGTATGGATTTGAATGTAACTCTCTCAACGGTAACATTCAAATCCACACTATAAATACAAGTTCTTCCTTCATTATCGATAGTGGAAGTTAAAAAAGATAAAGAACAATGCTTTTGAGCCAAAAGAGCGTTATATAATTAAGCATACACAAGTCTATAGATATACAAATATATTCAAAGAGTGTTCTAGAACCCAATCTAAGCAACCCACAATATGTATCATAAGCTTAGAGAGATTTTCCCAACCTTAGCATTGAGGCTAAACCATTGTAAGGAAAATCTCACCATAGTTGGAGACAACACCAAAACCACCCAAACCCAAAGATGTGAAGTGAGGTAGTTGTTAAACAAACCCGAAAAGGTGATAAGTCCCGCTGGAGTGTGAACTTCTTTAAACATCTGTAAAGCGATCCCCGAAGGGTGATAAGTCCCGAGGCGAACCCGAGAGAGGGTTATAATTTCCCCGCCGAAATGAGCTCAAAAATATCTATTGGCAATCCTTGAGTGAGGGTGATAAGTCCCGTTTGAAGGAATTTCCCTAGAGAGGAGAGTGGATGTAGGGAAAGTTGTCCTTGACCACTATATATTGAAAAAGTTGTTTTGCTTTATATTTATACTTGTCATACAAGAATATAAGCAAAGCACACACACGAATTCAAAAAGTTTAAAAATTGGAGCACTCTGCCCTCATCCCTATATGCACCGGGTTAAAATCTTGCTTCATTTTCCAAAAATAGGTTTTCCCACACCATTTTAAGTGGTATCGAAGCGGATGCTCAAAAGATTACTTTTTCAATGTTTTACTTTGGTCGGATCTTTCTTTTTAAAACCTATCTACGATCGATATTAAAATTTATTTTTACCAAGGAAAATGAAAAGTTTTACACAACAATGGAATAATAGAACTTTTCATTGATAAAGACCAAGGTCGTTACATTACAAGTTACAAATGCAAGAAAACCTGAGGTCAATACATAACTCTAAACCCTAAACCCTTAAATATCCCTAAACCTTCATCCAAACCCAAACCCGATCTACAGCTTGGGTGATTAAGAGGATAAGAGAGAGATTTTAAATCGATGCTTGATAATTTTCCCTACTTAAATAGGATGAGGGAGGCTTGAAAAATAATCCTATGCCAAACCGATGGACTCTCCAAAAATCATTTGAGTGAGAGCGGTTCATTAATAGGATTTTTAAGCCGAAGCCCCAAAGGAGTAAAAACTCCGCTCAAAAATTTTAAAATGTGAGTTTGATATAGGAAGATCAAATACCCAAAAAGATCAAGATCAAATATATCAAACTCACGCTCATTTTCAACTAAGTCTGTTGATGGTAGTCACGCTAAACGATAGACACACAAGGTGCATACGGTTAGGAGAAGTGTCTTCTTGGGCAATTGCAAAATCGAAAAGTTCGCATTGAGCCGTGGTGGTAGAAAGCTTTGCAACAATCATTATGTGAAATCGTTGACGATGATGAAAACAAAGCAAAAAGGGATGAAACGAGAGTTGATTTGAGAAGATGAAATCATGGAAAAAGGGGTAAATGTGTTTTTGCAAGAAGTCTCATCGGAAACAAGGGTTCACCAGGATACATGATTCTCTAAAGAAGATATGTATGGTGAATGAGTTATGTTGTGTAAAACATTGGTCCAATTTATAGAGGCCAAGCAAGGGTGCGGATGCAAATTTGAGTTTTCAAAGCCTATTTTAGAAAAATTTGCATCACAAGGACAATGCGTGTAGAAATCACGCGACCGATAATTGGATAAAGTTATGGCGGATTGACATATCGAGTGTATCGACGATATCTACGCATGTCAAATCGCACAACTTGGGGAAGAGAGTCTACTACTCTAGACTAAGTTCTGGCGATAACATTTTCCAAGAATTGTCTTAATCGAGAAGAATCGATTAGGTCAACAAAAATCCATTACATACAAAGGATCAAATGAAGAAAATCACCGAACCACCTTGCTTGAAAAAACGCCACCAAATCGACTACTCGGTCGGATATATTTCGGTCTATATCGGTTGAAGAACTTCAACTTGAGGGGAACTCACGGAATCAAAAGTAAATGATTGAGATCGACGAGGTCAAACACAAAAAATGATCAAGATCGAAAGAGTTAGATGAGTTCGAAATAACAATGAGAAATTAGTAATCAAAATGAGAAAAGCTAAAGCCCGAATATCGTAAGAAAAGGTTATAAATCATATTTGGAAGATGGCGAAAGAGATTTTCAAGATCGGGACGTGATCGAGATCGATATGATAAACTCAGATGCTAACCTGATATGATGACCGATGCTATTCTACATATGTTGATCTAAAGATGTGTTGATCTAATCAAGGTCAAACCCGATCTCATCAAAAAAAAAATCGAGATAAGCATGAGTGAAAAGAATCTTGAAGGCTCAAGATAGGTCAAGAGACCGAGGGTCGATGATGTCTCTGAAATCGAAAGAAACAAATCGACTCATGAGTATCAAGATGCTGATCGTTGAGGTCCGAGAAAAGAAGAAGAATGAGAATTCGTAAGAATCGAAAGCGGAAGAGAAAGACAAGACCAAGATTGAAGACTTGTAATTCTTTATGTTTGTGTCTTTATTTCTTTGATAAGTTCATTGTAATCTGTAACTGATAACATACAATCAATGAAACTTTTATCTTTATGCTCAAAGATAATACCTCATTATCTTTTTACATATCTTTTATTTTGATATGCCCGATTGAATGTCTACGATCGATTATATGCTTTATCATATATAAGGGAAACTATATGATGCTATAAGAAATTACTTAAGTATTTAGTAATGATCTATTTAGAAAAGATTCATTACTAAAGAAATTTGTTGAATGTTTTTAAATTGATTGGAGATTTACCTTTCTTGTAATAAAAAAAAAAAAAACCTAAACACGAGTATAGGTTATTTGTTTGTAAATAAGATAGGTTTTTAACATCATCAAAAAAGGGGGAAATTGTTGGGAAATGAATTTAATAAAGAGGATTTTGATTAGATCCCAAAACCCCCGTATGATGATGATGTTCAGGATAATCTTTGATAGATGAATCGAGATTCGATTTTAAGTTAGGTTCGGATATTATCTTGCACTGCATGTATAGTTTTGCAATATAGAAAAATGGTTATTAAGACTTTCTTCAACGTGTGAAATCTTATCAAGACTCCTTTAGATTATTGAGAAAGAGTGGAAGACTCGTGAGAACAATTTGCAGGTAAATACAAGGCTGGAAAAACTCAAGGTTGAGAACTCAAGACTCAGAGAAATATTTTTAGGCAATAATATACGCAAAACCTTCATACTTTCTCCACCATATCCTCAATGTTCCAAGGTTCACTTTTGGGAATATACCATATGAATCCAAAATTTACCAACGAGGAAGACAAACAAATGAAAAGGAAAACTTTGCAAAAGAACTCGAGTTTTGGATTTGAATGTAACTCTCCCAAGAGTTTCTGGTAACATTCAAATCCACACTATAAATACAAGTTCTTCCTTCATTATCGATTGTGGAAGTTAAAAAGATAGCAACAATGCTACAGAGCCAAAAAAAATGATTTAAAGGATTCCCACCCTAGAACACAAGTCTATAGATATACAAATATATTCAAAGAGTGTTCTAGAACCCAATCTAAGCAACCCACGATGTATCATAAGCTTTAGATTTTTTCCCAACCCAGCATGGAGGCTAAACCATTGTACTCATCTCACCATTTTGGAGACAACACCAAAAAAAACCAAACCCAATGGTGAAGTTGGGTAGTTGTTAGGCAAACCCGATCAATAAGTCCCGCTTGGAGTGTGAACTCGTTAAACATCTTATAATCCCGTCTTGATAAGTCTTGTTAACGAACCCGAGAGGGGTTATAAGTCCGATTCATTGTGAGCTCCAAAATATCTATTAGCAATCCCGAGTGAGGGTGATAAGTCCCGTTTGAAGGAATTTCCCAGAGAGGAGAGTGGATGTAGGGACTGTTTGTCGAACCACTATATATTCTTTGTGTTGTTTTTTTTTCTTATGTTTATACTTGTCATAATGCATTATGTTTTGAAAATTTCACACACGAGCTCAAAAGTTTAAAAATTGGAGCACTGTTTTTCATCCCCGCTTTTATATGCAAATTAAAACGCGTCTTGCTTCATCGTTAGCAATAAATAGGTTTTCCCACCGACCAACAATTTTTGCTTGATACATTTTCAGAAAATTGCTTGATACAGTAACACTGTTTTTTCAGAAAATTATGTTTTGAAATTGCAAGGTAAATTAGTTGCAAGCAATACATTTGATACAACAAAATTTTTGCATTAAATTTGGTCAAATTTGATACTAACATCGGATACAAAAAATACTCATACATTATGAGTAAAATATGATACTAAAATCTATTGGAACATACATTTTGCATTACTCATACCACCTTCAATCACTCCAACATCATGGTTCCAATGTTCTTCTGCACACCTTCACCAGACAGAAAGTACCAAACCTTTGTCAATGCAAAACAGAGACATAACACAACAGGCATCTTTAGCCACAACTTCACAATGTTCAACCCTCCAGTTTTTAAGCTTTGTTTTCTTCCTGCAATCTCCCATTCACACGTTCCAAAACAATAACATATTAGTAGATTACACAGATTACAATCCTCAACATATTAGTCCACATATTAGTAGATTACACAATAAAAGATTCACAAGTAGCAGATTCAAATCAACAAAATGATAATTCTCCAAATTACTGAAGCACAATACAACATATTCTCCTAAAATCGACCACAATCCTCAACAATTCGACCACATTCAACCACGTTCAAGCACAATAATAGAACACGAGCACATGAGAGCACAATAATTTGAGATAATATCGAGCTCAATAATCGACCACGAGAATAGACAATTGTTGGGTTTAAGATACTTACGAGATACTTTTGACAGCCGAAAAATTGACGCCCGACGTTCTTTTCCTTCCAACTTGTGACGACAATGGCATCCCTATTGCGGTGGCAATGGACATGACCTTGGCTTCCACATGAATCAGTCATCTTCTTGATCTAGGTGGGTCGCGATTTCGATTAGGGTTCGTCGATTTGGTGAAGAATTTGTTTAACTGTTGAGAATTCGTCGATTAGAGTCACGATTTTGATTAGGGTTCATGATTTGGTGGAAAATTAGGGTTCATGTTTTCGATTTTTGCATTTGATTTGGGGTGTTAGTTAGTATAATTTTAATTTTAATTTTTGGGGTGGGGAAGTTTCCAGCTTTTTTCATTAAATTTTGATTTATTTTTTTATTTAATATTATTCTGAAATTTGAATATATATTTAGTTTAATTTTGATTTATTTTATTTTAATTTTGATTTATTTTATTGTTATTTAATAAAGTGTAATTTTTATTTTCGTTTTTTATTTTTTTTAATCGGTATAATACACATGTGGCGCTCCACGTGTCCAAATCGATGCAAGTCAGCATTTCCCGATCAAAATTAGGGGTGCTTGTATCACACTCCCCTAAAACGACATCGTTTTTGGGTAGTTTGACCGGTCTCCGACGATTTGGGACGAAATCGGTACAAATTGAAAACATACGGGACTAAATTAAAACATGTGATACATACGGAAACCTTTTTAATAAATGTGCAAAGTTATGAGACCAAATTGATTTAAATCCCCGTAAAGCCACTATCTTTCTCCTTGATATTTTCTCCTTCATCGGTGATGGATGTATTGAGGCACGACATGAGAGGCGGTCCACAGAGATCATTATTTCCAGCATAAACAGATGCATCGAAGCTTTGCAGTTGAGTTCCTGATGGAATTTTGCCAGACAAATTGTTGTTTGCCAAATCAAGAACTGCTAAATAGTGTAACTGTATCAAGCCAATGGGTATCTCACCAATAATTTGATTCTTTGATAGATCGAGACATTCTAACATTTCCATCTCTCCAATATTTGGGTCAATGTTTCCTGTCAGACTATTTCTTGACAAGTTCAAAGAAATTAGTCCCCTTAAACTAGAAAAGGCTGGCCTTGGGTTGGCAAGTGAAGTGATGTAAGGTATGATAAAGAACAAAAAGCTTGTGGAATTTCACCAGAAAAATTGTTGTTATTCAGGTTGAGAGTTGATAACTCTGTCATGTTCTCCCAGCGATTGGGAATCTGCCCTTCCAACTGGTTATTGGAGAGGTCAAGCAACATGAGTCTGCCTTTGGAAATTAAATGGACAGATAAAAGATGAAACATTTGATTCTGAAAATTTATTTTGGCTCAACAGAACAATAAAAGTTTTGGGATAGAGCAACGGCAGATGGCCCGAAAACTTATTAAAACTAACATCTATCACATCCGTGACGAATGATGATAAATCCGGAATGGTGCCACTCATCATATCATATGGGAGATATTTAAATATGCCACTTGGGTAGACAAGTTCCAAAACCATTTAGGCACTTCGACTGACATACCATTATTAGAAAGATCAAGTTGCGTTAAAATCCTTCGAGTCTGAAGCCATCTTGGGAAAGATGGACCCAGTTTGCAGCTTGCTAAATGTATGTCTTCCAAATGAAAGGGGGGAACCCAATCAAAAGTCAAAGAAAATTTTCTCAAGTTGATAAGTTTGATAAAATGAGTCTCGGAGATTGTGCCTTCCAAATAATTATAAGACAAATCTAAAGATTCAAGCTTGGAGAATTGGGCAAGACTTGCAATAGGGACTGGCCGTGTAAGTTGAGCATGTGATAGCTCTAGAAAAATCATTTGTGTGGAAGATAGGTTCCCTAATAATGCCTCAAATGGAACTCCTAAGTCATTTCCAGAGAGGGATAGCTCATCCCACCTTCAAGATTGTTAACAGAAAGATCAAGAGATTGGAGAGAAATTAAACTCCCTATGGCTTCTGGAATTGAACCATCTAGTTTATTATGCCCAAGATAAAGTGTGTGCAAGTTGGTAAGGTTGCCTAATCCCTCCAAAATCATTGTAACTCAAATCGAATTCATTCAAATAACGCAATTCAAGCAAGGTTGAACTAATCGTACCTTGAAAGATGTCAAAATAAGGTGCCAAATCACCACCAAGTTTGAGAGCAATCACATGATTGGTAGTATTGCTACAATGAACACCCTTTCATTCCCCCACGACGAGAGAAGTCCTTGTTTGAAGCTCACAAGCGCTCGTCTCTCCCCTTGATCTAATTAAATTACATAATTAAATTAGTGGTCCCATTAATATCATATATAATTTAATAATTTCTTCAATTATAAAAATAATTATGACAATTTAGTAAAATAAGAATATATAGTTGATTGCTTCTTGGTTAAACTCAAATATTATGTAAACAAGTTGCATTTTCTAAAATGCACTATGCTTGAGTGCACGTGCATCTGGATGTATACATGACTTAATTTTTTTTTTTTTTCTGGATTTCAAGTGTTTGAGGAGGATGCAGTAATCTGTTTCTGAAGGGAATAATCGGTTTAATATATTCGTGGAAAGACACTCCGACCACCTCTGGTTATTGATCATATGACCGATTGAATTGAAGATAGAGACATGGAGGTGGTCAGTGAAGTTATGATGTTTTATTTACCCAATTCTTTTGTGGACCATTGACCAAAGAATCATGTAAGCTGCAAGAAAATAGGGATTTAAAGGGGTCAATCCAATTTGAACGCGTTGTTATTCAAACTTATTTGATCATTTAACTTTGAAATTCATGTTTGAGCTTATTTGATAATTAATTGAGTTGAACTCGAATGAACTTTAATAGAACCGAACACGAGTTGAGTTCGAGCCCAGGATATTTATTAAAAATATTACCGCATGTATTTTTTTTAAAATTACCAGTGTTCACTATGATACCTTAATATATATATATATATAGTAATTTTATAAAACCAACTATCAGATTTTTTATGGAACCAGATTAATGACGTGTCATGCCAACTAATCATAAACCCTAAATCATGAACCATTCGGGTCGGGTGAACCATGAACCACTCGGGCTGAGTTCAGGTCTGGCCGAGTTGGGTTCGGGCCGGGTAAAAAATAAATGTAATTTTTTTTTTTCGGTTCAGTTTTATTTTTTCAGTTCAATTCAATTTTTCTTTTTACCCGGCCCGGACCCAAACCCGGCCCGAGTGGTTAATGGTTCACCCGATCCGAATGGTTCATGATTTAGGGTTTATGATTCATGGTTTAGGGAATAGTTGGCATGACACGTCATTAATCTGGTTCCATAAAAAACCAGATAGTTGGTTCTATATCATTACTATATATATATATATAAGGCATCAGTTTCAACAATTTTTTCCCAAGAGAAATTAGCCAACATAAGACAAGGAATATTTTTAACCTTTTCTTTTATCATGATAATCTTTTTTTATATATATATATATATATATATATATATATATATATATATATATATATATTTGGATAGGGCTTAATATTATTTTAAAAGTAAATTTCATCATAACTTGAGTGACCACCCCACTCTTCGATCCACCACTTTCTATGCAATCAACGCTTATTTCCCTAATTTGATTTTCGATGCCTACGTGTTAAAAACTTGACACCAAATATTAACTTCACAAGACAATACGAAGGAAAACAAAATCAAAACTCTTAACTCAAGACAGAAAATAAAAGACTCTCAACTCGGGAGACGAAATCATACACTCTCAACTCGAGAGAGGAAATCGTAAAGTCTCAACTAAGCAGAAAAATCAGGGGTCACACGATTTAGAGGGGCAGCAAATGACAACAGAGCAATATTGCTCGAATCTAAAATCTACAAAAATTAAAAGATAAACTAAAATTTAGGAAAATTAAATGACAATCTATTTTTCAATGGTTCCAAATTACGCTAGTGTGATCTGAAACCCACTAATACCAGTTGACGAACGGAACTAACAGAAAGAACAACTTCTATGATTTTCAAAGAAAGACAACGAGGACTCTCAAACATTTCTTTGACTTATAACTTTTATACAACGCATTGATGGGGCATAAATCATATTTGGGTCAATTAATAATGACAAATTTTCTATAGGCCTGGTTTATGGTGTGAACTCGGGTCAATTCTGACCCATACACTACAAAACGGGTCATATATAATTCGTATTCTACTCATTTTCTAATTCCCTCTTCTCTCTCTTCTATCTTCTCACATTAAGAAAAACTGTTCAATTGCTCCCTCTCCCCTTCCAGGAAAAACGTTCAGCCGCCGCAGCTGAGGAAACGCTGCTGACGCCACAGTAAATTTTCATGCTCCCCCTCCAGTTAAGCCAAAAAACTATAACTGTTAAGCTAAAAAAACAATCACAGTAGGCATATAAAACTATCATTGTTAAACAAAAAAAGACTATCACTGTTAACCAAAAAATTATATTGGTAAACCAAAAAAATCACTTGTTAGTGAAAAAAAAAAAACCTAACAAAGCTAAGTCAAAACCTATCAATGTTTAGCCAAAAAAAAGGACAGAAAACGACGTCTTAACCATCTCTGAAGCGAATCAAACAAGAATCACTTGAAAACAAATATTGCATACATTTTGTCTGCTAAATCGAGGTTCTTGTTTCTTATGATCATCAAAATTTGTCCACTTCTTACATCTGTGATTGTGCTGATGATGCAGGATATTGGGAGATATTTTCATGGGACCATATCACACCGTGTTCGATTATGGAAACATGAAGGTTGGGTTCGCTGAAGCTGCTTAAATCTGCTGCCTGCTACTCCAATCTCGGCTTTACTATTTGCAGATTTCTTTCAACAGTTTAAGCTGTGTTTGATGTGCTTATACATATGACTTTCTTCAGCTTGTGTAATAACTCAACTAACTCGCATAATCAACATAATTTACATGCTTTATGTGACTTCGAATGAGTCAGGATATTTCATCGTGTTTTTATAATTTGCATGGAATTATGTGTCATGTAAATACATTACTTCAATAAAGAAACTATTGGCTAATATGATGACTACTTCTTTACAATTTTTTTACTGAATAAATAATATTTAGATTTAAATCTTATTCATTAACGTATGACACCGTCTCGTACGAGTTTTGTCATTATTTTTTATACGAAAGTTTCGATATATGAAAAATGACCCAACTGCGATTCAAAAAACATGGTCATGCCACAAAAAAGACTAGTCAAACATATAATTGAACTGTATAAACATTGCGAAACAACTCGAGAACAGGCATATTAACAATAAGCCAACTGAGATTCTGGGAAAATGGTCATGCCACAAAACAGACTACTACCATAAACAACACACAAACGAACCCCTAATTAATTAGTGAGATCAACTCGGTGTTCTTGCTTTAGTTGTTTCTTTAATTTAGGATTGATGAGGCCATCCGTCAATGCACAATTCGACGTAAGCGATGTTTTCACAACGCTTAATGCCTGCATCCACAATTCAAGTCTCATTATGTCAATATATGAATGCTAAGTATAAATATAGTACAAAGATAAAAACATACCTCTTCCAACCCAATCTTGACCTCCACTTCTTCGACATCAGATAAAGGGATTTTCATCTCATTGAGAACAGAGAGACTGGAGGAAACAGACAGGCGGGTGACAGTTAAATCATCAGTTACCATATACGATCTTGACCCCCCAACAAACACTCGTCCCTCACTCTCATTGCCATAACGAGTCGACCTCACCCCAAGAGGAAGATAAGAATTTAAAGCATAAGTTCTGCACACAATAGGCTTCTGTAGACTGTATTTTATTACTTCTGTATCCTTTAGATACTTGTCGTGGATATGATCGTTTATGCTCTTATACAAATTGTCTATATTGATAAGACCTGTGTTTTTACCCAAAAGCCACTCCACCATTCCTAAGGGAATGATGAGCAGACTAAACAGAAAATCTACAAAGTCTTCCCTGCCTGTGCAAACAATAACATCTTGCTGGATTTTTGAAACATTATTTTCAAAGTCATCTTCTTGGAGGGAGTTTCATTCTCGATATGATCCAACGAAACACCTGTTTCGCATTTTACTGTGGGGAACTTCGCCTGTCTCTGATCCAATACAAGGTCAGACAGTGGAGCACGAGAAGTTAACGACCCCTTGAGCAACTGTATAATCTAATGCAAAAGGAAAAAGGAAAAGAATTAGATCAAAATGACTTCTTTATTTACAAGAGAGATGTTCAAACAGAATCAAGAACCACACCTCTTCAACCCAAAAGTCACATTCCTCATCTCAGCCCCCTGCATATCTGTAATATCAATGTCAAGTTTGCTAAGCGTTTGCATGATTGATCCCATCGCATTAGGCACCATCAGCAGATCATCGGAAATGATGAAAGAAGCTGAATTTTGGGTAAAAACTCCGTCGTATGGTTTACCAAATGCATATTTAGTGGGCTCAGTGTAGTCAAGACTGACTTTCAGACTACTGTGTTGCGAAAAACTGGTTTTTGGATTGTCCAGCACCTGCTTACCAATAGAATTCCATAACTTAACCATGTCAGGGTTTGCTAAGCCTTTCACCAATGAGGTTAAGCTTCCGACGGATGGAGCATTATCGCCATAGTATTTCTCCAGAATTTTGATGGTTTTTCCCAATGACAACGTCAGAAAACTTAACAACACATCTGCAAAATCGTTATCGGCTTCTGCAAACAGCACCTTTGTTTTCTCCTTATTGATGAAAACTTTCAAAGAGAACTCAACTTCCTTAGCATCAGACATTCTTTTTGGCTGTATTATTTATAAAACACCAGAAACGTATAAGAAACTGATACCAATAATTTCTGCTGCCCCTTTATAATAATAAAAACACAGAAAATTCCACAGCATCTATAATTTTGAAAGAGTCAATAAATAGAAATTGGTGTTCCATAATAATGCCTAATCCTAATATCCCATTTCTACAACTTACATAAATCCCCATTGCCTAATATAATTCTTCACCCACATAAACTAATTTCCACTCGCACACTACCCGCATAAATTCTAATACCACTTTTCAGAAAGAACCTCAACAAGCATTAAAAATTAGGGATTTCATACCAAGAACAAAACAACGCCAGACACCAACGCTAACACCAGGCCATAAAATAATAATAATAATGGAGAATAATTGAAAAGTATGGAAAAGCATACATAATAAGTGAAAAATTACCTGATTAATACAAATTTAGAGCCGGTAATTTTCAGGATGGAGTGATTTTGAAGTCAAATCACAACAAATCGTGTTTGGGGGCAATTTTAGGGCTTGACGCCTGGGTTTTCTTTTTAGTTGGGGGTTCGGGAAAAAAGGCGGGGCTGGCTGCATGAGGGTGAAATAAGGCGGGAAAAATATAGGTAAGGAAAATACCAAAAAAACAAAAGGAAGAAAATATAAACTGGACTAGGAATAAAAAGTTTAAATAAATCACACAAGCTTGTATCAAGGCCCATGGGATTAAAATAAAAATAATTATGAGTTCAAATCATAACCATTACTCCCTCCGGCTACCAAAACTTGTGATCATTTCATTTTGACATGTTGTACGGAAGGGTAAATTAAATACGTTTATTGACATATTTTTTTTTATTTTCATCGTCCAACAATCACTTAATTACTCAAGCTATCATTATACTTTACTCACGATCAATTATGTTATTAATAAATTGACTTAATTTACATTTTCGTACAACATGTCAAAACGAAATGAGTTGACGGGGGGAAGTATTTTCAAGTTGAATGAGGATATTACATGAGTTCAGTCCATACATTATTTTCATATGATTTAAATACCTATTTGCACCCAAAATCAAAATTAATTTAAATGTAATAATACTTAATTAGGTAGATAGACTCACATGCGAACTTAATGGAACTCTAAGAAATTTTATTTGTCTTTATAGTTATATATATACATGTATTTACAATAATACGTATTATCCCTCATAGTAATACAAATTTCAGAATAAGTTTTTGTTGTTTTGTCTTACACAAATTTTATTAAAAAATATATTTAATATGATTCGACTGCATAGAATTCGTAAAATTTTCACTTTGCGCTTCTCATTCTATATCAATTGTAGCATGTAGCAAGCAGAATGATGAACTTTATTAATGTTTAACTAAATACATGAAGTGTGTAATTTTTTATAGGTTATCAAGCTTTTGATTTTACACTAATGAAATAAAGAGTGACTCTCTTGTGCACCATTTGCACAAGATACAATTGGTGCACTTGAATTCAATTTCAATTTGGATGAAACATCTTCCACTAAATAATGAACCCTAAATTATGACTTATTCGGGTCGGATGAACCATGAACCACTCGCGCCGAGTGAACCATGGAGTGAACCATGAACTATTCTGACCGAGTTTGGGCCCGGGTTGAAAAAAAAAACTAAAATTGAAATTAAAGTTAAAAGCAAATTAAAATTGAAAAAAAAAACTGAAAAAAATTAAAAAAAGAACTCCTAAAATTAAATTGCACAAAATTAATTTGGTGCAAATGGTGCACAGGAGAATTTACCTGAAATAAAATATAAACCAAAGTTCAATATAATATAATAATAGAATGCAAAAATTAATAGAAAACGGTACATATTTTTTTAGACAAACGATATATATTCGATGGATATATATCCTTCATGGAAACTACGAACTATGCACAAGGCGTTAACAATGAAGAAATTGATTCCAAACAAAATTACAATAAATCATTCAGGTATTAAAACTAGACATACATCCCAAAAAATGTTAAATAAATAAAAAGGAGTACAGAGAGAGAAAAAAAAAAAAACTACATAATTACGCCAGTGGTTCCATGAGATAAAGTCGGCTCACGAGTTTGCACAGCTTCAAGACACAGCTAATATCTGAAAATAAAAGTCATTTAACAAATAAATAACAATTACGGTGTATCTATAACGGAAGGAGAGTATCTTAATTTCTCAAACAACAAAAAAGTTGATCAACTATAGTCTATATACCAAGAAGTTCAAGATGAAATGTGACCTCATGCAAATTGAGATAAAAGATCCAATTCTGGTTATATCAAGAGTCAAAATCTTATATAGTTATGTAAAAATCTTATTTTGGAAGAATTATATCACAAATGATGCAAAATAGGGAAGCTTTGTTTCATAAAACAGCAACATTACTTTATGACTTTATACAGACCAAAATTAATTTGAAAAATAAAAGGTTATGTAGTTACCTTTGATTCAGCTTCTTTTAAATTTGTTAAGAAACATAAGCAGAGTCACATAGAACCAATCACCCACAATACTCAACAAGTTGAAATATGCACTCCTCCATGATTTCTTCAATACCAAAGAACCAACCAATCCCCAAAATCCAACAATAAACCCAAATACCATAGATATACCAACTTCCTGCATAAAAGATAGGCTCGTAAAACCACTATCTTTCTCCTCTGTGTTTTCTCCTTCATCTGTGATGGATGTATTGAGGCACGACATGAGAGGAGGTCCACAAAGATCACTATTTCCAGCATAAACAGATGCATCAAAGCTTTGCAGCTGAGTTCCTGATGGAATTTTGCCAGACAAATTGTTGTCTGCCAAATCAAGAACTGCTAAATAGTGTAACTGTGTCAAGCCAATGGGTATCTCACCAGAGAGTTGGTTTCGTGACAGATCAAGACATTCTAACATCTCCATCCCGCCAATACTTGGGTCAATGTTTCCTGTCAGACTATTTCTTGACAAGTTCAAAGAAATTAGTCCCCTCAAACTAGAAAAGGCATTGAGAATGTTTCCAACTAACTTGTTGCTTGATAAATCAATATGTTTAAGGAGTCTCAAATTCTTCCTATATTCCGAATTCTGATGTTTCCATTGAATTGATGCATATTCATGGTAGATATCATAAGAACTGAAACGAAAATATGGTGGAGTTCTCGTAGCATTATTCTTGTTAACCAATGAGGTAAGATTGTTGAAGCAGGGGGGAATTTTTCCGGATATAATATTTCCAGAGAGATCCAACACTTGAAGGTTAGTCAATTTGCATAATTCTGGAGGAATGCCACCATAAAATCTATTTTGACGTAAGCTAAGGTATGCCATCAATGTATAGTTTTCAGCGCCTAACCATGGTGGAATATTTCCTGTTAACTTATTACCTCCAATACATATTAGCACCAGACTTGGACAATTCTTTAAAGTTGAAGGCAACTCTCCTGATAAACTATTATCCCCCAAGTGTAGTGATTTGAGGTTGGACAAATAACCCAAAGTATGTGGAATCTCACCAGAAAAACTGTTGTTATTCAGGTTGAGAGCTATTAACTCTGTCATGTTCTCCCAGCAATTGGGAAGCTTTCCTGTCAAATGGTTACTGGAGAGATCGAGCAACACGAGACTACCTTTGGTAAATGTGCAAACGGAAGATGAAATATTTGATCCTGAAAATCTATTTTGGCTCAACAGAACAACACTAGTATTAGGATGGAAAAATGGCAGAGGGCCTGAAAAATTATTAAACCTAACATCCAATACTTCGATGGCACTTGATGTCGATAAATCAGGAATGGTGCCACTAATCTGATTATGAGAAATATTTAAGTAGGACATATAAGTATGCAAGTTCCAAAACCATTTAGGCACTTCATCTGATATACCATTACTCGAAAGATCAAGCCACGTGACATTCCTTTGAGTCTGAAGCCATATTGGGAAAGATGGGCCCATATTGCAGTTAGCTAAATGTAATTTCTCCAAATGAAAGGGGGGAACCCAGTCAGGGCTGAAGTCGAAAGTCAACGAATTGGAGGAAAGACTCAATTCCTTTAAGTTGATAAGTTTGATAAAATGAGCCTCAGAGATTGTGCCTTGCAAAGAATTATAAGACAAATCTAAAGATTCAAGTTTGGAAAATTGACCAAGACTCAAGTTCCGGAAAGATTTTGGAATCCCATCTTCAAGCTTGTTATGAGAAAGATTAAGCGACCGGAGAGAAGTTAACCTCCCAAAGGCATCTGGAATTGGACCATCTAGTTTATTATATTCAAGATGAAGTGTGTGCAAGTTGGCAAGGTTTCCGAATAATCCCCGAAAAATTGGAATGGCTGAGATCCAGGTATTTTAACATTTTAATGGAACCGATAAAATGTGGAATTGGGTCACCTCCAAAATCATTATATCTCAAGTCCAAGTAATACAAATGATGCAAGTGAAGCAAGGCAGGACTAATCTTACCTCCAAAATGGTAACTCAACAAACCACCACGAAGTAGGAGGCCTGTCACGTGACCAGTGGTGTTGCTGCACGTGACGCCCGACCAGTTACAACACTCTTCACTTCCCCAAGACGAGAGAAGATCATGCTCGTCAATGAGTTGTTGCTTGAATCTCAGAAGGGCTTTTCTCTCTCTGTTTATGCACCTTGTTTCTCCCGCCACAATTTCAAAATTGCATACTAAGGCAACAACAAGGAATTTAATAAAAAATTCTTTTAGATTAAACATTTTCTCTCTCTCTTTTTGCTGGTTTTTGGGTGTTTGAGAGGGAGAGAGTTGTGATATGATCTGAAGGCAATCAATTTAATGTATTTGTGGAAAGCTCAACTTGGAATAAAATTAGCATAGTAGGTAGGAGGAAAGTAGTAAAAATATGGAAGCTTCGTTAGGTTTGTGAGTCTGAGTATATGGACACATATATGTTATGTTCGACTCTAAATAAAGGAGAAACATAACTATGTTTATTTAATTTTAAATTTATTTCTTATTAAAATGCGACTATTTTACATAAGTGGGAGTGCTATGCATAAGGCAATAATCGTTTTGATCTGCAATTTTCATTTATGGAAATAAATTTGTATATCTCGTAATTTTCTTTAAATTTATTCATTTTATTGTTATTACTTATTTACGTACCCTTTCTCCGTTTCTTAGTTCATATATATTGTTTTAAAAATAATTATAAATATTAATTTGTGCATATCCACGAACTGAAGGCACATAATCACGAGTCATGAGTAGACTCCCTTAAAAAAAAACAAAAAGTCACGAGTCATGAGTAGACTCCCTTCAAAAAACAAAAAGTCACGAGTCATGGCCGATGTTCAAGTTGAGTGGATTAACATTATGCCTAAGTCAAGACCGTCTGTTCATCTGATATAATGATTAGTTTATTTAAAAAATACTTGATCCATTGAATATATTAGACATGTTATATGAATACATAGATAGAATTGGAGCGAGTGCACGAATCTTAAATTCATGCATCAGTTCACATGATCCGTGTATCAGTTGTACTTTTGACTTTGTCGTCAAGTTATCAGCTTTGTGGAATTTTCTCATTCCAAATTTCCAATGTGACACTTTGTTGACTATAACCGTCAAAAAAGACTTTTTTTAGACAAATAAAAAAAGACTTTTTTTTAGCGCATAAAAAAAGATGTTTATTCACTAGACATTTAATTAATCTAGAATGGTTGGTGACTTTATTCATGTTCACTTATACCCCCTTTTTTTAAAACACAAGAATTATTAAAATTTAAATGCAAACACAATAATTATCGAGAAAGTTATCCACAATTGTTGAAGGTTCGACTCAATATTATGGACTTGAGAATGATCTAAACGTCATAATAAGTTGAATCAATTTTTTTATTTTTTTTACGAACAAGAAAAATCACACAATCACTACGATCTCTTAATATTATTTTAAAAGTCATTTTCATCATAACTTCACTGATTGCCCCTCTCGTTGATCCACCACTATCTATGCAGTCAACGCTTCTTTTCCTGATTTGATTTTCTATGCATACATTGTTAAAAATTTGACGTCAAATATTAACTTCACAAGACAACACGAAGAAGAGCAAAACCATAACTCTCAACTCAAGATAGAAAATAAAAGGGTCTCAACTAGGAGAGAAAATCATAGACTCTCAAATCGATAGAGAAATTATAGGGTCTCAACTAAGGAGAAAGATCATGGATCACACAATCTAGAAATACAACGGATAACAATAGAGCAATATTGCTCGAAACTAAAATCTACAAAAATTAAAAGAGTCTATTTTTCAATGATTCCAAATTACGCTAGCACGATCTGAAACTCACTAAAACTAGTTGATGAACGAAACAGACGGGAAGAACAATTTCTATGTGTTTTCAGAAAAAGACAACAGCGACTCTCAAACATTTCTTTGACTTATAACTTTTAGAACGCATTAATGGAACATGAATCATATTTGGGTCAATTAATAATGACAAAAACTTCTATAAACCTAGTTCATGGTGTGAACTCGATTCAATCTTGACCTATACATTATAAAACGGGTCATATATAATTCTTATTCTACTCATTTTTTAATTCCCGCTTCTCTCTCTTCTCTCTTCTTACGTAAAGAAAAATTGTTCAGTTGCTTCTTCTCCACTTTCCCGAAAACCGAAAATCGTTTTGCCGCCATTGCCACTGCAGTAAATCTTCATGCTCCCCCTTCGGTTAAGCCAAAAAAACTATCTCTGTTAAACTAAAAAACTATCATTGTTGAGTTAAAAAACAATCACAGTAAGCACACAAAACTATCACTGTTAAGCTAAAAAACTATCACTCCTAAGCCAAAAGATTATCACTGTTTAGTAAAAAAAATAAAAAAACAGTGCTAAGTTAAAAACTATCACTGTTTAACCAAAAAAAAACTAAGGTGTTTCTTACGGCAATCAGGGTGTCATACTGACTGTCAATAGTCAGTGTCTGAAATCGTGCAACGTGTCGTCGTACTCCATTGTACTTACTTACTACTTGTTGTACTTATTTTAATATTTTAAATTATTTTTTAAAATGTATTTTGTTATTTACTTTTTTATCCTCACTTTAAGTAAAGTAAAAATATAATATAAAATTGATTTCAAATCAGCATATCCACACGTCACATGATTAAAATTCAATAATTATTAACATCTTAATTAACTATTAATTATTAGAACCCTAATTAATCAAATATGGAGATTTTCTAAATTCTTCAGTTTTCTTCCTCTCCTTCCTCTCGTGCATACCGTCGCTCAACCACAATTCATTGATTCAATTCGCTGTCTTTCGCAACCACCGAGTCGCATACAACCGCAATGAACCCTATGCGGCTGCCGGCGACGCTGGTGGCGACGCAAAGCTGTGGTGGGAAGAGGAAGATGAACCTATGCGGCTGCCGGCGACGTTGGTGGCGACGCGAGGCTGTAGTGGGAAGAGGAAGAGAACTGATTTTTTTCTTGAAAGGAAGATGAAGTCGTGCAATTAAAATTATTTCAAAATTGAGTTGATAAAATAATGGCATGAATTGTGCAATTAAAATAATTATTAAAAAAAAAAATATATATAAGGGTAAATTCATAAATTTATAATTATATTTTTTACATCATTTAATTTATTATAATAATGCGATAAGATCGATATAGATCGACGAATCGATGATTAAGTCAACAATCTTGATTATTAAATTTAAGCCTTTGAATTTAAAATCTAATGACTCATATTAATGCAGAACGATGATTAGTACAACAAGTAACAGATTATTAAATTTAAGCCTTTGAATTTAAAATCTAATGACTCATATTAACTGACTATTGACGGTCAGTACAACACTCTAACTGCTCTAAGAAACACCCAAAAAACTATTATTGTTATGTCAAACATCTTTCATAGTTTTCTTAGCATGTTGTGAAATTTTGAGCGTCATCTTCATTTTTTTATAGTTTTGAGTGTGAATATTCACTTTTCACTTTGAAAATAAGCGTATTTTGAGAGTAACGTGAACTAGAGTGTTGAAGGAGAGCGAGAGCGAGAGCGACGAGATCGTTGAGGAAGAACAACGTCATGTGAGATTTTTGAGGAAGAGCGACATGATGTGAGGGCATGGAAGAGCGATGGTGCTGCCGCATGAATGGACTTAGGGGGAAAATTCATATCAACCCATCTCTCGAAACGGGTCATATTGAATTAGGTTTCATGACATGAACTTGGTCCACGTAGTGTTACTCCGCCACTTGCAGGGTGGGACTAGATTGAACATTATGAGTTGAAAATATGTATTGCTTTCGTAAATCGTAACATAATTAATTTATATTCATCTTGTGCCCAGATCATGTCATCGTTTCATCTAAAATTAGTAAACAAATTCGAAGCGAATTAATGTATACATAAGTTTGGAAAAACACATCGCTAAAAGCAAAAGCATTTAAATGGAGTATAAGTTTAGCATTGGAATTCAACTACATGTACAAGTAACAAACAGCAGACAAAAAAACCATGATATTACTACAGTTAAAACATGGTGGAAAACAAGCAGATCTACGACTGAGCCAACTTCAATGCTTAGGAAAATGATCATACAACAAACATGACTACTAATGTAAACAAAACCTAATGAGTTCAAACTCAATCTTATTCTTGCTTTGGTTGTTTCTTTAATTTAGGATTGATGAGGCCATCCGTCAATGCACAATTCGACGTAAGAGATGCTTTCAGAATGTTTAAAGCCTACATCAAACAAATCAAGTCTCTTTATGTCAACATATCAAAGCAAAATATATAGAACAAAATGGCAAAAAAATAAAAAATTTACCTCTTCGAATCCAATGTGGAGCTCCACTTCTTCGACATCAGATAAAGAGATCTTCATCTGATCGAGAAGAGAAAGAGTTGAGGACACACACAAAGGTGTCACACTTAAATAATCGGTTACCATATACATTCTTGACCCGGCAACAAAACCCCAACCCCGTTTCTCAAAGGTGTGGGGAGCACGCGAAAAACTTCACTGAGAAGAAGAGAACAACTTTTAGAATAAACACTGTTTACCTTAGGCTTCATTAGACTGTTTTTTTGCATGTACACCCTTGAGATACTTATCATCAATAACATGATCAGCTATGCTCCTATACAGATTGTCTATATTGTTAAGACCAGTGTTGCATCCCAAAAGCCACTACACCATTCCTAATGGAATTACGAGTAGGCTAAAAAGAAACTCTACAAAATCTTTCTCTGCTTCAGCAAACAAGAACTTCTTGCTGGATTTTTGGAACATGATTTTCAAAATCATCTTTTTTGGAGTTTGAAGGTGCTTCCTTCTCGATTTGATGCAATGAAATTCCTGCTTCAGATTTTACTGATGCAAACTCCGTCCGTCCCTGATTGAATATGAAGTCTGACAGAGGAGTAGCAGAAACAACGACCCCTTGAGCAAATCTACAATCTAAACATAAAACGGATATAATAGATCAAAATGAGATCTTTTAGAGAATGAGTTTTATCAATTTAGGGCCTAAACGATTTTTGCTATTCATTCAGGGTTTAAAAGATAGAAAACTATCAATTCAGGACTCGAAAGATAAAAACTATTAATTTTCAAGCAGAAGCAAGAATCACACCTCTTTCTCTCCGAAAGTCACATTCCTCGTCTCAGCCATTTGCATATCCTTAACATCAACGTCGAGTTTGTTAAGAGTTTTCAGAACGGATCCCGACACATTAGGCAACATCCGCAGATCATCACAGATGATGAAAGAAGCTGAATTTGGGGTAAAAACTCCGTTGTACGGTTCCCCAAATTCGTATGTAGATATCTCAGTATAATCAACACTGATTTTCAGATCACTATGTTCAAACACGCTTCCTGCATTATCCAGAACCTCCTTACCACCCTTTGACCATAAATTGAAAACATCAGGGCTTTTTAAGCCATTGTACAATGTGGTTAAGCTTCCGATGGGCGGAGCCTTATCGCCGTACTGTTTCTCCAGGACTTTGACAATTTTTCCTAATGGCAAAGTCAGAAAGCTTAACAACACATCTGCGAAATCGTTGCTGGCTTCAGCAAACAGAACCTTTGTTTTCTCCTTATTAATGAAAACTTTCAAAGATAACTCAACTTCCTCAGAATCAGACATTCTGTTGGTTGTATTGTTGAACTAATATCAGGAACATATGAGAATATAGTTGATATCAATGTTCTTCTGCTGTCCTTAATCAATAATCATAATATACATAAAAAAATTCACCAGCATGACAGGGGAACTAGACTTAAATCTTCTCAAATTAGATTTAGCAAATTTTAGAAAAGATGCGAAAAAGCTGTAGGCCGGCAATATGGACACAAGCTGACAAGGGGAAGTAGGAGTTAGAAATTGAGCCAAATGTCAAAAAATGGAAAACCGGCCTTGCATGATTTAAATATAAATTAATAAAATATAATATTCATAAAAGACCTTATCCCTTTTTGGAATGAATTATATGATTTTTAATTCAAAAATCATAGTATATTCATATAAAACAAAAAAAAACACATTTTTTAAAGGATCAGTTAATATTCCAGGATAGGCACAAAAACTCCTGAGCCACCACGTTTATGTAATTATTTAACATTGAAGCATATATGATATAAGCGTGACTCTTTACAGTGAAAATACTGAAATTGGCCATACCATAGACTTCTAACCATCGATTCTTGGGCTACAGAATTAATTTCTAAGCTTCACGAATTCAAACATGAGTTTAATTTGCGCTCCATATTAATTATGAGAATGTTTAGCATCCAAAAAGAGGGGAAAGTGGAGTCATCGTCTTAAAAGAACCTATCAACGAAGTAGTGTTTTTCAACTCTCTCAAAATGGAAGCTTCACGATGCAAGTGATGATTTCAGTATGTCTAAACCCTGCACCAACACGTCGATTCTCAAAAACACAAAACAGAGGATCATATAATATGCCTAAGAAAATTATCAAAATATGAGCATTATTTGCTTATAGTACATCAGAAGAAGCTATTCTCAGAAGAAGCATTACTACCTAGTGCAGCTTTAGTACATCAGAAGAAGCTATTCTCGTCATGGTGGGAACATTACAGTGCTCATAAGGTTTCACAGTTTAATCGTCAAACACCTTCTTTCTCTCTTTACTTATTTATACGACTCTAATCAAAAACTATATATGAGGCAAGTATTGAATATGCTTATAGTATACGTTACCATGAACGTGACGATTCAATTTCAAATAAAATACACAAAATGTAAATTATTAATACACTTTACTTTGAGAAAATATTCTGAAACATAACATATATTACAAAAAGGCAATGGAGAATTCAAATGTTCAATCATTCACACCCTTTACCAAAATTAAATTATTAGGACTCAAAATGGATGCCCAAGGATGAAATTGATAAACAAGAAAACAAATTATTTATATCGAATTCACGTGTAAATTGATATTAACTCATAATGATTATATCAAAGTTGATAAAACTGGTACATGAAATTCTAATTTTACGATCGTAAATAAGTAATAAACAGGATATAGAGCTAAAAAACCAACAAGCTAAGCATATAAAAACCGGAAGGCAAGTCCTAATTCTAACACAAGCAGCAGCATGAATATTGAACCTCAGGGATCACAATCAATGTTCTTGCTTCAGCTTTCGTCGTGCCTTTAACAAGAGATAATTGAGGCCATCGCTTAAGGCAGTTGTAGATGTAAGAGATGCTTTCACGACGTTACGAGCCTGGATCAACAAATAGAATCTCATTAGTCCAAAAGATCGTGAATACCTACACCAACGAAATTACTATATACACTCAATTTATTGTTACAAAAACGTGGTACATATGGATGCATGTATAAAGTTATCAGTAGGTGCTAATAGCACGACGTATTAAATGAAAGCATAACAAACACACACACACACACACACAAAAAATTACCTCTTTTGACCCAATGTAGAGCTCCACTTCTTTAACATCAGATGTAGAGATTTTCATCTGACTGAGAAGAGAAAGAGTAGAAAACACACACAAGGGCCTGACAGTTAAATCATCCTTTAGCAAATACATTCTTGATCCCTCATCATTAAAGGCATTAGTAACATAATGTATGAGCAAAGTGTAAGAATATGTTTCAAGCTTCATTAGACGGTCTTTTGTATCTGTAACATTGAGAAACTTGGGGTCAACAAGTTTAGCTATGCCCCGATACAGATTGTTTACTTTGTTAAGACAAGTGTTTCCTCCCAAATGCCAATCAACTAATCCAAGGGGAAATGCAAGCATGGTAAAGAGAAAAGATACAAAATCTTTATCTGCCTGAGCAAACAATAACTTCTTCGTTGATTTTTGAAGCATTACTTTCAAATCATATATCTTGATGGAGTTGAAAGTTGCTCCCTTCTCAATCTGATGTAACGGAATTCCTGTTTTGGATTTTATTGTTGCACCACCAAGTATCATATCAGTCAGAGGTTGATGGGAAATCCAAAACCCCTTCAGAAAGTCCATAGTCTAAGGCAAGCACAAAACAACCACATATTATCAAGTGTGAGTTTTTTTATTTATCAAAAAATATAAATATGATCAAGATTACCTCATTGAGACCAAAGGTCACATTTCTTGTCTCGGCACCATCTACATCTGATATATCAACGCCTTAAGTGTTTGTACAATAGATCCATTCCCATTAGGCACAATCCTCAAGTCATCACCGATAATGAATGAAGCATTTTTTTCAGTAAACATCCTATGAACCACAAAATATGCTTTATCTAAACTTAAAAGTAAGCTCTGATTATCACTACCGTTGAAATCGAGATTTTGATTAAGAAATGTAAATGCATAAGCACATTCTGGGTTGAGAATCGATGGCTTAAAAGCATGTAACTGGAAGAGGGACTTGGCTTGATCTGATAGGCTATGGTATAAAGTGCTCAAGCTTCCAATAACACAGGGTGTCTTGTCTCCATAATGCTTCTCCATAACATCTATAATATAGCCCAATGGCAGTATCGAGAAGCTCAACAACAGATCTGCAAAATCATTATCAACTTCTGCAAACAGAACCCTAGTTTTCTCTTTGTTTATTAAAGCTTTCAAATTGAACTTAACGACTTCCGCCTCAGACATTTTTCGGTTGTAGTACAAATGATGAAGAAATATCTCTCAATTGATATCAAGACGGTATGCAAGAGATGGCCATCCACTGCACAGGTAAGTTTCAAACTAAAATTGTGAGAATATACACTTTTCTCTCAGTATCCTGAAGGACAATCACCAAAATAACTCTTGAAAAACATTAGCGACTTCAATCAAACCGATTAGAAGTTGTAAAAGGAGCGCCAACGCATTAAACAGCTAAGTCATAAAATAAATTCAATTTAGCAGATTTTGTAACACTTTATGAAAGAGTCAATTGATTAGAGTCATAAAATAAATTCGGTTTAGCAGATTTTGTAACACTTTATGAAAGAGTCAATTGATTAGAAATCGGTTTCCCACAATAATATTTGTTCATACGGGCTTTTCAGAAAGAACCACAACAGTCAACAGCATTTCATCAAATAAAGATAAAAGCCAGAGCAGTAGAGCACCACCGACATAAACACCAGCAATAAAATGATAATAATGGCTAAAGATTTAAAATTAGGGAGACGCATAGTGAAAAGTTACCTGATAATACAAATTTAGAAGCATTGATTTTAGGGATAGACTGACATTGAAAGCAATCCACAACAAATCGTGTTTCGGACTTCGGAGGTCAAATTTAGGGCTAACGCCGGGAGATTTGAGTATCGCGGCAGGGATGATGCTCTTTCACGGCGGTGATTAGGGTGAAAGTAAAGTGGAGATCAGAGGTTTTGCAGAGTTGGGCCGGCGGCATGAGTGGAAATGAGGCGGGAGAATTTAGGTAAATGAATTCAGGAATAATCCTCAAAATCTTATTCAAAATAGGATCACTTTAGAATAATGCACACGTATTAAAAAGTTAATGACTCTTTATTTTACCCTTAATAAGTCACAAGTTCAATTAATTGGATATGGTCAAAATGATTCACTGACCAATCAGTAATTCTTGAAATTTGTAGAAGTTTTGTAAATCCATTCTCAATTCAAAAAGTTGAAAGAATATATTACGATCCATCAATTTCAAATATGAGTGAATAAGAATAATCGTAGTAGGTGTGCCTATTTGAAGGCCAGAAACAAGTGATAAACAGGAGAATAGGAATATTAAAAAGAAGTGAAAGGCAAGCCCAGTTGCTAACTTAATGAAAGAGCAGCAGGGGCGAGGGATCACACTCATCAGTGTTCTTGCTTAGGCTTTTGTTGCTTTGAGATTACTAATGAGGCCATCAGTAAAGGCACAAGTGGATGTAAGAGACGCTTTCAGAATGTTACGACAATAAAATCAAGAGATATCGCACCTCTTCCAACCCAATATGGAGCTCCACTTGAAATTTTCATCTGATCGACAAGAGAAAAAACAGAGGAAACATACAGGTGTGCCATATACATTCTTGATCTATCAACATTAAGAACGTTAGCAATAACCTCGATGAGATGAGAGGACGAAAATGTTTCAGGCTTCATTAGATGGTCTTTTGTAAATCCACGCTGGAGATACTTGTCGTCGACAAGATCAGCTATGCTCTTATACAGATGAGGAAATCCGTAAACCCCTAATGCTGTACCAAAAATCTTTGGCTTACAAACATATAACTGGAAACTGGAACTACCTAGGTTTTCAAGGCCATTGTACAAAGTGTTGAAGCTTCCAATAACATGAGGCGTCTTATCTCCGTAATGCTTATCCAAAATTGGCACAATGACTCCCAATGGTAGTATCAAGAAGCTGAACAACAGATTGACAAAATCATTTTCAACTTCTGCAAACAGAACCCTATGCAAACAGAACCCTATTTTTCTGTTTGTTTATCACAACTTTCAAATTGAAGGTGTCATCTTTAGCATCAGACATTCTTTGGTAAAAAATAACAATGAAGGAGTAATAATAAAAATAATATTATAACAAAATTTCATGATTGGAAGCAACCTTCATATTTATAAAGCCAGTTACAGATGGTCAAACCAAAGTCTGTTGTCTGTCCCTCCAAATTCCAGGACTGGAACACCACATACGAGGTAGACAGTAAATTTATTTTTTTACCTTTCCGACATAGAATATTTCAAATTGATTATTGAAAATCTTATTGCTAGAACATTCATTCGGATCTCAACTTTTGGACTTCCTATTTACTTTTGCATCTTAATGGTTGTCGTTTGATCTCCATCCAATAATATAATTGGGTTTACTAAATAAACTCTTAAACAGTTGGGTGTATTTATGGCAGTGATTTGAGTATCACCAATGATTGGCGATTGAGAAAATATTCACTTTATAACGCAATTACAAGGGAGTATACAAGGAAAATATATCTACAATTAATGGTGGTTTGACCATCTAGAATATTCTATAATTCAAATACAACAAATTAGCTATAATTACTCAATTAGCTTTAATTACTCCCATTAACCCCCGCAAGCGATGCGTGGGGTGTGAACAAACGCAGAGCTTGGAACGTAGAAACTCAAAGGCAGGTCGAGGTAACGCCTTGGTGAAGATGTCTACTAGATGAAGGTGAGACGGGACAAACCGTGTGGAAATCTTTCCCGAAGAGACAAGCTCACGAACAAAATGATAGTCAAGATCAATGTGTTTTGTCCTCTTGTGTGCTACTGGATTCTGACTCAAGAAAATGGCACTTTTGTTGTCACAAAGAAGAGTCGGGCGAGTCGAAGGCAGGGACTGAAGTTCGAGAAGCAGGTTCGTGACCCAAATTAACTCTGCAGCTGTATTGGCCATGGCACGATACTCAGACTCACAACTAGACTGGGCAACTGTAGGTTACTTCTTAGCACTCCACGAGACAAGATTGCCACCTAGAAAAATAGAGTACCCGTACGTAGAACGACGAGTCTCAAGACAACGGGCGAATAGCCTACTATAGAATCATCTGGACGTCAAGAAAATGATAAGCCAAAGTGGATGGTGCCTTTGACATATCGAAGGATACGCTTCACTACAAGAAAGTGATCTTCAGTGGGAGAGTGAAGAAACCGACTCACTGTATTTACAGCATATGATAGATCAGGACGAGTGATGGTGAGATATTGAAGCGCTCCAACAAGTGATCGGTATAGAGTAGGGTCTCGAAAAGGAGAGCCATCACTAACCAAAGATTCTCCCGCCACCAAGGGAGTACTGATAGGCTTCGAATATAATAACTCAGCACGCTCCAAAATGTCATGTGCGTACTTTGCTTGACCAATAAAGATACCAATAGAGGTGTAAGTTACCTCGAGCCCTAAGAAATAATTAAGACGACCAAGATCCTTTATTGCAAACTCCTGATGAGTTCGATCAATGAACTTTCGAAGCATAGTCGAATCATTACCCGTAATAATAATATCATCGACATATAGGAGTAGAAAAATAGTGGAGGTACCTCTTCGAAAATGGAAAAGAGAAGAGTCGGAACGACTCTGAAGGAACCCTAGTCCAAGGAGAAAAGAGCTGAAACGCTGAAACCATGCTAATGGAGATTGGCGTAGCCCGTAAAGCTCCTTCTTCAAATGACGAACATGATCCGGGAATCGAGGGTCAACAAACCCTGGAGGTTGTGCCATAAAGACTGGTTTATCAAGAACCCCATTGAGGAAGGCATTCTTGACGTCGAGTTGATGCAAGGGCCATCCTCTATGAATAGAAAGAGCCAATATGATACGAACTGTAGCGGCCTTGACCACTGGGCTGAATGTGTGGTGAAAATTCATGCCCGGAATTTGAGTGAAGCCTTGAGCAACCAGACGAGCCTTATGGCGCTCAATAGAACCATCAACATGATATTTGGTTCGATAAACCCACTTCGAGCCAACAATATTTGTACCTGGCGGTCGAGGTACAAGATCCCAAGTGTGATTCGTCTTGAGTGCATCTATTTCTTCCTGCATAGCGGCTAACCATTCCGAAGACTTAGCAGCAGATTTAAAACCACGGGGCTTGGGATGAGCAACTAAGGCTGATAGTAAGGCTGTGGTGGACAAATCAACTAGATACCTCGGTTTGAACACACCTACTCGAGCTCTCGTAATCATAGGATGTTGTGTTGGTACCTGGGCAACGGGTTTGGGAGACGGAGGGTTGACCTCATGCTCTGGTTGAGGAGGCTCGGGCACGGGCTCAAGTTCAACTGCGGGCGCAGGCATGACAAGAGGTGGAGCGTCCTCCTCAAGTGGAAGAGGTGGTCGGGAAATAGGAGGAGTAGGTGGCGGAGATTGCATAGGGGGTGCTGGCATGGGAGGTGATGGTTCCATATCCTCCAAAAAACTTGTCAACTCTAGACTAGAATGATCCCGAGAGGGCAGCTCGTGAGAAAGGAAATTGAAGCTCGTCAAACTGAGCATGCCTAGTGGTGTAGACACGAGAAGAGACCGAATCGAAACAACAAAAAACCCTTGTAAATACTGTTGTAACCGAGAAAGATGCAAGGATGACTTCGTGGTGCCAGTTTGTGAGCAGAATAGTCTCGTAAGCACGGATAAACACGACAACCGAAGGGTTTGAAAATAACATAATTAGGCAATGATCCAAACAGAAGCTCAAATGGAGATTTGTCATACAAGACTGAGGATGGAAGTCTGTTAATAACAAAGACGACACTTGCAAAGGCATCAAATCAGAGTGAGGCAGGAGCGTGAGCATGAAACATCATTGGAAGGCCGGTTTCAGAGATATGGCGGTGTTTGCGTTCAGCACAACCATTCTGCTGAGGCGTATATGGGCAAGACAAACGATGATGAATCCCATGCAAAGACATAAACGCACTAACTTTCGAATTAACGAATTCAGTTCCACCATCACTTTGAAAAACTTTCATAGTTCGGGAGAATTGATTGCAAAAAAGGGTATTAAAGCGCACAAACGTATCATAAAACTCAGACTTAACACGAAGAGGATAAATCCAAGTGAATCTCGAGAAGTCATCAACAAAAGCAACATAATATTTAAATCCATCAGCAGTAATAATGGGTGCAGAACCCCACAAATCACAATGAATCAAGTCTAAAACAGCAGTAGCATGTTTAACATTCAAAGCAAAAGACAAACGTTTACTCTTAGCCAACTTGCAAGATGAACACACAATAGGGTTTGGCAATAAAGACGTAACATATACTTGCCCTAATTTATTAAGCAACGAAATTACTGAAAAAGGGACATGCCCCAGAAGTAAGTACCATGAGTCATAACTGGCCTTCAATTTCTTTGTCCTAAGTGTTGCAAACAACGCTGGCACACCCCGATCAAGAATGTATAATCCTTTTTCACACCTTCCTTGAGCTAGGGTTTGTTTTGTCAAGCGACTCTGAATAACAAAAGATCGATCAGAGAATATAACATCAACAAGATAATCCGACGTCAGTTTTTTGATGGACAATAAGTTTTTCGTGATATGAGGCACAACTAACACATCCAATAATTTTACGTCTTTAGATAAACAGCTAGAGCCAATATGAGAATTTTTTAACGAATCGCCATTACCAACGATTACAAATCCATTACCAGAATAAGGCTAGAACGAATCGAGAGCAGATGGTTGAGAAGTCATGTGTGCCGAGGCGCCCGAATCGACATTGCATGATGCATGATGCACTGAATGCCTGAGCCAACTGAGCCGAGTGTGTATTATTACGAGCGTTAAGGAAAATAGGGCATTTGTCGGCGTAGTGTTCCCCTCGACATATTTGGCAACGAGGAGGACGTCGACCACCGGAATTGCCATGACCACCACCGGAATTCTGATATCCTGCACCACGGTTAGAGTTTTGATGTCCTGCACCGGAATTGCCATGAGGGTTTTGGTGTCCACCACAGTTAGGGTTTCCAGTGTGTGTTGAGCGTGAACCACTATTTCCATTCACGGAACCACTATTTCGGTTGGACGACGAACCACAGCTAGGGTTGCCGTGTTGGGGTTATTCGTGAAAGTATGTTTTTACTTTGTATAACCTATGTATTAAGCACTTATTTACTGAAATAAATTATTTATCACTGTTGCTTTAAATATGATTGAATGTTACTTATATTTATTGCAAACCGTTCATAGCACGCGTTACATTGTAGTTAACGTGGTGATACCAGATCACAGAAGATCACGTTAACAGTGTCTTGTAAACGAGTGCGTGTTTCAAAATTTAGATAGATCTGAACAATCTATTGGTAGAAGTTGATGTGTAAGGCTCAGATTGACTTGTCTTGACCAAGAGATTACACTAGTGCATTCGATGCGCTGAAGCGGACCTGCAGAGAGGATAAACTCATTCGCACTGACTTAAGGGATGAAGAGTTGGACCTCAGTGGTTGTTGATTTCTTAATCTCTGTCACTTAATAAGGATTGTGTGTGATTAGTAGTTATTGCTTTGATTTATAAATGGGAAGAGAATCATTGCGACTTCGATACCCTATATCTTGGGCAATAATATTAATTGCACGACAATTGCTAAATTAATACAGAGAATCGGATGCTTGTTGTGTCTTGCTTGATTGGTCCCCTTGGTGGGCCCGGAACCTTTATCATACCAAATCTTGCAAGTTAAATTAATTTTCCAGTATGGATAATAAAACTGGGTTGTCCTTACTTCAAGGATAAATATATTAATTAATATAAAGTTTTTCCGTGGCTTAATTAATTAATGGACTAAATAATCTTAAACACGGGAAATAATAACCGGGAGCCATATTACCGTAATATGGGTTAAGTTGGATAGTGCAATATTAATTATATAGTGACATTAATTAATATTAATGAGCTGAATTAAATTGTGGCTCAATATTGGAATTCAGAAGCCCATTGGAAGATCCATCTTAATTCTCCTAAAGGCCCCTCAAGTAGCCCAACTAAAGTCCAATAAATAAAAGATGCTTAAAAATAAATTAAATATTTGTTGCTTATTTCTTCCTTATTTTTTCGAATATAATTATAGAAAGAGGGAGAAGATTTTTCTTGAAAAGATTTTATGGAAATGAGATAAGTATTCTTGGAATACAAGATTATCCCATAAATTCAAGAAATCTCCCACTTGGTCTCTTTAATTAGGAATTTTTGAAAATATTAGGGGATAAGAAGGAATAAAAGATTTTCTTGAAAATTTTTTATGGAAAAAGATATGTATTCTTGGAATACAAGAATATCTCATAAATTCAAGAAAGATCCAATCTTGAAATCTTTCTTCTTATTTTTCGAAAATAGGGAATGAATAGGGTGTGAGATTTTTGTGGAAAAATACACATGGAAAGAAGAATATATGGAATATATTCAAGATTTCTTGGAGATCAAGAAAAAATATTTCCTAACCCTATTTGGACTCAAATTTTCGTTCCCCCCTATGTATAAATAAGGGGATGAATTCTTTTCATCTCCTAACAATTCCATGTGCTAGAAATATTAGAAATCCACAAAGGTTGGTGCAACAATTATTTTATTTTCCTTTGTTTTATAAATCGTTCATCGGAGAACCTTCCACCGGAGAACCTTCCACCGGGGTTATTGGACGAGGACTTGGGAATACTTGAGAAGGACTTTTGGTGGGTATCCAGATACTTGATCCTATCTGTCTCAAATCGTCTCTCCAACGGGTATGTTTACGTAAACTCCTAGAAATTCCGCATGTTAGAATATTTTACGTGAAATATTATTTGCATGTTGTCGTTGGATTGATTATTATTTGAATTCACTTAGTTAAATTCATGCTAGTAATAATTGTTAATTTAAATTTGTGTTTATGAGGTCATCCCGATAGATCCTGACATATGTTATCCCAACATGCCGCGCTCCGCCGTATTACGATCCACCATGAATGCTGCAGTAGACGCAGCCTTGGTTTCCATCGATCTAAGCATGATTTCGAACTGTCGTGCCTGATGTAGGAGAGTCCGGAACGGCGGGAGAGGTGTGATAGTCATCCGGGTGTCAGCGAAGTTGGCGAACTGGAGCCCTAAACCCCGCAGGAACCAATGGGATTTGTCAGACTCTTCAATCGGGCTTTCCACGGCGGCAAGCTGATCGCATAAAAACTTGAATTTCCGACCGTACTCTTCGATGGATGAGTCACCACGCTGAAGAGATAGCAACTCCTCTCGGAGTTGAAGAGTTCGCGATGCTGATGAATCGGCAAAGGCTGATTCCAACGCTTTCCATGTTGTGTGTGACGAATTGCAGTCGAAGACCTCAGCCATGGTCTCCTCTGTGAGTGAAGTGGTGATGACGCTTAACAAACGTTTGTCTTTCAGTTTCCAGGCGACATAAGCAGGGTTAGGCGATGAAACACCGGCAGCGGTGGTGACCGTATGAGAAAACCCATCAGATCGAAACAATCGGCCATGTGGGTTACTTGACGTCGCCACATGAGATAATTTGAGGCCGAAAGTTTGATCTGGACCATACCAATCATAGTGGTGATTGGAAGGGCATCTGTAGTTTGCGCCATTGCAGGAGAAAAGGAGAGAATTTGATGGAGAGATGGAGAAGCAGCGAAAGTAAATCAGAGAAAGGAGATAGGGTGTTATGGCGGAAAGAAGGAGAGAAAAATTAGATTGGACCGTTTCCAGCTGATACCATATGACAGTGATTTGAGTATCACCAATGATTGGCGATTGAGAAAACATTCACTATATAACGTAATTACAAGGGAGTATACAAGGAAAATATATCTACAATTCATGGTGGTTTGACCATCTAGAATATTCTATAATTCAAATTCAACAAATTAGCTATAATTACTCAATTAGCTTTAATTACTCCCATTAGTATTAAATGAACACTTAAATACAATTTTGTTTACTATATAAATTCCTATTTCCCATACGTACCAAGGTTTAATATTTTTTCTAATTATTCCCAATGCATTTTTTCATTGTTAATTAGTATATGTAAGCATATCAGACACCACTTGAATTGCAGAAAGCTGCATATAGCAGGTTCAGTTTTAGCACCAGATAGCAAGTGAAAAACAGCAGACAAAAGGACCATAACAATTTAAAGATATCTATAATTGCACTTTAATCATAAGAGCATCACCAATAATGCAAGTGAGGAATTTTGGGTGAGAAACTTGTCACATGTGTGCCACATATGTGACACCTCAAAAATTTTATACTCCTACCTAAAAAAACTCCTTCCCCACCCAATGCATCCTACCTCAGAGTAATTATTCAGGGGTCCCACAATAAAATCACCTATTTTATTCACTTCTTAATTATTCATTAATTATTTTTATTTATAATCTAACTTCTATAATTAAATATTACAATAAATATTAATTGCAATATGCAAGTTATAAAAAAAATAATGCTAACATATTTTTTGACCAAAAATCTAAAAATTTATCTAAAAATGAAACAAGTAAAAATTAATTTGCAATGCCGTATGTATATTTACAATGCCTGTGACAAAAAATCTAAAAAATTATCTAATATAAAAGTTACAATGCCTGTGTATATATAAAAAAAACTAATACTTGAAATGCACTAGTTTAAAAAAAAATCTGACAGCGGACCCCACACTCCCACTCTCTCTTTTCCTTATTTTTCGTTACAATGCCTGGGTAGGACTAATGCTCACCCAATTATCCTTCCCATGCCACATCATCACTCCCACAATGGCTCCTTCCTTCATTTTGAGTGAGAAGTAGTAATCCACATGGGATTCCTCACTCCCATTGTGGATGCTCTAATGAATACAAAATAATTGTCAAGTGTCTACAGGGAAGGTAGACTTAAATCTTCTCAAATTCCAATATCTATCGCACATTACAACATCGTTTCTTCGGGTTCATATAGATACATATGCCACTGGTGGCAGATCATAGGAAGAAAAGGTTTGAAGTAATACCTTTTATGTACCACTGGCTTCATTACCTTTTCTTTTGTTAACTTCAGATACTTGTCGTCGAAATGGTCAACTACGCTCTTATGCAAATGGTCTATATTTTTAAGACCACTGTTGCTTTTTAAAAGCCACTCTGCCAGTCCTAAGGGAATTATCCGCAGACCAAAAAGAACCTCTATGAAATCTTCATCCGCCTGTGCAAACAAAAACTTGTTAGTGGATTTTTGAAACATGGCTTTCAAAATCATCTTCTTGGGGTTGCAAATTGCGTCTTTCTTGATTTTACTACGCATCAAAATCCCTGATCCAGAGATGGAGTTGCAAGGTGTGTCTTTGTTGAATTGACTACGCATCGAAATCCATGGTTCAGAGATTATTGTAGCGAACCTCGATGTCTGCATCTTACCGAATATGAGGTCAGACAGCGGAGTAGGTGAAAACAACGACCCCCTGAGCAAATCTATAACCTAATTTATGAAAACAGAACCGGGAAAAGAATTAGATCATCAAAATGAGATCTTTACAATAAAGATATCTGCTCAAACAAAACAGAGAAGTTTGAAAATAAAGGCCTTCTAGAAAAATAGCTTCAGTTCCACAACAAAATCCACAATTACAAAAACAACTCACAACAACTTCAAACACAATAAATACTCCCTCCATCCAAAAAAAATTGCCCACTTTCCTTTTTTGGACGTCCCACAAAAATTTGCACACCCAAAAAAAGAAAATTCATTACTAAACTTCATCCTCACAATATGCATATATTTACACCAAATGTCATTAATTTTGAGGCCCATATATACACTCAATACATATAAACTTACTACATTACTCCTCAGCACTCCACTCATTACACTTTTTGCTTACTATGTGTGCCATAAAGTTGGGGCAAACTTCTTTGGGACTGAGGTAGTAACAAATTTGTCACAAAATCAACTAATTTTGACAAATTTAGCACATAGACATTGACAATGTTGCATTTTCAAACTCTATAAAGTGCAATTTACATATTATATTTGTACCCTACCTCTTTCAATCCGACCGTAACATTCCTCGTCTCGGCTCTGTTCATATCCGCCATAGCAATTCCGAGTTTGCTAAGAGTTTGCATAATGGATCCCGACACATTAGGGAACATCCACAGATCATCGGATATGATGAAAGAAGCTGAATTTGGAGTAATACATCCTTCATATGGTTGCCAATTTTTATATCTACTAGGGTTAGTGTAGTCAACAGCTGACTTTCAATCGACTATGCAAGAAGTCGCTTTTTGGATCGTTAAGCACACCCTTGCCCTCCTCCGTCCATAATGTGACATTTTTCGGGTTTGTTAAGCCATTGTACAGTGTGGTTAAGCTTCCAATGGGAGGGGGTTTTGGCAATAGTGTTTTTCCAGAATTTTGACAAATTTTCCCAACGGCAAACGCAGAAAGCTTAACAACACATCTGCAATATCATTGTCGGCTTCTGCAAACAGCTCCTTTGCTTTCTCCTTATTAATGAAAATTTTCAGAGAGAACTCAACTTCCTTAGCATCAAACATTCTTTTGGCTGTATCATTGATAAATTATTGATGAAACACCAGAAATAAATGATCAGCTGATATATTTCTTCTGCCCCTAAATCATAATAAACATGAAAGATACACCAACATCTATATTTATATAGGGGAGATAGACTTAAATAAATTAGATTAACATATTTTGGAAAGTTACCGTTTTGGAAGGAGTCAGTGAATGCAAACTGGTTTCCTATTACAAATATTTATTTATACAGCCATTTCACGTAGGGAAAAGATTAAAAACAAAAACAAAAACAAAAACAGAGAAGTAGTGCAACACGCAGTAAACAGCAAACCGTTAAATAAATAATATTGGATCGAAGAAACCCATATGAAGAATTGAGAAATTACCTTATAAATAAATAAATAAATGGGACCGGTGATTCTCGAGAAGCACTGCTTTTGAATTCAATTTGTTAGAGATGGAGAAAAAACACACAAAACTTACGAAAACAATCTGATATAAAATAATCCAGAAATCAAAAAATGTACCCTAATCTTGCAAGAAATTAAAAGGCCCAACTACGGGCCGACTAAAAAGAAAATCTACAAAATCTTGCGCTGCTTCAGCAAACTTTAACTTCTTGCTGGATTTTCGGAACATTATTTTCAATCTGATACAATGAAATTCCAGCTTCAGATTTTACTGTAAAATGACATCATCCGACTCTAATTGAATATGAAATCAGGCAGAGAAGTCAACTACACCTGAGCAAATCTAATATAAACAGAAATAGGAAATTGATCAAAATGAAATCTTTCAGGCAGAAGCAAGAGGCTCACCTCTTTCAATGTGGTTACTGTTTCTCCAGAAGTTTGACAAATTTTTTTCCAAATGGCAACGTCAGAAAGTTTGACAGCACATGTGCAAACAGCACCTCTGTTTTCTCCTTATTGATGAAAACTTTCAAAGATAACTCAACTTGTTAATAGAGTTTGCACGATAGATCCTTTCACATTAGGCACGATCAACAAGTCATCACAGATAATGAATGAAGCTTTTGCTCTGGCAAAAACATTATACACCACAAAATAAGCTTTCCCTAAAGAACAACTTGTCTAATATTTGAAGAATTCGAACCTTATATTAACATGTGGAAGTGCTTATTATTGAGAACCACTGGATGATAACCATCTTATAAAGTGTTCAAGCTTCCATTAACATGAGGTACTGTCTTGTCTCCATAGTGCTTTTCCATAAACTTGCACAATCATTCCAAATGGTAGTATCAAACAGATTTACAAAATCATAGTCAACTTTTTCAAACAGAACCCTAGTTTTCTCTTTTTTTATCACAGCTTTCAAAGGGAAGGTAAGAGTGAAAGATTCTTGAACTAGATACATATTAATTACAATTATAATACAATTACAAGATTTCAAGCAACCTTTCATATACTAGTAGAGCCAAAGATGGCAATCCAAAGTCTGTTGTCTTGTCCCTCCAAATTCAGGACCAGAATACAATATTCATTCCTCCAAGTCGACTTATCATTTATCTAGTCTTTTAGAAAAAGAAGATTCCCTTAAAAATAAGTTTCAGATTGATATTTCAAAATCTTATAGCTAGAAGCAAATACAAATTTGAAACAGCAAAGATTAGACACATTAGTTGAATAAGCAACGAATCCCCTCTTGAACATTTCGTCCATGAATGGAATTGCCTCGTACACCTTTTTTCTCTTCAGCAAACTCTCGACAATAATATTGCACGTCATAAAGCATTACTTGATAAAGTGGCCCGATAAGGAACATTGGGCGGCAACCCTTTGGAAGTAAGTTGGTCGAAAAGATTTCGTGCAATATCAAGCTTTCCGACCTTGCACAATCCATTAATGAGAGTTCTTCATCAAATTGCCGATTTAGGCAAAAACCATGTAAGACGATACTGTAAGTATGTAAATCGGGATGTACATCCCAAGCTTCCAAATCCTTATAAAGCTTCACACCATCGGCAAATCTGCCTGCACGGAACAATCCATAAGGTAAAAACCACGGCAAATATTTAAAACCTTAAATTAATAGTTTTGTCATCTTTAAGATCCTGAATTAATATTTTTCCAAAAAAAGATTGAATTATGTATTCATCTTCTTTTGTTTCTCTATATATATTTCTTTAAATAAGTATAGTATAAGGTAAAAACTTTTCAAGTTGCACCTTGCAATTCCTATTATTTTGACCTATAAGCATTCAACCAAACATGGGGGAAAAGTTTTTTTAGTCTATACTTTGTCAATTCTTTATTTTGGTCCTGTTGATTTTTAAATTTTAATTTCGACCTATAACTTACACATTTTCGAATTTTTAGTCATATTGACTTTTAAATTTTGATCACTTAAAAAAAACCTCAACCACAACTATCATGTCATTAAATGTTTATGTTTTTCGTAGTGCTTGTAGTTATGAACCGAAGAATAAACATTTTTCTCTTGGCTACGAAACGATGGATATGATGATTTTTTTTTTTAGAAATTGTTTAGCTTGAGAGATGATTAATGGTGGAAGATGGATGGAGTCAGGTTCTTGTTTTTACGTTCATTATTATTATTGTTGGTAATGTATTCCATTAGGGGTCCGACCTTGTAGTTGATCAACACGCTCACACCCCCTACATGGCTACATCAACATGCAATGAATTTCACTTCTGTACAACTTGTAGACATATGATCAAAACCATTCAAGCTCGTAGTAACTCTAAAATGTAACTATAAATTGGCAATGTCATATAAGCTGCATATAAATTGGTGTCCACATGCAGACATATGATCAAAACCGTTCAAGCTCCTTATTCAACTGTAAGCCTTATTGAAGCCGATATTCCCGGCTGATTAATATATTGATTTCTCATTAAAAAAAATTATGGAAGATAAACAGCTACTTACATACGGAATGAAAACTAAGAATTTTAGGGCCTTTAATTGGAGTTGAATTTTTTAACCAAATAATAAAAAGAAAAATAATATTGTGGGCCTTTTCAAGCCCACACATGAGTAGAAATAGTTAAAAGCACCCATATTTTTGTCTGCCTTAAAACGAATCCGTCATTTCTATTTTTTTTCTTTTTGCAGTAATATATAATAGTTGTACAATACCTTCTTCAATCAATCCCCATTAATCCTACAATCCGCAATGGCTTTTTTAAAATATTTAATCGTAGGTTTAGCTCTCTGTACCTATACATATGTATACGGATTCACCATTCCATTGCTATACAATAAGGTTGAGATGGAATGGAATGAATTACACCAAAAAGTCCCATTGTGCGAGCCAAAGATTATGATGGATGCATTCGAGAATGAATTATGGAAAATAGAAGGAAAGATTATGATGGATGCAATCGAGAATGAATTGTCGAAAATAGAAGGATTGGATGAGCTTAAAGTGCAGCTGAGGAAGTGGTCAAAGGGAATGCTGCTGGATGAGAGGCGTCGGGCCATCGGGCTTAAAGTCGGCCCGAGAAGACTGCCTCAATTGGCCTTTCTTGGAAATCCTGGAACAGGTATATTAGTAATTAGTGAATGCATGTATCTCGAGAAAAAAAGTTTTTTGGTCCCATAACTTTTCTGTAATCTGTTTTTGGTCCCAAAATATTTAACTATCCAATTTTGGTCCCATAACTATTGCATTTGTCCAATTTTGGTCCCATTTTCGCCGGAAAAACAAAAACGACGTCGTTTTCGTTCAAAAATTGGGGATCTCCGATAGCGCATGTGTCCAAATTATCATTTGTCCAATTTTGGTCCCATAACTATTGTGTTTATCCAATTTTGGTCCCGTAACTATTGTGTTTGTCCAATTTTGGTCCCATGTTTGTTTCTTTTAATTTTAATTTTAGTTGCAGCATAATTTTAGTTACTGCATAATTTTAATTATTCTTTTAAGTTGTAGCATTTAATCTTGATATTAATTAATTTTTTTATTTAAATTTATTGTTTGAATTACCTAGGAGTGAAAAAATGAAAAAAATAAAAAATAAACAGTCAGTGTCCACGTCACACGCGCGATCGGAGATTGGACGTGTGATGTGTGACGTCATTTTCGTTCAAAAATTGGGGATCTCCGATCGCGCGTGTGACGTGGACGCTGACTGTTTATTTTTTATTTTTTACTCCATTTTATTATACACCTAGGTAATTCAAACAATAAATTTAAATAAAAAAATTAATTAATATTAAGATAAAATGCTGCTACTTAAAAGAATAAATAAAATTATGCAGTAACTAAAATTATGATACAACTAAAATTAAAATTAAAAGAAATAAACATGGGACCAAAATTGGACAAACACAATAGTTATGGGACCAAAATTGGACAAACGATAATTTGGACACACGCGCGATCGGAGATCCCCAATTTTGAACGAAAACGACGTCGTTTTTGTTTTTCCGGTGAAAATGGGACCAAAATTGGACAAACGCAATAGTTATGGGACCAAAATTGGATAGTTAAATATTTTGGGACAAAAAACAGATTACAGGAAAGTTATGGGACAAAAAAGTTTTTTTCTCCATGTATCTCTCTTACTTAATTAACTAACATGCATATTCATTATTAGGAATTGATTTTGAACCACAGGAACTTGTTATTATACCAACAATTAATCAAGCGCGTCATCAATGCTTGTGGGTTTTTGTGTTTTTGTTACAGGGTACTCAGAAACCCATACAGATATACAGCCAAGTCACAAACAAGTTACAATTTTACAGTGGGTTTTTGTGTTGTTTTCTAAAATTGTCTATCAGTAAAATAGACTAATTAAATTCACTTATTATTAGTTTCTCATGAAATTAAGACCTTTTCGGTCAAATTTTAATTATCAAACACGGGGAATAAGCCATTAATGACGGATCTACATTATCGACCAGGTGCCCCATCAACTTCTTTTTTAATTAATAAATCGTAAAAGATAAATTATATTAATTAATTAGGAATTAACACTACAATATTAGTTACATTATGTAACACCTAAAATATGTTATTTAATAGTTATAATGTGTTATCATAGCTAATAAGTAACATTTTTAAGGGTGTTGCAATTGTTAATGCTGCCTAAAATATAAAGTAACACTTTTAATAGTTTATGTATCACTTTAAAAAAGCTCTGTTTTAAAAATCGGGTCCGACTGGTGAACCGTCCCAAAGCGGCCCAATAGAGGTGTATAGAACCGCTATTGGACCGCCCACCTCAAAACCGGAAAAACCGTTCGAAAACCGGTGAAAACCGGGAACCGGTGAACCGCCGGTTTTCACAGGTTTTCAACAAAAAAACCAAAAAAAAAAAAAAGGGGACGCCGTCCGCCGCGCTCGGTTTGAAAGGCAAATCGGTGCCACTATTCATGACCTCTCGGTCTCTCACGGCCTCACCTGTAGCTGCAAAAGCCTTGGGCGGGCGGTGACCTTTGGGCGGCGGGAAGACGACGGTTGGGGCTGCGTCGCTCGGCATCTACAGGAGAGGGTGTGCGCTTGTGTGGCGCGAGGGAGATGGTCGCGGCTGCAGCGGGCACGGTGGCGGGTGCGGTGGTGGGCGGCGGCGGAAATGGTGAATTTAGGGTTTGGAGTGTTTGGCCTTTATCACTTCTCTGCTCTCTTCCTAAGTTTGCACGCAAGTGACGCAACTGAAGTTTTCTACTTTTCTTGGCCTTTTATTACTGAAGTGTTTAGGGCATTTTATTGCTAAATGTTTATGGGCCTTTATTAATTAACAATTAGTTTGATATTTTTATATTGGAATTAAAAAAAATAATAATAAGTTTGAAGTGACTTTAGATGCTTTATATTCACTTATTATACTCAATATTTTGATTTTTTTAAAAAATTATGCATATTATATATATATAATATTTATTATGACGTCACACCGGCTCAATCCGGTCCGACCGGTCCGACCCCGGTCCAACCTTTTTTTGGGGTCGTCCGGCTCAACTTCCGGTTCCGATTTTTAAAACATTGTAAAAAAGTGTTACCATCATGTAACACCTTATGATAACACTTTTTAAATGTTACTATATGAACTTTTAGGTAACACTTTTTAGTAGTGAAAAAAAGTGAAAATGATGTAGAACTTGTTGTAGCACAAATCAAACTGGATATGTGCTCGTATCCGACACGTCAGCAAGGCCCACCTAGGCCTAAATCGACCCGACCGGACAGGAGATCAGGTACCCAAAAATTAGTGGATCCGACATGTTGTGAGCATGTTGCACGAGGTCAGCCCCGACCTGGGATATCAAAGAATTGCTCGGTAGCTCGGTAGAAAAAATTGCTCGGGCACCTGGAATCTCGCGAGCTACTCAAAGAATTTACGAGCAGTCCTTTTGCTCACTTCATCAGGTTTATTCTATTAACTCCCTTTTAATATATCGAAACTCGCATATTTTCGCATACGTTAAAAGGCTTGTGCATGATTGGTGAACTGTGAATTTCCCTTTCATCTTTAATTTGATAATTTAAATTCATACATGAATAATTCATCTCTCGAATTAGTGTATAATATCGCATATACCACTTGCTTGATGAAATGCCTAAAACAACCCTGCTTGGCTTCACTCTCCTCTGAGAAATTGTTCACTAAATCAAAGCATTGACAATTGAACATGTCTTTAGAAAAATCTTGAAATGAAGTAAATATATTTGGTGATAATTTTCATACGTGAGAATAATGGTGATTAGAGAAATGCCTTGCGATTGCATTCTTGAACTTTGCTAATCATGAGTGTGACTTGAATTCTCGATATGCTTAAGTCATTAACTATCTAGATTGGATAAAGATAATGTGATATTAAACGATTTGCTTATTTTTGCGAGGAAATTGCTCATAACTCCCCGCATTGAAAAAAATTTCAAGTTCGAGGGAAATGCGAATAGGAATGCACGCAAATCAGAATCACCTCACATAATTGACGTTATGCAACAATACACATCGATATGATTATTATGGAAACATAGACCATAGTTGAAACAAAAGGTAACCTATACGGGCGCCCGGAGCCCCGAAGGCAACTCAAAGAATCTACTGGCAATCATTTGCCCATTCATGTCAACATACACCCGAGCTCTCTCCCATGAACTCCCCCTAAAGACCTGCTCATCCCGAGCAGGATCCCATCAGGCTCACTCTGACGAGCCCTCTCTGAACACCTGCTCATCCCGAGCAGAATCCTGTCGAGCTCTCCCCGACGAGCTCCCTTTGAAGACCTGCTCACCCCAAGCAGGATCCCATTCGGCTCTGGCCGACGTGCCATCTCTGAAGACATGCACATCCCGAGCAGGATCCCATCCGAGCTCTCTCCGACGAGCTCCCTTTGAAGACCTGCTCATCCCGAGCAGAATCCATCCGAGCTCTCTCCGACGAGCTCCCTTTGAAGACCTTCTCATCCCGAGCAGAGCTCTCCCCGACGAGCTCCCCTTGAAGACCTGCTCATCTCGAGCAGGTTCCCATCCGGCTCTTCTCGACGAGCCATCTTTGAAAACCTGCTCATCCTTATTGACGTTGGCCTTTCCCTCCGGCGTATTTTTTGCCCGCCTTCTCGGCATTGGCTTTCCGCTTCGGCGTGATTTGTCCACTTTTATCGCGTTGACCTGCACGCCTTCTCGGAGTCGGCTTTCCGCTACCTCGGCGATGTCCATTCCGCTGATTTAGCAAAGTATTCTCCCCCTTCTTGGCGAAGAGATCATCTGTCTTTATGGCGTTGACCTGCCCGCCTTCTCGGCGTCGGCTTTCCGCTACCTCGGCGATGTTCATTCCTCCAATTTAGCGAAGTATTCTCTGTCTTCTCGGCGATGAGGTTGTCCGCCTTTACGGCGTTGACCTGCCCACCTTCTCAGCGTCGGTTTTCCGCTACCTCGGCGATGTTCATTCCGCCGATTTAGAGAAGTATTCTCTGCCTTCTCGGTGATGAGGTCGTCCACCTTTACGGCGTTGAACTGCGCCTTCTCGGCGTCGGCTTTCCGCTACCTCGGCGATGTTCATTCCGCCGATTTAGAGAAGTATTCTCCACCTTCTCGGCGATGACGTTGTCCGCCTTTACGGAGTTGACCTGCCCGCCTTATCGGCGTCAACTTCCCGCTACCTCGGCGATGTCCGTTCTGCCGATTTAGCGAAGTATTCTCCGCCTTCTAGGCGATGAGATTGTCTGCCTTTACGGCGACGACCGGCCCGCCTTCTTGGTGTCGGCTCCCCGCTACCTCGGCGATATTCATTCCGCCAATTTAGCGAAGTATTCTCCACCTTCTCGACGACCTTCTCGGCGATGAGATCGTCCGCCTTTATGGCGTTGACCTGCCCACCTTCTCGGTGTTGGCTTCCCGCTACCTCGGCGATCTCCATTCCGCCAATTTAGCAAAGTATTTTCTGCCTTCTCGGCAATGAGATTGTCTGCCTTTACGGTGTTGATCGGCCCGCCTTCTCGGCGTTGGCTTCCCGCTACCTCGGCGATGTCCATTCCGCCGATTTAGCGAAGTATTCTCTGCCTTCTCGGCAATGAGATTGTCCGCCTTTACGGCATTGATCGGCCCGCCTTCTCGGCGTCGGCTCCCCGCTACCTCGGCGATGTTCATTCCGTCGATTTAGCGAAGTAGTCTCCGCCTTCTCGGCAATGAGATCGTCCGCCTTCATAGCGACGACCGGCCCGCCTTCTCGGCGTTGGCTTCCCGCTACCTCGGCCATGTCCATTCCGCCGATTTAGCGAAGTATTCTACGCCTTCTCGGCGATGAGACCGTCCGCCTTTACGGCGTTGACCTGCCCGCCTTCTCGGCGTTGGCTTCCTGTTACCTCGGCAATATCCATTTTGCCGATTTAGCGAAGTATTCTCTGCCTTCTCGGCAATGAGATTGTTCGCCTTTACAGCGTTGACCGGCCTGCCTTCTCGGCATCGGCTTTCCACTACCTCGGCAATGTTTATTTCGCCGATTTAGCGAAGTGTTCTCCGCCATCCCAGTGACGAGATCATCTGCCTTCAACGGCACAGACCAACCTATCCTTTCGAGATCGGCTCGGTCCCCCTTTGTCTGCGTGATTTACCCACTTTCTCGGCATTGGTTTCCTGCCTCGGCGTGATTTGTCCACCTTCATTAGCATCGACCTGCCCACCTTACCGACGTGGGCTTTCCAAGTAGGATCCTACCGAGCTCTCCCCGACGATCTCCATTTGAAGACCTGTTCATCCCGAGAAGGATCCCATCCGGCTCTCTCCGATGAGCCATCTCTGAAGACCTGCTCATCCCGAGCAGGATCCTACCAAGCTCTCCCCGACGAGCTCCCCTTGAAGACTTGTTCATCCCGAGCAAAATCCCATCCGGCTCTCTCCGAAAGGCCATCTGTGAAGGCCTGCTCATCCCGAGCAGGATCCTACCGAGCTCTCTCCGACGAGCTCCCTTTGAAGACCTGCTCATCCCGAGCAGGATCCCATGAAACATAAAGGGCAACTACTAAGCACAAACTTCTCATTTAGCGGGATAAAAAGTAGATCACCGACCATACAAGGAAGTCAGTCACCACAAGCCTAGCTCGCGAAACTAAGACATGTTCGGACGAGCATGTCGTGATAACTTAGCCAAATTCATAAATCTTAAGTCGATTATTAAGATCGCAAAGTCGCAACCAAGTAAGACGACGTTCTAAAGCGAGATAAATAACTTAGACAATCACAAGTCAGTTATTAAGATCGCAAAGTCGCAACCAAGTAAGACGATGTTCTAAAGCGAGATAAATAACTTAGACAATCACAACAAGTCAGTTATTAAGATCGCAAAGTCGCAACCAAGTAAGATTCTAAAGCGAGATAAATAACTTAGACAATCAAGACAAGTCAGTTATTAAGATCGCAAAGTCGCAACCAAGTAAGACGACGAACTAAAGCGAGATCAATAACTTAGACAAATTTACAATTGTTTTGTCGGTTATTAAGATCGTAAAGTCGCAACCAAGTAAGACAATGTTCTAAAGTGAGATCAATGACTTAGACAAAATTACAAATCTTTAGTCCGTCATTAAGTTCACGAAGTCGCGGCAAGTTAAGACGACTTCTTAAATAAGAGTTCAATTCAACAAAGGCGACGTCCAGATTGTTCATTAATAGATAAGACTCTTACAAAAAGAGGTTCACCTCGGAGTTTGAGCAAGAATCAAAGATCGCATAGTCGCAAAGATAATTAAAGATTACAACGTCAAAAAGACTCTCGACGAGCAACAAAGACTCTCGACGAGCTCAGCTCTTGACGAGCATTTAAGACTCTCGACGAGCTCAGCTCTCGACGAGCAACTAAGACACTCGACGAGCTCAACTCTCGATGAGCAACAAAAGACTCTCGACGAGCTCAGCTCTCTACGAGCAACAAAGACTCTCGACGAACTCAGCTCTCTACGAGCAACAAAGACTCTCGACGAGCTCAGCTCTCGACGAGCAACTAAGACTCTCGATGAGCTCAGATCTTGATGAGAAACTAAAACTCTCGATGAGCTCAGCTCTCGATGAGCAACAAAGACTCTCGACGAGCTCAATTCTCGACGAGCAACTAAGACTCTCGATGAGCTCAGTTCTCAACGAGCAACAAAGACTCTCGACGAGCTCAACTCTCGACGAGCAACAAAGACTCTCGGCGAGTTTAGCTCTCGACGAGCAACAAAGACTCTCGACGAGCTCAGCTCTCGATGAGCAACAAAGACTCTCGACGAGCTCAGCTCTCGATGAGCAACAAAGACTCTCGACGAGCTCAGCTCTCCACGAGCAACAAAGACTCTCGACGAGCTCAGCTCTCGACGAGCAACAAAGACACTCGACGAGTTCAGCTCTCGACGAGCAACAAAGACTCTCTATGAGCCCAGCTCTCGACGAGCAACTAAGACTCTCGACGAGCCCTGTCTCTTGATGAGAAACTAATAAGACTCTCGATGAGCTACGTCTCTCGACGAACAATTAATATAAAAGACTCGTACAAAGGGGGTCACCTTGGAGTACGAGCACAGAAAAGATGTGTACAGAGGCTCACCTCGGAGTACGAGCTCATATAAAATCGACGATGAGCGTAGGAAAATTCTCAACCTGGGGGCTCGATCAGAACAATCCGAACAGGCTCAGGGGCTAATAGTGTGACCACAGACGCATCGAAAGACGAAATCTTATCAAGATATGAAACAAGATCGAACTCTGAACAAAGTCAAAGCCCGACCTTGGGGGCTATTGTTGTAGCACAAATCAAACTGGATATGTGCTCGTATCCGACACGTCAACAGGGCCCACCTAGGCCCAAATCGACCCGACCCGACAGGAGGTCAGGTACCCAAAAATTAGTGGATCCGACATGTTGTGAGCATGTTGCACGAGGTCAGCCCCGACCTGAGATACCATGGGATAAAGAGGATGGAATTTTACCAAGGCTAACACCTCGCAGATCGCCAGAAGAGACATCAAGGCCGACCGGAGGATGGGCGATCAGAGCGACCTTGAGGACCTCAGTCTGACATAAATGCAGAGCATTAACTACGACTGGGTGGGTGTCAGACAGGCGGCGCCGAAGAACTTTCCTAAACTATACCTAAATCAGAGATAAATCAGCAAAGGACGACGCCGATTGACTTTTCAGTGTACCTAAACGGCTAATTCCCTGCAAATCTCTGAAGGCCTGGGTCAATGTGTAAGCGAGGTCCGCGAGGTCGGCAACCTCAACGAGCGACCTCCCTCGAGGACGATCCATAGACGAGGTCAAAAAGAGAAGAATAAAGACTTTCTGAGCGGGCGACCTCCCCCGAGGTCACCCCACGTGTTGGGGAATGATTCGCACAGATCTATTCGGGGTGAATATTTAAATACAAATTTAATTCATTAATTATTACTAGCATGAATTAATCCTATATTAATTCAAATAATAATTGCAACAACATATCATGCATATAAAAAGCCACGTAAAAATCTACATCACGCAGAATCTACGGGTTTACGTGAACGTACCTCTCGGGATGGCGGTGGCTTTTTGGTCGGATCGACTAACCAAAAGGACTTCCCAAGTATTCCCTTAGCCCTTGCTCGACAATCCGTGGAAGGATACTTTCATGAACAATTAACAAAAGGAAAAAATAAACTTTGTTGCACCACTTATGTGGATTTGCTAATATTTTCAAAGACATGGAATTGTACTTGAGAATGAACTAATCATCCCTATTTATAGGAGGGAGGGTGGACGAAATTTATGTGATTTTTCAATGTGGGAAAAGACTTTTCTTGGTCACCAAGAAATCTTGAATATATCCCATATATTCTTTTTCCCATAATTAAAATATTCCACAAAAATCCACCTCCTCTATTTTATGGATGATTTTCGAAAATTAAGTGATGCAAGAATCCAAGATTTGGATCTTCTTGAATTTATGAGATATTCTTGTATTTCAAGAAATACATATCTTCCATAATATCTTTTCAAGAAAATCAAGAAAATCTTTCTTGCCACTATATTTTCAAATTTTCGAAATTTACCTCATGAATAACCAAGTGGGAGATTTCTTGAATTTAATGAGATAATCTTGTATTCCAAGAATACATATCTTCATTCCATAACAAAATTCAAAGAAAATCTTTCTCCCTCTTTTATCCATAATTTTCGAAAATTTAGAGGAAATATAAGCAACAATATTTATTTTATTTTAATCACCTTTTTCGGTTATTGGACTATATGTTGGGCTACTCGAGGGGGCTTTTAGGAGTATTAAGATTGGACCTTCTAATGGATCTTGAATATCTAATATTGAGCCACAATATAATTCAAGCCCATAAATATTAATTAATCCCACTACATAATTAATATTGCACTATCCATCTTAACCCATATTACAAATAATATGGCTCCCTTGGTCATTATTTCCCTCGTGTTTAAGATTATCTAGCCCATTAATTAATTCAAGCCACCGAAATAGCTTTCCGTTAATTAATATCTTTTGTCCTTGGTCGAGAAACGGTTCAACATTATTATCCATACCGAAACTAATTCCACTTGCAAGATTTGGTATGATAAAACTTATGAACCTCCCAAGGGGGCAAATCAAGCAAGCGTGCTTGCACACGATTCTTCAGATTAAATCTTAGCAATCACATGTGACCAATAATATTGCCCAAGATAAAAAGTATTGAATCTCTCTCCGATTAAGCTACCCATGATAAGTCAAAGCAATAGTTACCAATCCCACGTGATCCTATTTAAGGGATGAAGGTTAAGAAACAACGAACTCTTTGGGTCTAATTCTTCCTTGTTCGAGTTAAAGAGAATTTATCCTCCTGTGAGGTCCTATTCAAATCGATCATGTACTAGTGTAATCTCTTGGTCAAGACAAACCAATCTGAGTCTTACACCTCAACCTTTCGCGATGGTTGTTCATTTCCATCTAGGTCGTGAATGGCATACTTTTAGTTACAAGAGATCATTAATTTAATCTTACGTGATCTCGTATCACTAAATTAACTACTGATGTAACACGTCTTTAATTATTGAAACAGTTTTGCAGTAAATATATATAACATTCAATCATATTTAAAGCATCAATGATAAACAATTTATTTCAGTAAATAAGTCTGGAAATTCAGTTTCGATTATACAAAGTAAAAAGCATACTTTTCAGTATAATCCCAACACCACGAGCAAAGTAGCCAAGCACAACACAAGAAGATAATCCGGCCAAATCAGGAGTCAACGTCAACCTCACAAGACGAGACAAAAGCATTTAGTGTTTTACTTATTAGATCGACAATTGTAATAAAGCCCGAAAATAAAGGGTTGAGACGAGTTTGTAGGGTTTTTTGGCCTATCAAGGGTGGTCCTCTCCTCTATAAATAGAGGGCCACACCCCATTGTAAAGTCTCTCCAATTTGGCCCTCATTCATGATATATACAAAAAATAATATTTAAGGGAATAACTCAAGAGTTCTTCCCGCAGTGTTCTTGTTCGTTTATTATGTTTGATAGTTATTAATCGGGTTTACGTTACAGTCACATTACGTTCCGTTTATCCGACTCGATAAAATCGCTATCAACAGAACTTGGGGATTGAACCCTAAAATAATGAAATAATGAGAAAAGGGTAAACTTTTCTTGGCTAAAAAAGAATAATTACAAAGTTTGTTACGTAAAAAAACTTTTATTTTTATGTTAAACTATTTATAAACTCGTGCTTATATGATATTATAACCTTGCGTAGATCCAAGAAGCCGAGGGTGGAATTTTGTTCGTAGATTTAGCATATCGCCTGGACAATGATTTTGGATTGGAAGCATTAGAGGAGATAATGTCGTGCATGGACAACGGAAAAGTTATCGTAATATTTGCAGGCTATACTATACCAATGAAACGCCTATTTTTTTTCAAATGAAGGCATCCGTAGACGCCTTTCCAACATTTTCCAATGACTTCAACTGTGAACAGCTCGCCAAAATTCTGCATCTTAAATTACCTAGTACGGATAAAAATAGCCCTTTTTATGGATTTAAGTTGGACCCTAAGTCTACAAGTGTAGAGAAAGTTGCAGCATTGATAGAAAAAGAAACAAGTGCGGAACAACGTGGGAGGATGAATGGAGGATTAGTGGATCAAATGCTGATAAAAGCTAAAGAGAATCTGGATTCAAGGATTCATGTGGAATGCACAGATGAAGATTCCATGGTTGCAATCACTTCCGAGGATTTAGCCGTTGGGCTTCGGTTGTTGAGAGATAAAGAAAACAGAGGAAATACTGACTTTTGGTTTGTTTTTATGCTCTCACTTTTTATGATTTTTAGTTTAGGCTTTTTTATTTGTTTTGTCTGTTCCAAGTAGATTTTTATTGTGGCACTTCCTTGTCTTTATTGATCGTTCTTTAATTATTTTTTTGTTGATAATTTTGAATTATTATAGAGTGAGTCTTTTGTGAACTCGAGTTTACTGAATTTTATTTTCTTAAATTCTTAGTGTCATGTTAAAGTCCGTTATGCATATATATATATATATTATCATTATTTAAGTTAATGTCTGATTTTTCAAACTGTAATAATGTATATTCACATAGTGTTTTTTCCCTACTTTTTGTATATGAAGTCTATGCACTAGGGCACTCTCAAGTGATAGTTTTGTGGAATTAAACTTATATCTCATTCCTTTATTTATATTATAAATTTATAATCTTATTTCGAAGAAAACCAAAGTATTCATTCTCATCCAGTCCCAAAAGCCGAGTTTGCCGGTTTTCTTGGGAGGGAGAGCCATAAACAAGATATTTCATTTTCATTTCACGAATTATTATAAAAGACCATAATAATATAAATATTTTATAAAATCACTATATAGATTTGGCTTTGCACAGCTGTTAAAAAACACCTTAGACAACGGTTATTAAAGCTGTCAAAGTGACATCTGTCTAAGCTTAGACAGCTGTTAAAAAACTGTTGTCCAAAATATACACTTAGACATCAGTTTTTAACCGCTGTGCAAAAGTTAAACTTGGCAGCGATTGTTTTGAACCGCTGTCTAAGTGTATAGTTTGGACAATGGTTAAAAAACCGCTGTCTAAGTATCAAAATTGACAATTAGACAACGGTTTTTAGCCACGGACCCACAAATCTCATATATGAGCCACCAAGCCTCCCAATTAATTGAGGTAATTATTCGCTCCCATGGGGGACCGAACACGGGACCTTGGGCGCCTGAGCGGGGATCAATTCCGCTCGGGCAATTGCTTTCTTGCGTTTACTTAATGAAATTAATTCTATATGTCCTAAAAATCATTTTTTCTTACAATTTTTTTTAAAATTCTTTATTTCAATTATCATATTTATTAATTCAATCATATTTTTATATAATAATTTTTTTTATATAAATTTAAATTTAAATTAAAATTAAATTATATTAAATTATATTAAAATTAAATTTTTTACTTATTTTTTAAAAAAAAAGTACTACCTTACTTTTAAACTCGTAATATTTTTCCTTCTAAACAAGTAGTATTTTTCTATCTAATAATAATACTAATAATAACAACAACAACAACGTATATGCATAACAGTAATATTTTTTTTTTAAATGAACTCAACTTTGTACAAGCTTTTGCCCTTAATATTTATTCATATAATTAATTTTCAATTTGCATCCCAAGTAAATATATGTAAGTATTTTTTTTTCTAAAGCACCCAAGTGGATATATATATATATGACTCACGTCAAGTTACCGAAAAAAATAAGAAGAAAATACTTTTTGCACTTAAACAGTGGTTCGAAACCGCTGTCCAATCTTTTCCTTGGACAGCCGTTCATAACCAATCTCTAAGGAGCTTTGCACAACGGTTCATAACTGTTGTCTAAGTTTGGTTCTTGGACAGCGGTTTTGAACCGCTGTCTATTATTTTTTTAATATTTTTTATTAAAATCGCTCTCCAAGCTATATTTTGGAGAGCTGTTTGAAAAAATAATTGTCCAAATGGAGTTGTGCAAGCTTAAATGTGTAGTAGTGAATTTTATTTTGATTAGAAATATTATATTAAACTTTTTGTTGAGAAATCATTATTGGATTATTTCAATTTAATGAATGTCGGTTGCTAAAATTTACCTTTATAACTATATGATGTTGACAGAATGTATCCTGTCATCTTTTTGGTATTAATCTAGATCATCCAATTTGTTAGTTCAAACAAGATGAATCGAATAGACCACAAAAACCACGCTCAAACCCACACACAAAACGAATCGATCAAGAAAAATGTGAAAATCGAAGAACACGGAATTTACGTGGTTCAGTTATAAAAACCTACATCCACGGGATCAGGACACTCACTTCACTAATCACAACGAAACAATTTACAGATTACAATGATATCTCTCCCGATTGAATCTATCCGAGCTCTATCAATGGCGATTATGAACCCTAATTCTCTCTAAGAAGAAGATAACAATGTGAACCTCTCTCTAACTGTGAAAACAAGTAACTCAGCTAATTACCCAATGAATAGAACACCCAACTTGAGCCATGACGCCGTTTCCAACTGAATTCGGTTGCATTCTCCACTTGTTGTGCATGTGTGAAGCATGTTAGCATATGCACGTGACTTATGAAGCATGTACGCGACCTCAACGCTAATTATCACTCCAAAATGACTTAAGAACGATCCAAACATATAACATGAACATTCCCCTACAAGCGGCATCCAAATTCGCTCTGAAAGCCAACAGTATCAGTTCTTCCAGCATAAAGTGTTAGTTCACCAACTGAACAATATTAGTCGGCAAAACTAAACTTAAACTTTCCAGCTGACATTACAAATCTCCACCTCAGCTGCAAGTGTCCCTCATTTCCAATGTACACTGCATTCACTAATGTACATCAATGCACATCCCAAGACTCTACTTTCACCAACTCATTACACAATCTGAACTTTGAACTTGGTAAAGTCTTGGTGAACATATCAGCTGCATTATCATCTGTGTGGATCTTCTGAACTTTCACAGCTCCTTTATCAATGATATCCCTGACAAAATGCAGCTTCACATCAATGGGTTTGAACCTTTCATTGAACACTTGATGTTTTACAAGATGGATAGTGCTTTGATTGTCACAATGCACCACAACAGACTTCTGCACAACTCCAAAATTTTTCAGAATTCCTTTAAGCCACATAGCTTCTTTCACAACTTCAGTCATGGCTATGTACTCAGCCTCTGTTGTAGATAAGGCTACCACAGATTGAAGTACTGATCTCCAACTAATGGCTGTCCCATACAAAGTAAAAACATATCCTGTCAAAGACTTCCTGGAGTCCAAATTTGCTGCATAATCTGAATCCACATATCCTTGTAGTGGTTCTCTGACTTGTGTTGACCTTTCAAACATCAATCCCAAATTAGCAGTTCCTCTCATGTATCTCATAATCCACTTAAGAGCCTCCCAATGCATTCTTCCTGGATCTGCCATATATCTGCTCAACATGCTCATTGAGTGAGCTAAATCAAGCCTACTGCAGACCATGACATACATCAAGCTCCCAACTCCACTAGCATATGGTATTGAGCTCACCTCTTTCTTCTCAGAATATGTCTTGGAGCTTGATTCTTTGACAACTTAAACTGTTGACCAAATGGAGTTATCACAGGTTTAGACTCATGCATTTTAAACCTCTTAAGAACCTTCTCAATGTAGTTCTGTTGAGACATAAATAACTTCCCAGCTTTCCTGTTTCTGAGAATGTCCATCCCAAGAATCCTCTTGGCTTCCCCAAGATCTTTCATCTCAAAAGTGTTATTCAATTTTCTCTTGAGACTTTGAATCTTGCTGCTACTTTTACTAGCTATGAGCATATCATCTACATAGAGTAATAAGTAGGTTTCCACTTCACTGCCTTGCCTCTCTAAGTAAACACAATTGTCATATTTGCACCTAGAGAATCTAGTGGAAATCATGAAGTGATCAAACTTCCTATACCACTGTCTTGGGCTTTGCTTGAGACCATACAGTGATTTCTTCAACAAACATACTCTGGTATTGCTATCTCCCTTTGAGAATCCCTCTGGTTGTTGCATGTAAATGGTCTTCTCCAGATCTCCATGCAAGAAGGCTGCTTGACATCAAGTTGTGGCAGCTCTAAGTTGTCTTGAGTAACTTTTGAGAGTAACAACCTGATAGAACAATGTTTAACCACAGGTGAGAAAACTTCATTATAGTTTATACCCTCTCTCTGTGTAAAACCTCTTGCAACAAGTCTTGCTTTGTATCTAATGTGTTCAGATATCCCAACCTCAAGCTTTCTCTTGAAAATCCACTTACATCTAACTATCTTCTGTCTGTTAGGTTTCTCCACCAGAATCCATGTGTTATTCTTCTCTAGGGACTGAATTTCCTCGGTCATAGCAGTGATCCAATGTTCTTTCTCATCACTTGAAATTACTTCTCTGTAAGTCTTTGGTTCACTATGCTCAAGCTGATCAGCTGTAACAAGAACATATGAATCCATATCAGCCCGGCCAAATCTGACAGGAGGATGAATTTGCCTCCTAACTCTATCCCTGGTTAAGTTATAGTCAGTTAGATCCTCAGTATCAGATTCAGCTTCTGCTTCACCATTCTGATAAGCATTTTGATCAAATGCATTCTTGTGAGTCTCCACCTCAACTTCAGTGACTTCTTCACTAATATCACCATCCAAGTCTTGAGGCTTCTCACTTGAATTATACCCCATAACCTGCTCATTGAAGACAACATCCCTACTCACAATGCATCTGTGACCTCCAGGCTCTACACACCAAAGCCTATAACCTTTTACACCTTTGGGATAGCCTATGAAAATGCATTTTAAGCCTCTAGGATCAAGTTTGTCTTGTTTAACATGAGCATAAGCCTCACAACCAAACACTCTCAGATTTGAGTAATCTGATAGCTTTCCATACCACAGCTCATCTGGGGTTTTGAAACCAATAGCAGATAGGGGAGTCCTATTGATGAGATAACAAGCTGTATTAACAGCCTCCCCCAGAAACACCTTTGGAAGCCCTGCATCAGACAACATACACCTCACTCTTTCAAGAATGGTCCTATTCATCCTTTCTGCAAGGTCATTCTGTTGTGGATTGGCTGGTACAGTTCTGTGCCTTGTAATCTCCTTTGATCTGCAGAAAGCCTGAAATTCTTTAGACAAATACTCTAAGCCATTGTTTGTTCTCAAATGCTTGATACCCTTGCCCTTTCCATTTTCAAGTTCAGCAAGCCATTCTTTGAATTTCAGGAAAATCATTCTTATGCTTCATGATGTACACCTAAACTTTTCTGGTGTAGTCATCAATAAGAGTTAGGAAATATCTTCCACCACCATGAGTTGAGACTCTAGAAGGTCCCCATACATCTGAGTGAATGTAATCAAGAGCTTCATTGGTTGTATGCATCCCTTTCTGAAATGATTTCTTCTTAGCCTTACCAAGAACACAATTCTGACAGAATTCCAGCTTCCTTATGTTTCCACCAGATATAACTCCTTTCTTTGACAACTCAATCAACCCCTTTTCACCCACATGTCCCATTCTCTTATGCCATAGCATAACATCAGCTTCACTCATGGAAACATCAGTGGTTCCTTCCACTGTTTCTCCTATCAGAGAGTACAGACCATTGACTTTCTTTCCTTTCATCATTACTTTATCACCCTTTGTTACAAGAAGAGAACCTTTCTCAGTATGAAACTCAAACCCCATAGCATTCGGAGAACTTAGAGATATGAGGTTTCTTTTAAGTTCAGGAACATATCTTACATTTGACAGGATTCTCACCTTATCATCAAACATCTTGACCCTAACAGAACCACCACCTCTTACTCTACAACTCTCATCATTGCCAAGAAGCACTAATCCCCCATCATATTTCTTAAGATCTTGAAACCAATGTTTAATGGGACACATATGAAAAGTACATCCATAATCTAAAACTCATTCATTATAGAGTTTAGAGCTGCTTACCATGAAAACATCTGCACTCTCATAGCCTTCTTCAGCAACTGCTACATCTGCTTTCTTCTCATCCTTAGTTTCTTCTTGATTCTTCTTCTTCTCAGGGCAATTTTTCTTCAAATGGCCAGACTTTTGACAGGAATAACACTTTCTTCTCTCAACAAAATCAAAGCCTGACTTCTTCTCAGATTTTGATTTGTCATCTCCCTTCTTCTTATTCTGGAAACCCTTCTTTCCTTTCTTGAATTTCAGATTGAGACTTTCCCCCTGAGATGTAGTCTTCTTCTCCCCCTTAACTTGAAGGAACTTTGTTTTGATTGCAGTTTGAATGTCATCAAAACACAACTGATCTTTTCTTCCAAACAATAGTGTATCCTTGAAGCTTTCAAAAGATTTAGGCAGAGAATTCAGAAGAGCATGCCTTATCTGTTGGCGAATTAATTGCACGGATCTATTCGGGATGAATATTTAAATACAAATTTAATTCTAACAATTATTACTAGCATGAATTAATCCTATATTAATTCAAATAATAATTCAACAACAAATCATGCATATAAACAGTTCACGTAAATCCAACGCATGCGGAAATACTACGAGTTTACGTGAACGTACCTCTTGGAATGGCAATGGACTCGTCAATGAAAACACACCAAAAAGCCTTCCCAAGTATTCCCTTAGTCCTTGCTCGACAATCTTGTGGAAGGATGCTCGCGAACAATTAACAAAAGGAAAAATAAAAAATTGTTGCACCACCTTTGTGGATTTACTAATTTTTCCAGCACATGGAATTGTACTTTGGAATGAAAGAATCATCCCCTATTTATAGATGGGGTGGTGGTCGAAAATTTTGAGGAAAAACCAATGTGGGAAAATCTTTTCTTGATCTCCAAGAAATATTGAATATATCTCACATATTCTTTTCTCCATAATTAAAATATTCCACAAAAATCCCACCTCATCTTGTTATGGAATTTTCGAAAATTCAGAGGAAAGAATCCAAGATTTGGATCTTCTTGAATTTATGAGATATACTTGTATTTCAAGAAATACATATCTTTCATAATATCTTTTCAAGAAAATCAAGAAAATCTTTCTTTCCTTTAATTATTCAAAAATTTCGAAATTTACTATATGAATAACCAAGTGGGAGATTTCTTGAATTTAATGAGATAATCTTGTATTCCAAGAATACATATCTTCATTCCATAACAAAATTCAAAGAAAATCTTTCTCCCCCTTTATCCATAATTTTCGAAAAATATGAGGAAAAAATAAGCAACAAATTTATTTTATTTTTAAACACCTTTTTCAGTTATTGGACTTTATGTTGGGCTACTTGGGGGGACCTTTAGGAGAATTAAGATTGGACCTTCCAATGGATCTTGAATTATCAATATTGAGCCACAATATTATTCAAGCTCATAAATATTAATTAATCCCACTACATAATTAATATTGCACTATCCATCTTAACCCATATTACAGTCAATATGACTCCCGGTTATTATTTCCCGTGTTTAAGATTATCTAGCCCATTAATTAATTCAAGCCACTGAAATAACTTTCCATTAATTAATATCTTTTGTCCTTGGTTAAGGAACGGTTCAACATTATTATCCATACCGAAAACTAGTTCCACTTGCAAGATTTGGTATGATAAATCTTATGAACCTCCCAAGGGGGCAAATCGAACAAACGTACTTGCACACGATTCTCCGTATTAAATCTTAGCAATCGCATGTGACCAATAATATTGCCCAAGATATAAAGTATTGAATCTCGTTGATTCTCTACCCGTGATAAGTCAAAGTAATAGTTACCAACCACACGTGATCCTATTTAAGGGACGAAGATTAAGAAATAACGAACCACTGAGGTCTAATTCTTTCTTGTTCAGTTTTGAAGAATTTGTCCTCCTGTAGGTCCTATTCAGTGCATCAGTCATGCACTAGTGTAATCTCTTGGTCAAGACAAGCCAATCTGAGCCTTACACTTCAACCTTTCACGATGGATTGTTCATTTCCATCTAGGTCGTGAATGGTGTACTTTTGGTTACAAGGGACTGTTAATTTAATCTTCTGTGATCTGGTATCACTAAATTAACTACAATGTAACACATACTATTTATTGAACAGTTATGCAGTAAATATATGTAACATTCGATGATATTTAAAGCATCAGTGATAAACAATTTATTTCAGTAAATAAGTCTGAAATTCAGTTTTGATTATACAAAGTAAAAGCATACTTTCCAGTATAATCCCAACATTATCATCATCATCTAATTTCACATCCAAGCTCTCAAGATCATCTGCAGATATGTTGAATTCATCGAGTTGCTCAAGAAGGTTCTTATCATCTGACATCTTGAATGCCAACAGCTTCTGTTTCATATAGAGTTTATTTGAAACAGACTTCTTTTGATAAAGGCTTTCAAGCTTCTTCCACAGATCCATGGCAGTTTTCTCCTTTGAAACCTCCCTCAAAGGCTTATCTCCCAAGCACAATGTGATTGCACTATGAGCCTTCTCAAGAATCTCATTCTTCTTCGTCTGATCCGTTGCAGATGAACCAGAGGGCCACTGATCAGCCGGCTTTAGGGCATTTGCTTAACCGTTGTGAACCAGTAGTGCATTCATCTTGATTTTCCACAACCCAAAGTCATTTTTCCCGGTGAATTTCTCAACATCCAGTTTCATTGTCGTCATATCCTCGATCCAATTCCCACAGATGGCGTCACTTGTTAGTTCAAACAAGATGAATCGAATAGACCACAAAAACCACACTCAAACCCACACACAAAACGAACCGATCAAGAAAAATGCGGAAATCGAAGAACACGGAATTTATGTGGTTCGGCTATGAAAACCTACATCCACGGGATCAGGACACTCACTCCACTAATCATAAAGAAGCAATTTACAGATTATAATGATATCTCTCCCGATTGAATCTATCTGAGCTCTATCAATGGCGATTATGAACCCTAATTCTCTCTAAGAAGAAGATAACAATGTGAACATCTCTCTAATTGTGAAAATAAGTAACTCAGCTAACTACCCAATGAATAGAACGTCCAACTTGAGCCATGAAGTCGTTTCCAACTGAATTCGGTTGCATTCTCCACTTGTTGTGCATGTGCGAAGCATGTGAGCATATGCACGTGACTTATGAAGCATGCACGCGACCTCAACGCTAATTATCACTCCCAAATGACTTAAGAACGATCCAAACATATAACATGAACATTCCCCTGCAAGCGTGTTGGTCCCGTTTGAAAACCCATGAATACGTTAAATCAATTGTAATGCATATAAAACAGGGGTGAGGGAATGGTGGTTCCAATTCTTTTTTGCTTTTAAGAACCAAGTGTGTTTTGCTTATAATCAAATGCATATGGCAAGTAAGAACATAAAGCAGTAAAGAACACACGATTTTATAGTGGTTCGGAGTCCAACTCCTACATCCACTCTTCTTTATCACAAGGGGCACCAACTTAACCAACTGGACTTAGTTTAACGTGTTATTCCAACACCCAACAGATGTTTACCAAGTTCACGCTCAAAAGGGACTTATTTCCCTCACGGGATCGTCTACCCTCCCTTTCGGGATTGCTTAGATATTTACCGAGTTCACACTCACCGACAAACTTAACCTATCAAACTGATTTGGGTAAGGTTTGTTTGGTTTCCAACTAGGTTGAGATTTTCCCTTACATTTGTTTAGCCTTAATGCTAAGGATGAGAAAATCTCTCTAAGCTTAGGATATTACATTTGTGCTTAGATCTAGGGTAGAACACTCTTTGAATATATGCGTGTATTTCTTGTTCAGTGTTCTATGGTGGAAATGCTGGATGATTTGGCTCTGTAGCTTGATGGATCACACATTTCTCACACTGAATAATGAAGGAAGAACTTGTATTTATAATGTGGATTTGAATGTTACCGTTGGATGGAGTCACATTCAAATCCATACTATTCTGTAGCTTTTTGCAGCTTTTCCAGGCTGGTTGTCTTCCTCTCATTGGTCCACGTCAGCTGAATCTAACGGCTATAATCTTCAGGATCCTCTGAGTTTTCAGGTTTCTTGATTCAGCAGACTTCTCTTCAGCGGACCTTGTCTGATCAGGTACTCTGACACTCAGGCTAACTGAGTTCAGCTCTTCTGACTTCAGACAATCTGACCCTCAGGTCACTTGCATTCAGATTATCTGATCATCAGTAGCGTTCTGATTCTCAGTGAACATGACTTCAGATGACTTGTCTTCTGATGACTTCTCTTCTGATTTCTTCTCGCCTGATCTGGTATGCAGATTTCTGGTTTTCTAATATCTGATTTCTTCTCGCCTGATCAGATCAGCTCACATGATCAGATCAGTATAGCATCAGGTCAGCATATCAGTTTATCTGCATCAGATTAGTACATCAGGTTAGCATATCAGGTTAGCATATCAGGTTAGCATATCAGGTTAGCTTATCTGATCTTGATCACGTCTGATCTCGATCAGTCTCATCTGCTCCTCTTTTGATCTGCAACCTCCTCTTCTGATCTGGTCATCTGATCAGGTCATCTGATCAGCTTATCTTTTCTTATCATCTGATCAGGTCACTTCTGATCCTCTGATCTTCTGATCTCAGGTCCATCTGATCAGGTAACTTCTAATTCTTTTGATCAGTTGGCTTAGCTTTTCTTTTCTTCTGATTTTGCTCAGCTCATCAGTTAACTCCGGAACTCATCTTACTCATCTGATCTCGATCAGTCTCGTCTGCAGCCTCGTCTGATTTCGTGAGTTCCCCCTCAACTTGTTCTCTTGTTCTCCCTCAACTTGTTATCTGTAAGTTAGCTTAAATAACACAAGTTGATAATGTTTTGGCATAATTCATCAAAACTAAAATATCCCAACACATTGTACATTCAACCACATCAACCCTTTGTTTCCTTTTCCTACCTCTTTTAGTTGACGATTCAGGATTCATGTTTGGTTAGCCGTGCTGTCCTCAATTTGTTTTTCATTCACTCGGTTAAAAGGTGGACCATCTGAATTAGGATCACCAAAATTAACGTAGTTATCATCCTCGTATTCAGCCTCCTTTTGGATCTCTGGGTTGGTGTTTCGTTCATCCCTTTGACTCTTCATTGTACTTGCTCCGTCCGTGATGTCTTCAGCTATATCGCCCGTGGCACGGTCCTTACCACACTTCAACCCATTCAAGAAACAATGGTCATTCTTTGAACCGCATACCTTTCATGTTTGGATCTTTCTGTTATCATGAAGATCAATGTAATTTTAGACAAATATATTACATAATAATCACAATAAATAATCATAACCATCCAAACATTTGTACCTTGATAACTGATTCCCACTGTTAGTCTGTTACATCCGAAGTGTTTGTGGTAGTATTGAACTCAACTCCGGTAGTTTCACGTTGCATAGAAATTATGGTAGAATATGTCTTCTTCCAAGTGATCATCTTTGACAAAATATGAGGTTCGATTTTCAAATCGGTAGTAGGATATACCTTGTCAATAACATCCTCCAGCTTAATCAAGTATCCCGTACGGAAGCCGTTATCGCTTTTCCATCCATTACCTACTAGATCCTTTAATGCCGCCATCAATACCCTTTCTTCATGTTTTGTCCAAATCCTCCTAGTCATGTTGGTTTTTTTTGCAGCACCTCTACCTCGTTTTGCTCCAACATATACTTTCTCCATCTCTCAACCACAAGCTCAACCAAATAGAATAAAGTAACATGCAGGTCATTTGCATATACATTCACCAATTCGATGACCCATAAAATTGTTTAATGAGAATAAGGTAACACGCAAGTCATATGCATATATGTGCTCATTAATAAAATTGTCTAATAAGAATCATTTAATAATCGGATCCTTTCATTCAAGTAATATAACCATATAAAACAGTCATAAACATAATAACTATTCGGATTATACTGGAAAGTATGCTTTTACTTTGTATAATCAAACTGAATTTCAGACTTATTTACTGAAATAAATTGTTTATCACTGATGCTTTAAATATCATCGAATGTTATATATATTTACTGCATAACTGTTCAATAAATAATACGTGTTACATTGTAGTTAATTTAGTGATACCGGATCATCACGAAAGATTAAATTAACAGTCCCTTGTAACCAAAAGTACACCATTCACGACCTAGATGGAAATGAACAATCCATCGTGAAAGGTTGAAGTGTAAGGCTCAGATTGACTTGTCTTGACCAAGAGATTACACTAGTGCATGTTTAGTGCACTGAAGAGGACCTACAGGAGGACAAATTCTTCAGAACTGAACTAGGAAGAATTAGACCTCAGTGGTTTGTTATTTCTTAATCTTCGTCCCTTAAATAGGATCGTGTGTGGTTAGTAATTATTGCTTTGACTTATTACGGGTAGAGAATCAACGAGATTCAATACTTTATATCTTGGGCAATATTATTGGTCACATGCGATTGCTAAGATTTAATACGGAGAATCGTGTGCAAGTACGCTTGTTCGATTTGCCCCCTTGGGAGGTTCATAAGTTTTATCATACCAAACCTTGCAAGTGGAACTAGTTTTCGGTATGGATAATAATGTTGAACCGTTCTTTTACCAAGGATAAAAGATATTAATTAATGGAAAGCTATTTCAGTGGCTTGAATTAATTAATGGGCTAGATAATCTTAAACACGGGAAATAATAACCGGGAGCCATATTGACTGTAATATGGGTTAAGATGGATAGTGCAATATTAATTATGTAGTGGGATTAATTAATATTTATGGGCTTGAATAATATTGTGGCTCAATATTGATAATTCAAGATCCATTGGAAGGTCCAATCTTAATTCTCCTAAAGGCCCCTCAAGTAGCCCAATATAAAGTCCAATAACTGAAAAAGGTGTTTAAAAATAAAATAAATTCTTGTTGCTATTTTTCCTAAGAATTTCGAAAAATATGAATAAAAAGGGGAGAAAGATTTTCTTTGAATTTTGTTATGGAATGAAGATATGTATTCTTGGAATACAAGATTATCTCATTAAATTCAAGAAATCTCCCACTTGGTTATTCATATGGAAATTTTCGAAAATTTTGAAATAAAAGGGAAAGAAAGATTTTCTTGATTTTCTTGAAAATATATTATGGAAGATATGTATTTCTTGAAATACAAGTATATCTCATAAATTCAAGAAGATCCAAATCTTGGTTTCTTTTTCCTATTTTTTTCTAAATATACCATAACAAGAGAGAGTGGAATTTTTATGGAATATTTTAATTATGGAGAAAAGAATATATGAGATATATTCAAGATTTCTTGGAGATCAAGAAAAGATTTTTTCCTCCCTATTCCATATGGAAAAATCGGCCAACACCCTCTATAAATAGGGGATGAATGTTTCATTCCTAAGTGCAATTCCATGTGCTGGAAAAATTAGTAAATCCACAAAAGTGGTGCTACAAATTTTTATTTTCCCTTTTGTTAATTGTTCGCGAGCTTCCTTCCACCGGATTGAAGAGCAAGGACTAGGGAATACTTGGGAAGACTTTTTGGTGTGTTTTTATCGACGAGACCATTGTCACTCCAAGAGGTTAGTTCACGTAAACCCGTAAGCAATTCCGCATCGTGGGATTTATGTGAACTGTTTATATGCATGATTTGTTGTTGAATTATTATTTGAATTAATATAGGATTAATTCATGCTAGTAATAATTGTTAGAATTAAATTTGTATTTAAATATTCATCCCGAATAGATCCGGGCAATTAATTCCCCAACAATAACTTGATACAAAATTATAAAGTCTGTTCTCCCAATGTACTAATGTAACATGTATCTTAATAGAAAACAAGTCTTACCTAACACTTCTGCATCAAAATAAATACCTAATGTCCCTTATATTCTACCCACATGTTGTGTGCTAATTGTTCCCTATGGGCAGACCATTACGGTGTTGCTTCAATTTTTTCAACGTAATCTCCATTGTAGTTGTTGTTTTGATTCTCTGCTTCCTCATCGTCTAAGAGAGAATCTATAGGATCTACTTCCATTTCATTGTGAATAAAATTATGTAATAGGAAACATGCCATAATCAATCGGGTTTGGGTCTTAATTGGATAGAAAGTGATACTGGAGAAGATACCCCATCTCTTTTTCAATACCCCAAACACACATTCTATAATGTTCCGGCACGTGTATGATGCATGTTGAAATGTTCTTGTGGATTTACCGGCATTGATTGAGTAGGCCCCCATTCTTTCAAATGATAACAAACACTTCTATACGGTGATAGAAATCTGGGGTTGTTTGCATATCCATTATCGCATAGATAATATGTACCTACATAATTTGTCAAAATCAATACAAGTGTTTCCCATGAGATATAATCGTTGATTCTCTTTATAATTTTTATATGACATATCTGTGGGAACTTTAAGTTCATTAACTCTGTTGATAGCATCCCGTAGCACTCTAGCATCTGAAGCCGAACCCTCCCATCCCGCAAGAACATATGAGAACTGCATTTCTTGATCACGACAAGCCAACACGTTTGTGGAAATAGTATTCCCGCGTGTTCTATATCGACCTCTATCTGCAACTGGCACGTGCACACTAATATATGTACCTTCAAGTGCACCAAGACAACCTTGTATATGTTTGAACATTTTTATAGTATATAAAAAACTAAATACATAACACAAAGTTAATTACAGATGAAAATGTATAATTACCTTAAACTATTTCCAATGTGGATTGTTGCTATCATCAGGAATAGGAACAGGCTTCACAAGTAATATTGTATGTAGTTGAAGAACAGCACAGAGAGCTTGGTGGACGTAATGGGACACGGTTTGTCCAGATCAAATAAAGTCGAATCTCACTACCCTGTTTTTCTTATGGTGTGATAAGACACTCAAGAACATTGCAACTTGTTCTTCTATACTAACATACTTGCCCTCAACCAACTCACCAACATTCCATAATAGAATACAGAGCCTACCAAATGTATTACAGTCCATGCATAGATTATCAAAACAATCAGAGTCATATCTACCAACTAGTTGTCTTAGTTCTCTGATTTGATCGGGTATATGACCTATCATGGTATATCTTCTTGCCCGTCTCCTATTCCTACATCTGTTCATTTTCATAATCTCAATGATAATGAAAACAATTGTAATTGTGTGTAGCACAATCTTCTCAAGCAGTAAGTAGATAACCTCGTTGTTTTTTCTGACGGAATCCATCCTTCTAATATACATTTACAACATTATAAATGGAAAACAAATTCTTTTTGCAAATGTGTTTCCATATTGGACCCAATCAAATACCAAACCAAATTACCTCATGGCATACACATTTAATTATCAAACAGACACATATAATATACATTACCCAAACCCAAATACGCATACATATATGTAATCGAGCTAATCCACACGCATATGTATACATAACTGAACATTTTCAATATCAAGTAATACATAACTTCACACATCAGTCAAAAAGAACGAATACTGAGTCTGTAAATTACCTCAAACGGAGCACAAGTGGATAGTACAGCGGTATCCACCACAAACGGAATTGAATCTGCAATAACATTTATGTAATTAGCCGACAATAGGGTTCTAGAATAGAAGAATCACACATTTTTCTTTACCTGCAGCGCGGTGCCCCTCCCAAATGTGTCTTCTTTCTTCGTGTCATAGAAGGGATAATTAGGTTAGATTACCTTTTGTTTTATTTTAGTTCCCAACTTTTTCTTTGATTACTATTATGGTCATTTATAGTTTCCCGCCTCCGCCAAGTCCTATTTTTAATTGCCGCCCAAAGTGTTACAATATGATTGGAGATATAAATAAATTGTAGTTATCAAACTACCCAGTGTTTTCATAACCGAACCGGTGATCAAACCGGTCTAGGCATCGATTGCCGGTCCAACCGGTTGGACCGGTTGAACCGACGGTTCAACCGTTAAATTGATTTATGCATATTTCTTTTATATTTTGTATGTTACATTAAAAAATAAATATTTATTCATAAAATATTAAAATTATACTAATTTATAACTTATAAATCTTATATTAAAATAAATACAATAGAGTTTGGAGACCAAAGATGATGACGTTGTGGATTAATTCCACACAATATGTGACGACGATAAAGAGATTAAATGAAATTAATGACTTGTGAATGAATTTATTTGAGAGAAAATTATATTGAGATAAAAACAATAACATTATATAGAGATGTTTAGAAAAAAATAATAAAAAAATAAAAAAAAGTGATTTAATAAATAATAAAAATAATAAAATTGAATTAACCGTTTTTAAGGAGTAATTGGACCGGCGACATGAGCGGTTCACGGTTCGACCGGTTTTTGAAAACACTGAAACTACCTACCAACCATATATTTTCCAAACGATTTTTTTATAGTAATTATTATGGAGGATATAAGTATTTGTAAATATAATTATCACATTGTCCAAATTATACCCCGTCTCAAGCTGAGATGGTTTTATAAATAAAATCGGAAAAATTACATAATTTTACCATGTCCTCAGAATGATACATATTCATATATGAGACCGTCACACAATTCTAATTTATACACCTATCTTAGCACACACCGAAGTATTCATTTGCAATTTTTAATTGTCACACCCAATTTGAAATCTTCCCTACCATCCACTAAACCAATATTCGAACTTGGACAATTTGTTCTAATATCTACACTACGTCACAAATAGTAATGCATACTACCAACCATAATATGTGCATAAACAGGATTCATACATCATTTTTATACTAAAAATATATGACATTCCAAATGTCATAACTAGATATCATACAACCCATAATATCTGGGTTCAAAACAAAAAACAAAGTTTTAAGTACATTCACCAACATCATATACAAAACAGATTAATACACTTCAAATGTTCCATCCACAACTCTCTAATCACCCTGATAGTAACTCCTAAACACATCTTCCTCATCTGATACTTCAATACCATCCAGAATATCGGGGGTCAATGCTTGCAACCTCCCCATATGCATATCTGTCCAACCCCATCAGATCGTACACTTGGAAGCATCCTTGGTAATAATATATCCACCTTCCGTCCTTAAAAACCACATGTATTGTGGTTCCTAATGCAACAAAGATAGAGTTAATATAAAATGTAAAACTAATGAGAATGGTCTATTAATAAAGGGTTCAAAAATACCTTTCCAACATGGTCCCAATACACGTCGGTCACTCTGGATACGCGCTGGTGGAAGTTATATTCCACTCCCTTCGTCTTGAGAAGAAATCACTTAAACAAATGATAAATATATCCAAGTGAACGGATCTTCTCAAGGATCCCCTCAACTGTAACTTGCTGGTCATACGGGTCATCATACCGGTGCGATAATTCCTTCACCATGAATTTGAACTCATCATCACAGTCCACTCTCAGTTCGTACATTATTTCTACCAGCTTGGTAAGGAAGTCTTGATCGTCATTAGGATCCCAACCACAAGTGAAGAAATACCTATCCCAATCATCAATACCCCAAACAGTATCTCTGAACTTCATGTTCATCTCAGACTTCTTCACTTGAGGGTATCGAACCCGGTGCTACACAAGAATAAAAAAAAGAAAAAACAATCATTCAACCAAGTATATACACATTACAATATGACTACTGTGTTCTATGTACACCGATCCATTTTGAAATAAATATTACCTTGAGGTAATGGAACACATCTGGACCAGATAGTCTAAAGGCAACATGAATTTGACGGTGGACAAATTCATCGATATAAGAAGTGTATTGGTCAAGCTTGCAGTAGTCAAAGATGCAACAACATTCATCATATAATCGGAAACCATGAGTTCAAAAATATGCATCGAGCTCGGACTCCTGCAACATATGTATGTTATAATTTAATAAGCACAAATGTTATTTATACATATAATTGAAATGATACATGCCTCTTCAATGCATCTCCAATACTTTGATCTGATCTTCACCTTGTTCACATACGAGTTGTATGATACACTAACTTTTTCGAAAATAAACCTTTTGAAGTGTCTATACAAATCAGTCAAATGCCTCAACTTCCACCTTATTATGTTAACATTTGCCTTGTCATTGAGTGTGAAGGTAAAATAAGTTGCCACATCTACCACAAGCTTTTCAAAGGTTAAGACACTGTTCACTTGGAAGTGCTTCATCAAGAAGCAGATTCCACTGAGCAGCTCATTTTCATCATCTTCTGTCCATCCCATTGTTACTATAGATGTACTTACAAGTTACAGCTGGCGAAAATTTGGAATCTAAATACTATCTTCCTTGTGAAAACAAGGTTAATTTGTTGAGCCAAAATGAGATGGGTTTGTCAAAAAATACAGCCAAATTGGATACCCCAAAAAATACGAGCTTCTCAATTCATACAGTAAACTCATATATCTATAAAGAACACATATTCATCAATGCATGTGTGTTTTTCATTTGAAAATTCAAGATCTACATATACGAAACCCTAGTTTTTGCAACATCAACTACTTTTCTACGAACAAACAAACTATAAACACATTCAAATACTAACCATCCGAAACCTAGTAACCGCGATTAGGAAATAAACCCCATTAAAAAAGACCCCAATTTGATTTCGACAAATCAAAGTGAAATAAAAGGAGATAGAAAGAGATAGATACACAAATATGTAATTTTTGTCGAAAAACAAACGACTTTGTGCGAAAAAAAGCATTTCATACCTGGATTTCTTTGTTTTGACGAAACCCTTGTTCTTCGGATAAAAACAATAATATTGGTCCATCAGATCGAGTGAAAGCAAAAGTGAGAATGAAGAAAGAAGATCTGAAAATGGGGTTTTTTGGTTTATATATGTGAGGGGCATTTTTGGAACATATACAAAATGCCCGCATTACTGTTGAAAAACGATTCAGAATTTCACCAAATTTGTGTTTATGAGGTCATCCCGATAGATCCTGGCATATGTTATCCCAACATCATCCAGTCCATTCAAAAAGTTGGCATACTCTCCTCTTGGTAAGAAATAGTCTGAAGACGACGTCGTGTGCACTCGTCAAATAAACACTCGGACATCAACCATTAAAATCCAACCAGAAGAAAAAAAATACCAAAAAACCCATTCAAAAGAAAGAAAAAAAAATCCCAAAACCAAAAGCATCCTGAAAATTAATGAGTTGTGGGTTTGTTCAAGTTTTTCAGCCGTGTTGTGCAAAAAGTGTTACGATCCCACATCGGATCCACAAGAAATTGTGAATGGGTACTTAAGTGGGAGTCAATCCTCCACTCTTGAGCTAGCTTTTGGGTGGAGTTAGGGTTTCCGTTCTTAAGTACCTAACAAAAAGAACCATCAGCAGTCATTACAGAAATTTCATCGCCCAATCACAATTCCTGCAATAAGACATCAGTAAAAGGGAGAGGGCACATAACTTGTCAGTTGAAAAAAGAAAAAAATACTGAAGTATTTACGAGTGAATCTGTGTTAATGGTCAAAACCTTATTGGCAGGGTTTGTTCTAAGCTTCCTGGAATCCTCTGGGCCAAATGAAAGCATGAAAAAATGAAACTAGTTATGAATTTAGAAAATGTCTCAATTTAGGCAATCACCTGTTATGAAAAATGAAACCAGTTATGAATTTAGGTTCAAGAAGTTCTGTAATGATAACAAATTTATGTTAAAGAATTTCTTTAAAATTAACAAATATAGATTAGAATTTCTTTGAAATTAATTTATGTACCTGCATATGGGATTTGGAGCACTTCACCCCACCAATTTTGGGGTTTATATCAAAGCCAAAGTTCATCAATGGTTTGGATCGATTGCAGTAAAACTCCAGATTTGACCCCGACGTCGGATCTAATGGTTTTGAAAACAACAACAACAAAAATAAAAAAAATATTTGGAAATCAAGATTAAACTCTGTCGCTGATAAAGAGTGAATTAATCATTTGTAATACTAGATCCATAAATAACGTTTCTAGGTTTCGGGAATAAAACAACAACACCTATAGATTTTGGGCATAGTAAACATGGACCTTAATATTGAAAAAAAAAAACCATTTCAAAATAAACCCTAGACCAAAAGAATGTAAATGAGGTTTAGTCTAAAAGACCATTAAATAACGACCTAAATTGTTGGGTCACGTATCTCTCCATCTTTTTTTTTTTGGCTTAAATTTATTTTGTTATATAAATTGATGCTATATTTTACTTTTGTGCTACAACTATTAATTTTATGTTTCAATTCATTATTGTATAATTTATTTACTTGCATCCGCTAGCTATTGAATTACATCTTATTTATTATTATTATTTTCAATTACAGACAACACCAAAATATTAAATAATCAAATTTGGATTAAGTGGTTAGAGTTTCACTACCTATATAAGACCACCCCGAGGTCTTGAATTCGAGATACAGAGAGGGAATTTTTTTATTTCTTGTGGTGGTCCCTCTTGTGGTGATGGTGTTGCCATTGCGGTGCGATTGCAGTTCCGGTCTATAACGAGACGAAAAGATATATCATATGTCCAATGGTAGAAGGAATTAATTGTAATAGTCTATCTTTCAAAAAAAAAAATAATAATTTAAAAATATTATTTGACAACATAATGGTATTATTAATATTAGTAAATCATGTATATATTAAATAAACACTAAAAGTAATATATAATCTTAATATATGCTTAGCCACTATAAATGTCATAATGTACCTGTGTAAACAAAATATTTTAAATAATAACATAATAAACATTCATAATAATAATTTTGATATATTAGATTAATGTCATATTTAAAAAAAAAAATGAATAACAATTAAATGATGCAATAGAGAAAATACTAGTTGATACAAAAAAACAAGATGTTCTACAACAAATAATAAATCATAATGAACCTTGTGTTTCAGTTGCATTATTAATTTCGTAGTACATCGATCTCTGCTAGCCTAGTTTGTTAATTCTATCTCAACCCAAGTGGCCTATTTCAAATTCTGTATGTTTATTTTTTATAGAAACAACTAGCGCTTGGCCCCGCGTATTAAGCGGGAGTGAAAAAATTATTGAATCAAATTCAAATTAAATACTTCAAATATTTAATTAAACTCAACTTATTTAATATAATTATAATAAAAATAATATAAAAAATACTTTACGAATCAAAATAATGAACTATATAATAATATAATAATTATAAATAATATACTATAAATGAACTATGATTTTTGAATTTTGCAAATTTATAAGTATGGGCAAATGCATTATGTTATCAAATTACAACACTTAATATATTAATTTTAAAAATTAAATGGTTAAATCACAAAACTATATATAAAACTAAACAAATAATACAAAGTCACAAAATATTCTATATATTTACTAATGTATTAGACAAATGATATTGAAATACATATACACTAAATGTCATGAGTATTATACAAAACGTCATAAAAAATAAGATGACAAAGTATTACGTGCACCTTGTGCACCATACACTGTAAGACAATAGTATTCATTGATAACTCTTCTGCATGTTTCACCAAGTATGGCAACAACAATAAATTTGAAGCAATACAAGAATAATCATAACTTAAATCGATATGAATGTATGCAATTATTAAAACCAATTATGAAAATTCCAGAAAAATGAGAATCAAAACTTCCATAATGATTATATGTCAAGGGAAATATTAATTCTTGATACAACCTCTAAACATAAGGTTCAAGAAGCACAAAGCAAGAAAAAATACAACAAAATAGAATCTAAACTTTTCAGAAGCTCTTCTTTTAGAAACTCATGTGGTTTCATTTCAGCCTTGAGTGAGAACCTTGCTCCAAACTACGTCTTCAAACCAGGGATAGACTCACTAGCTTTAAGAAAAGTTCCATCAACAGTTTTCTAGTCGTCTTTCTTCTCTCCTAAATGTATACCTTAAACCATTAGTACAAAAATACAGAATAACAAAATAAAATTAGAGATTTCTAACAATATAAAGGTTACCTGTTTCTCAGCCTCAAAGAATTCACTCTCTCCCTTCTTCTTTTTCTTCTCAACCTTCTTGTCGAAGTACTTTTCGTCAAATTTTTCCAAGAACATACGCCAGGTTCACACGCCTTAGAGGAACACCATTGATCTTTTAAGGACCTGCAGTATAAGTGAAATAAAAACATAGATAATTAGTCAATTTAGGCATCATTTGGTAGCCCGGTTTAGCCACTTATCTGGGTTTAATCGTGCCCTGATAGCTGCTTTGGTAGCCCAGTTTACAAGACTTGGAGGCACAAGATATTGCCCAAGCCCGCGCCTAATGACTGTTCCTCTTCAACCGAGATATCAGACCTAAATTAACAATTATTACTAGCATGAATTAACCTAAGTGAATTCAAATAATAATTAATCCAACAACGACATGCAAATAATATTTCATGTAAAAGATCCTAGCATGCGGAATTTCTAGGAGTTTACGTAAACGTACCAGTTGGAGAGACGGTCTGAGACAGACAGGATCAAGTATCTGGATACCCACCAAAAGTCCTTCTCAAGTATTCTCAAGTCCTCGTTCAATAACCCCGGTGGAAGGTTTTCCAATGAACAATTTATAAACAAAGGAAAAATAAATAATTGTTGCACCACCTTTGTGGATTTCTAATATTTCCAACACATGGAACTGTAGGGGATTAAAAAATTCATCCCCTTATTTATATAGAGGGGGTGGATGAAAAATAGAGGCAAAATAAGGTTAGGAAATATCTTTTCTTGATCTCCAAGAAATCTTGAACATATCCCATATATTCTTCTTTCCATGTGTATTTTTCCACAAAATTTTCACACCCTTATTTAGCTCATATTTTCGAAAATAATAGGGGATTTTCAAGATTGGATCTTTCTTGAATTTATGAGATATTCTTGTATCCTAAAATACATATCTTCCATAAAATATTTCCAAGAATCAAGAAAATCTTTCTTCCCTTTTATTTCTCTACATATTTTTGAAAATTACAATTAAAGAAACAAGGTGGGAGATTTCTTGAATTTATGGGATAATCTTGTATTCTAAGAATACTTATCTCCATTCCATAAAGATCTTTTCAAGAAAATCATTTTCCCTATTTTTCTCTAATATTTTCGAAAAATTAAGGAAAATACAATGCAACAATAATTTATTTTATTTTAAGCACCTTTCATTTAATGGACTTTAATTTGGGCTACTTGAGGGGCCTTTAGGAGAATTAAAATGGATCTTTCAATGGGCCACTGAATTCCAATATTGAGCCACAATATAATTCAGCCCATTAATATTAATTAATAACACTATATAATTAATATTGCACTATCCAACTTAACCCATATTACGGTAATATGGCTCCCGGTTATTATTTCCCGTGTTTAAGATTATTTAGTCCATTAATTAATTAAGCCACTGAAAAGCTTTATATTAATTAATATCTTTATCCTTGGAGTAAGGACATCTCAGCTTTATTATTCATACGGAAAATTAATTCCACTTGCAAGATTTAGTAAGATAAAGGTTCCGAGCCCACCAAGGGGACCAATCACGCAAGACATTGCAAGCACACGATTCTCTGTATTAATTTAGCAAATGTCGTGCAATTAATATTATTGCCCCAGATATAGGGTATCGAAGTCGCAATGATTCTCTTCCCATTTATAAGTCAAAGCAATAACTACTAATCACACACAATTCTTATTGAGTGACAGAGATTAAGAAATCAACAACCACTGAGGTCTAACTCTTCATCCCTTAAGTCGGTGCGAATGAGTTTATCCTCTCTACAGGTCCGCTTCAGCGCATCGAATGCACTAGTGTAATATCTTGGTTAAGACAAGCAAATCTGAGTCTTACACATCAACTTCTACCAATAGATTGTTCGGATCTAGCTAAGTTGTGAAACACGCACTCGGAACAATGTGTTTCCAAGTCCACTAGTATAAGATGGTATTTCCTTTCAATGTGTTTGCTGGCCTTGTGGGCTCTCGGTTCCCTTGAATTTGCAACTGCTCCGGCATTATCACAGAAAATCATGATGGTGCAATTCGGAACAACGTCCAAGTCCACTAGGAAGTTCTTGAGCCACACCGCTTCTTTTGCTGCTTCACAAGCAACTACATATTCGGCTTCCATGGTAGAATCAACCAGTGTTCTATCTCGAGTTCTTTTCAGATACTTTAGAATGTTCTTAACAACAATTCAATGTTGATTTCCGGGGTTACTTTGATATCTTGCTACCATGCCTACGACGTAGCAGATATCCGGTCTCGTACACAACATTGCATACATGAGGCTTCCTACTACCGACGCATAAGGAATACCTCTCATGTCATCTATCTCCCTTTGTGTCTTAGGACAAATGTCTTTCGATAGATGGATTCCGTGCCTGAAAGGTACAAAACCCTTCTTGGAATCTTGCATGCTGAAACACTTCAAAATGGTATCTATTATGAAGCTTGCGATAAGCCAATCATTCTTTTCTTTCGATCTCGAGTGATCTTGATCCCAAGAATATGACCGGCTTCCCCTAAGTCCTTCATATTAAATTGTTTTGACAGTCATACCCTTACATCTGACAAAACCTTTACATCGTTTCCGATGAGCAGAATATCGTCTACGTATAGTGCTAGGAATACCAAGGTAGTTCCGTCACACTTCTTATAAACACAACTCTCAAAATCATTTTGATCAAACCCATAAAATTTGATTACATGATCAAAACATTGATTCCAAGCCCAAGATGCTTGCTTCAGTCCATAAATGGATTTCCTCAGCTTGCACACAAGGTGTTCTTGGCCTTTTTCGATGAAACCTTCGGGCTGTTGCATATAGATTTTCTCGTTAAGACTCCCATTAAGGAAAGCCATCTTGACATCCATTTGCCAGATCTCAAAGTTTAGATGCGCAGCTATTGCCAAGAGAATACAGATGGACTTAAGCATGGCTACAGGCGAAAATGTTTCTTCATAATTGATACCTTCTTTCTGAGTGTATCCCTTTGTAAAAAGCCTAGCTTTAAAGGTTTCCACCTACCGGTCCGGTCCTCTTTTCCTCTTGTAGACCCACTTGCATCCGATGGGTTTTACCCCACTGGGTGGTTCAACTAGCTCCCACACTTGATTATGATCCATTGAGCCTATCTCAGCTTCCATCGCAGTTTACCAAGATTCTGAATCCTTATCTTGGACCGCCTCCTTGTAGGACCAGTGGTCTGATTCACTATCCCCGGGGATCAAATCCGAAGATTCTCCTATCCCCATGAATCTCTCAGATTGTCGGATAACCCTCCCACTATGACGAGGTTCCGATTGTGTCGATGTGACGCTTGGTAAATCAACCTGTACAGTTGGTATAGGAGTTTGTCCTCTTATTTCATTTAAGGTAATCTCACTTTTGGGCTTTCGATTGTTCATAAAGTCTTCTTCCAAAAATCTAAAGTACGTACTTATTACCACCTTTTGATCTTCGGGACCATAGAACATGCACCCTTTCGTTCCCATGGAATATCCTATAAACAGTCTTAGTTCCGAACGTGCGTCCAATTTACCGGCTTCTTTGTCTAGCACGTATGCCGGACACCCCCAAATCCTAAGATGTCTCAGACTGGGCTTGCGCCCGATCCACAACTATTTAGGGTTTTGGGAACCGATTTGGATGACACCAAATTCAGAACATAAGCCGCCGCTTCCAAGGCATGACCCCAAAACGACTTGGGTAGATCTGAATAACTCATCATGGATCTGACCATTTCTAAGAGTGTTTTGTTTCTTCGTTCTGCAACCCCGTTTTGTTGAGGGGTTCCGGGTGCAGTCAACTGGGAAATAATGCCCTCGTCTGACAGGTAGTTCAAAAACTCATCGCTGAGGTATTCGCCTCCACGATCAGATCGTAGAAACTTGACACTCTTTTTCCTATGATTCTCCACTTCTGCTTTGAACTTCTTGAATTTATCAAAGGTTTCTGATTTGTGTTTCATGAGGAAAATGTATCCGAACCTTGAGTAATCATCGATGAAAGTCACGAAATACTCATAGCCACCTCTAGCTTTGGTTGACATTGGACCACACACGTCAGTGTGAACGATTTGCAACACTTCTGTGGCCCTATTCCCCTTGGCTCCAAATGCCCTCTTGGTCATTTTACCCTCCAAACATGATTCGCAGGTTGGAAGTGGTTCTAGTTGTAGGTCTGACAGTGAACCATCTTTCACCAACCTTTGGATCCTATTCAGATTAATATGACCTAATCTTAGATGTCATAGAAGTGTCTCGTTCACGTTTTTTGAACGTTTTCTCTTATTGCATAAAATAGTCGATGTGTTATAAGATGCATTTTGTGAGTGGTGTGCACAGTTAGTAGTATAGAGATTGTTCCGTAAAGTTCCATGACAGATAAACACATCGTTACGGTAAACAGTAACTTGCTTAGAAAAACGAACATAATATCCATCATTAAATAGTTTAGAAACTGAAATAAGGTTTTTGCGAAAAACTGAAACGTAAAGAACATCTCTTAAAACTAAAATCTTATCTTCAAAAGACAGGTGCATGTCTCCCACTGCTTCAGCTGCTACTCTCGTAGCATCGCCCAGTGTGATGAGGACCTCACTTCCATTAAGTTGCCGGGTCAGTTTAAACCCCTGTAATGTGAAACAAACATGATCAGTGGATCTCGTATCCATTACCCACGAGTGGGTAGCATACGCCGCTAAACAAGTTTCAACAACTAGTGCGTGAGAATTACCTTTCTTTCCTTTCCTTTTAGGATTGGAACTGTCACGCCCCAATTTTCATAAAATGGACTTTCTAAAAAGTAGTTAAAATAACTAACTTGGGTGCGACTAAATTTGAATTTTAAATCCCTAACGGTAAAGAACAACGACTATTATTTTAAAAATACTTTATTTAAACAACGAAAACCATCAATAATAAAAAAAAGATGAAGTGGAAGACCTACGAACTTATTAAATAATAAATTTACTTGACAAACAGCAGAAGCATAAACATGAATCAGTTTCTTGAAATAGAAATTAATTTAAAATACCAATTGTACTAAAACTTAACTAAATAACGGGAAATACCAGTAATTTTGAAGTCTGAAAGGAAATTCACAAATAAATAAAATCCCTAGAAATATTAAAAATTTAGTTAATCATAAACTTTGATAATTTATTTGAGTATAGTTAACATCTAAGATTTGTCTTCCATCACCACTCCTCGCATTCCAACTCATCAACTTGAAATGGGAGAAATATTGGGGTGAGCATGCAAGCACACTCAGTGGAGTCACATTATTCAGAATTAATGTTAAAAATAAATAATTAAGTAATCAACTAGTAAACCACATTCACATTGCCACATAAACCTTGCCATAGATACTTTGCCATTGAACCTTTGTCATAGAACTTTGCCATTGAACTTTGCCATAGAAACTTTGTCATAGAGCTTGGGAGCACGGCGAGTTAAACCCGAAGACCCGACGGTCCCGGACCTCAATAAAGGCCCCTGGCTATTAGACTTTGCCGAGCACGGCGGGATACACCCGAAGACCCGTCAGTCCCGGACCTCAATAAGGGCCCCTGTCTATTAGACTTTGCCGAGTACGGCGGGATACACCCGAAGACCCGTCGGCCCCGGACCTCAATAAGGGCCCCTGGCTATTAGTAACTTTGCCAACGTAAATAATTTCATAACATTGGAAAATAATTCGCGTAGAAGATAACTCAACAATTTATTTAAAACATATAACACCGAATAACACATGCAAAAGAGCTCTACTAACCACTGTAGAGATTAAAGCAATAAAAACCCCACCTCGAAAATTATGACGTGGATGAAATGGATGCAAAAGTCATATTATGTAATCCTCGCAGTCATCGATACCTACCATAAAATTACATGCGCTTAAAAGATAAATTTCCAAATTAAGATAATATAAATACTCATACACTAAACCCTATAAATAAATCCGCAAATTAAAAATAATATAAATACTAATTAGAACACTTAGAACTAATTTATTAAGAAATAAACCTAATAAATTAAATCCCAATCTACTAATCCCAACTATTGAACATATTGGTCTCCGTACGTTATCTCATATTAATAATTCAAATCCCAGTGTGTTTCTAAATCAACCAAATCAATATTCCACTAAATGAAATAAAGAAAATCAATCTCCTACATGGTTCACGTATCAACCCCTAATCATACTTTCACAATTAACGCAATAAAGGAATTCTTGCTCAAACCTGGATCCAAAATATTCTCCATGACTACTACCACACGTAAACCAAATAATTATATATTTATATGTATATTAAGATAAAAGGAGATGAAGATAGTTGTATTATAAAAATTAGATATAGAGACCAATTTAATTAACATTTGGAAAACAGAATTGGTACACGCACACTGGCTGAACAACGTAAAAAGATAAAAAAGAAGGACACGTAGAGAATAAGAAGGTACCATAAATCTCTGCAGAAATAACCGTGTAGCAGACTAGCAGTAATGAGATATGTATTGTGAAGCATTTAGGGCAAGCTTTAATATAAATAGATTTATCAAAACTGGGTTTGGGCTTGAGTTTGGACTTAAATAAATAAAGATTAGAATTTAAAATCTTATTTATATAAATATGTAAAAAGATGGGCTTGAGCTTGAATGGAATAAAAACTATAGAATTTAAATATTAAAAGAGCTTTTGAATCCATATCTCAAAATAATATAAATTATAATAATTTTATAAAAGAATAAGTTAAATAAATAATTAAAAGATATGTATATAACGAGGGAAGATGAGTATTTTTGGCTGAAAAATAGATGGGATTCGAGTCATTTAAAGTCACTCATTGACCATATTAATTTGGACGTTTCAAACTTGAAAGATAAAATAAAAACTTAATTTTGTGATAATTGAAAGTTAATGGTTCGAAAAGAAACGTCTAAAAATTAATACTCATGTTAAATTCAGAAAACGTAACCGAAAAGAGATATTTAGGGGAAACACATATGGACTTCAAATTAATCTCTATCTAAATTGATTAGGAATTTTAATATAATGACAAAATAAAATAAAAAGAAATTTATATATATGCTTTAAAAATTGTGGATATTACAGGAACAGACTGAACTCCAATGTCCCATATCACCGCACTCCAAATATTTCCTCTTGCTTGAATTTTCACACTTGAAGGACGTTGAGCCCACTTGGTTTAGCCTCTTTTTCTCATCATTCTTACCACTAATTGGCCTAGAAAGAAAAGACGACTCTTTTGTAACCAAGTACTCTTTCTTGCGCTCCGTATCCTCTTCGACCAATGTAAGAGCTTTTGCTAGATCATCCACAGTGTAATCCAGATCTTCCATCAGGTACTCTAGATAGGGATGATCATAGCTCTTTGGCAGAGTATGGAGAATGAAATCAACTTTGGTTTTGAAATCACATTTTTCGCCAAGAATCTCAAGTTCCTCAAAAAGAACCATAACTCTAAGAACGTGCTCCCTTGCGGTCGTTCCTTCTTCCATTTTTAGCTCGGCCATTTCATGCCTTATGCTTTGGATTGCCATATGGGCTGGATATGCAAACATCGCTTTGAGATTTCGCATAATGTCTGCAGCTGATTCAAATCCTTGATGAAGGCATTTTAACAAATATGACATATGTGCCAAGATTGTGTCCTTTACCAATTCATTGGCCAACTCCCATTCACTATACTCCATCTCGTCCCATATTCTAGCATCCTCAGCTTGTTTTTCGGATTTTGGTGTGTCAAGCACCCATTTGGATCCTTGTGCAGTTAGGACAATCATAATTTTTCGTTTCCAACCAACGTAGTTTTCACCAGTTAATTGATGGTCTTTAAGTATAGCATACAGTGGATTAAAAGGTTGCGACATGCTGTACTGAAATAAATAACAATTTGTATGAGCACAAAATTATCACTTAATTTGATCACATTGTTCATATCAAAATCACAAAACAATATGAACATGCATCAGCCGACATCTCAAAACAGTTTAAATAGGTCACATGGGATGAACTGTCTATTTAAACACATTCAAGCAGGTTACAAATAAGAACAATTACAAACCTTTAATTCAAAATTAATAGTCGGCTCCCACTTAACCAATATAAAATTGACAGGGACTTCGGGGAAGTATATGCATATCAATTTTATACCTAAGTAATAACCATGATTAAATACAAAATTATTACTTCGCTTTGAACGAGCCTCGTGGGGAGGGTCATCGTCGCCACTAATAATAATTCACAATCATCCTTTTGGGAATTTATTCATGTGAAAACCATCTTTTGGCAGTTCCGTGGGGGAAATTTCTTCAAAAGAATTCACAAATAAATAAATCATGGAGGTCAAATTTGACGTAATTTTATTATCCGGGATAAAATTTGTCAATAAAACATACTTAGTAATTTTTGAAAGTGTTATTTTCTTTATGTTGTACGGGGGAATAACCCGACCTAATGGAGGCTTGGGATGGAGCAATCTCATATTTAGCTTGTTATCCGACTTCATCCAGCTGGAGCAGGACGGGAAGCGACTTTGAAGTCTAGGAAGGTCGCTAGCGGCTTGACGTAGCAAAGAAGTCTTGGAGCGACTTGAAAGTATCGGACATCGCGGTCGAAGAAGTCGCGACTTCGGTTAGAGATAAATATGGACAAGATTCGGGCAGTTATGGTGAGGCGGATTTCTCGGGATGTAACCAGGGAAAGCATATCTTGAGCGCGACTTGAGGAGCAAGGAAGGAAGCCCTGATTAGCCCACGAGAGAAAGCCCACAAAGACTGTTGCCCTAGATTTATGTCTATAAATATAACTTGTAATGCACATTATAAAGGATCGAATTCTTAGTACTCTAGGCATATATTATACACTAAAAATCCTGGCTTGGTGCCCCCAGACGTAGTCTATTCCAAAGGCGAACTGGGTAATCAAATCACTTGTCATTTATTGCTTTCGCCGTGGTATTGATCAGAACATTACTAAATTGTTTGCTTGTTCGCCGGTAACAAAATTGAGTACAACAATTGGCGCCGTCTGTGGGAATCACAATTCCTGCGAAATCATTTTGTTCGAAGGAAGACCCATCTTATCTCTGATCAATACTAATGGCAAGCAATCAAGCCAGCCTGAACGGGCAAGATCTGGACTCCCGCGATGGGAGCGAGGCCTCTATGAGCTCTCATCGCTCCTGCTCCCATCGCGATCGCCAACAAGACCCGATAATGACCCCTGACTAGTAGAATTTGGTGCAGACGCCCGTGGACGCAAAGGCCGTGATGGCCGTCCTCAACAAAAAACATCTCGTGTTTGATGAGGAGAACATGCAGCCTCCCCCTAAGAAGGCCGCCCAGGAGGTCGGACCCTCAAAAAAGCTGCTCAAACCCGAAAGGGGCATTCGGTTCAGGCTAATCGCCTACGATCCGGCGGACATGCCCTCGTCCACAATCGCCAACTCCTCAAGAGAGGCGGCGGTCGAGCAATGTGTTCGACCCGACTTAGCGACCTCTCGGTCGGCAAGCCCGAAGCAGCGGAAGATGAAGGCACAATCGAGCCTCGTCATCTTTGGCGCGTGGGAAGGACCTGCCGCCCTCGCTTGAACCTCCACCACAATGAGATCTGGGGGTCGGCCAAATGCGTTACCTTGACCCCCGGTAACCGCAACCAGCCAGCCCGCGATGCTCGGTCGCGGCGACCCCGCGGTCAAGCAAGCGATGGGCGAATGGAAGTCAAAATGGGCGGCGGGAGACGGACAATTCTCGCCGTCCCGGACTCCCCTCGGAACTTTGGTCACCTGGCGGTATTTACTCAAGGAAGATCAATGTCGCGACCTTGGATGTTAGAGTAGAACCAGACCCAGAGGTCCATGTAGCAGAAATCGTATTATACATAGCCCCTAAACCGCGGTCGAAACCAATTGTCGATTGTTCTCTCGACCCTGGCGACCGGGCTCACCAATGGTTCACCTCTCTGCCCGCCCGGTCGGTGGACACTTCGGCGGCTAGCTGAATGCATTCTTCTGCCTTCAACGCCTGGCGCCCCAACCCGCGACCAGGCAACGCTTGATGAACATCCAGCAGGGGGATACTGAATCCGATCGGTCTTACATTGAGAGGATCGACAAGCTGATTTTGGAAGGAGACCCCATTGGGGATGAAGCAAAATTGATGGGGGTTGTCTCCTACCGAAGAAGGGACCAAACTCTGGCGGCGATGATTTGATCGAAAATCCGACTAGCTACGCCCGACTTTCTGAGGCGGGCTAAGCAATGACTTTGACACACTGGCGGAGCTCTTGAATCCCAACTATCCGAGACTAAGGAGGTCGCGAGCCCAAAAAAGCTCAAAAAGTCGCCTTCGCAAAGATAAGCCGCCTTAAGCTTTAAGCCTTTTGAGGAGAGCATTCCGGTGAAATTGATGGACACTCTGGCATGACCCCCGGAAACATTTTCACCCAGATTCGGGAGCGGGAACTGCTTCTCCCGCCCCGCCCAGTGAAGAACAAGGGCAGGCAGAACCCCAACAAGTACTGCCATTTCCACGAGCAAACCGGGCACTATACCAGTGAGTGCAAAGATCTGCTGCCTCAGCTCTGGAGACTGTATGAAGATGGCCTGCTTGACGAGTTCGTCAAGCGACCTCAGAAGAACGACGACCATGCTCCGAGAGGCCGCCAACAAGAAGAACGCCCCCACAGGAATGACAACCAGGGAGCGAGGCAGGGAGAACGACCCGTTCCACCCATGCCAAAAATGCGGGGGATCGCATGATACACTCTCTCTCCCCCCTCGGGACTGTCGGGGGTTTAACCTCTAGCTCCTCCTCCAAGCAAAAGCTGAAAGCCGAGATAAGGGAGCTAGAGAACGCCCGGAAGATGGTGTTACCCGTCCTCACCCTGGGGGAAGAACCCACCACTATCGGGTTTGGAGAAAAGGATAAGGTTGGGGTGGTCTACCCCAATGTCGACCCTTTGGTGATTTGGGCCAACATCATGGGTACTACGGTGTGCCGACTTCTGGTCGATAGGGGGGCTTTCTGCAACATACTTTTCAAAAAGACCCTCGATCAGTTCGGGGATTACGATGCCTATTTCACCCCGTGCGACCACCTCGTGAAAGGATTTGGCAACGCTACTGTGAGGCCCACCGGGATGATCCGATTGGCCGTCGATTTGGTCTCTACGCTGAATAGTGAGGTTAGGTCAACTAGGCTATTAGATTTTCTAGTGGTCGACCTCCCCAACACCTATAATGGTTTCCTGGGGAGGCCTTTTGAACATGAATTTGAGGCTGCGTCCTCTACTTTCTATTTATGTGTAAAGTTTCCCACCAAGAGTGGGGTGGTCGGCACCATTAAGGGCGACCAAGTTGATGCGAGAGGTTGTTTGATTTACTCTTTGTCTCCTTTCAATTCTGCACTAGTACCTATCAAACAAGCACTTGTAATAGATACCAATAAATAAAATGAAGAATTAAGTGAGACAAAGATAAACAGGAAAAGAACCTACAGCGACCTCGACCCAAGAATAGGGCACGAACCTGATGAATTCCTGATCGAGGCCAAAATCGACAATCCCCAACAAGATGGCCCCAGAGCCGTCCCGGGGGAAGAGCTAGAGAAAGTCAAGGTCGATCCAACTCGCCCGGATCTGGAGGTCGTTATCGGCTCCAAGATACCGAGCGACCTGAAGGGGGAAGTCATTGACTTTCTCAAAAAGAACTTAGATGTCTTCGCCTGATCACACAAAGACATGGTGGGGATCGACCCAGAGATCGCATGCCATCGACCCCACATTGACCCATCCCGGAAGCCGGTTGCTCAGAAGAGGTGAAAATTCGGCCCTGAGAAGTATGCCACTTTGGCGGAAGAGGTGAAGAAACTGCTGGATAACGACCTGATCATGCAGGCAGACCAACCACAGTGGGTAGCCAATGCAGTATTGGTAAAGAAGTCCAACAGGACCTGGGGGTTATGTATCGACTTCACCGACCTCAATGAGGCCTGCCCCAAAGACTTCTTCCCGATGCCACATATCGACCACCTGATAGATAATACGGCCGGACACGAAATGATGTCATTCATGGATGCCTTCGCGGGCTATCACCAAATAGCCATGCACGAACCAGATCGACAACACACCTCGTTTCTGACAAAAGAACCTATATTGCTGGAAGAGAACGCCGTTCGGATTGAAAAACACAGGGGCAACATACCAAAGGCTGGTCAATCACATGTTTGCCGACTAGATAGGGAGGTCGGTAGAAGTCTATGTCGATGACATTTTCGTCAAGAGCCTAAAAAGAGAAGACCACATGTTTCACCTCGCGCAGACATTCGAAATCCTCAGAAAATTCAACATGAGACTCAACCCCAAGAAGTGTAACTTCGGAGTGGATTCGGGGAAGTTGTTGGGACACTTGGTCAGTAAGCGGGGCATCGAGGCAAACCCAGGGAAGGTTAAAGTTGTACTAGACATAGGGGCACCCCAAAATGTGAGAGAAGTTCAGAAACTCACGGGATGCCTGGCTGCCCTGAGCAGATTCATCTCCCGAATGGGGGACAAATTCAAACCGATGTTCGACACGATCCGGAAGAAGGCAAAATTTGAATGGACACCCGAAAGCCAGGATGCTTTTGAAAAAATCAAAGCTTACCTGGCGGATGTGAGCTACTGTCCAAACTTGTTCCAGGAGAGAAGTTGTTCTTGTATCTCGCAGCTCCGGAGACCGCCTTGAGCGCGGTACTGGTCCGAGCAGAAGGTCCGGTTCACCTGCCGGTTTACTTCGTTAGCCAGACATTGAACGAGACGGAGCAACGCTACCACTCGCTAGAGAAGCTGGCATACGCATTAGTCATGAGCGTGAGAAAACTGAGACCGTATTTCTTCGACCATCAGGTCGAGGTTCTCACTTCCCTACCACTGCGGAATGTACTCCACCGTCCGGATACTTCAGGCCGATGTCTCAAATGGGCCATTGAGGTCGGGCAGTACTACGTAACCTATGTGTCACGACCTGCCATCAAGGCTCAAACACTGGCCGACTTCTTAGTAGAGCTTACGTTCCCGACAGAAGCAGGAAGTTCAGGCAGCTTACTGTGGGAGCTTTTCGTTGGTGGGTCGGCGACCTCCCACAAGTCGGGTGCAGGGGTGGTTTTAATGAGTCCTGAGGGTATCTCATTCCAGAACGCCATTACCTTCGATTTTCCCGCAATGAATAATGAGGCCGAGTATGAGGCTCTCATTAGCGGCCTGGAAATGGCAACATCCATGGGGGTCAAGAGAATGCAGGTTCATACCGACTCCCAGCTCGTGGCCTGCCAAGTTTCGGGGGAGTACGAGGCTAGGGATGACATGATGGCAGCCTATCAGGAAATTATGAAAACACTGTGCATGAAGTTCACACAGATCCATGTCAAGCTGATACCGAGAGAGCGGAACTCGCGAGCCGATGCTTTAGCCAGGTTGGCGACCTCCGAAGGATCACCAGACATGAAGGATGTCACCATCACGACACTTCCCCACCCATCCACCGCGCAAGTAACCGTAACAACATTAGAAAACCCGGTGCCGAACTGGATGACACCTATCATGGAGTATTTGATAAGCGGCCTCTTGCCGCCTGATCGTGTCCGTGCTTGGCAGTTGCAATTACGGGCCGCTCGATACACAATGATAGGAGGGGAGTTGTACAAGCGAGGCTTTGGCATACCCCTACTTCGATGTATAACACCCGAACAAGGTCAAGACATCCTGCTAGAAATACACGAACGGGCATGCGGAAACCATACTGGGGGGGAGTCGCTGGCCCACAAAACCACAAGGCAGGGATATTTTTTGCCAACCTTAAGGGTCGATGCTATTGTCTTCGCCCGCAAATGCCACAAATGTCAGATCTATGCCCCCTCTATCAAGGTCGCACCTGAAGAGCTCACGAGTATCCTCAGTCCTTGGCCCTTTGCAAAGTGGGGGATAGACATCATTGTGCCACTCCCAACAGCCCCAGGATCGGTCAAGTATGCCTTAGTAGTGGTAGATTACTTCACAAAATGGGCCGAGGCTGAGGCACTGGCAACCATCGACCAAGATCATGTCATCAGGTTCATTTGGCGCAACATTATCTGCAGATTCGGACTACCTCAGGCAATCATATCAGACAATGGGAAGCAGTTCGATGGGACAAAGGTCGACGCCTTCTTCAAAAAATGGAAGATCACAAAGCTATTCTCTACCCCATACCACCCCCAATCGAACGGACAAGTCGAGGCCGTGAACAAAATCATAAAGTACACGCTCAAGGCCAAGATCGAAGGGGGAAAGGGGAAATGGGCCAGTGAGCTCCCAGATGTGTTGTGGACGTACAGAACAACCTGCAGGAATTCAATGGGCGAAACCCCTTATTCGCTAGCCTTCGGAACTGAGGCAGTGGTGTCGGCAGAGGTCGATGTCCCGACTTTCTGGACTAGCCAAGTCGCTTTCGATCACAACGATGAAGCCCTTGAGAGGAACCTCGACCTACTCGAAGAAAAGCGATTAGAGGCTAATATGAGAAATGCCAGATACAAACAGAGGTCTGAGAAATATTACAACTCTAAAGTACGAGTTCGACGTTTCAAGGTCGGGGACCTAGTACTGAAGAAGATACTCGGAGACTCAAAAGGTACCCTCGGTCCCAATTGGGAGGGCCCGTTCCAGATATCGAAGGTCCTACCAAATGGAGCATACGAGCTCGAGAAAGCTGATGGGACCAAGGCTCAATACCCGTGGAATGCAACTCATTTGAAAAAATACTACCAGTAGATTTATGTCCTTGTATCGATCAAGCCGATGTAAACAAGTATTTGTAGTAACAATAATTCTCTATTCTTTTTTAAGTGTAAGATTCCTGTGTAAACCAAGCGGGTCGCATGAAAAATATATGATCGATGAAATGCATACCACATGAAAGACATGATCGATAACATGCAGGTCGCATGAAAGACATGATCGATAACATGCAGGTCGCATGAAAGACATGATTAATAACGTGCGAACCCGAGGTCGACTTTAGAAATACTGGAGGCGAGATAGCCACCCTAGCGGTGCGGTCATCCCCCGACTTTATAAGACGGCTACGCAAATGTCCAAGAAACAAGTCGCATAGAAAATAAGACGACAAGGACTAAGCAAAAGTCGTACAAGGAAATTAAGTCAACACAATGAAGGAATTAAAAAGGAGAATTTTATTAATAAAGACCCAGAGGTCGGGGAAAACCCCATTACAATAGATCCGAAGGTCGGTAAAGAGAGCATTCCAATACAATACATTTTTCGGAATCGAGCTAGCGACTTGGTCTATACCACGGAGCCACTTGAACTAGCGACTTGGTCTATACTACATTGCTACTAGGGAGGCATCTCTCGGACGCGGAGGTCGCTGAGGAAGATGTTGCAAAACTATCAGAAAAGGATGTTACAACATCCTTAGAATGTCAGATGTTGCAATGGGGCTTCTCGTGTGAGCAAGCACGAGTGCCATCTTTACGACGCAAAAAACTCAAGGGATTGTGAAGGGAATTTTAGCATGATCGGATTCGCATTAAATCCGTATCGCGTACCAAGAGGGGCCCATCACCATTAATCCCATTCCCCCGATTGGCGCCCGAGACACCGTGAGTTAGGGGCCCCGCCGTCACCACAGCGGCGGATCCGCCGCCCGGGTAATAGCAAAACTTGGCAATAGCTGTATGGTCACCCTCCGGTGAAATTAGAATCTGAGATGGAGGAGCCGCAAAGATGGTCTGAGTGCTGGAAACAATGAGCACAGGGCTAGAGAGGCTTACTACCCGAAAGGGTTTTAAAGCGAGAAGATCGCCGGAATCGCCCATAGCCGGAGCTTGGAGGCGAAAAGTGGGGAGATCAGAGAGGGACAATATGAGTTTTCAGTGTGAAATACCCGCCCTATTTATAGATGGAGGGCGGGGGTCGAGTTGCAATTTCCAACTCTTGAGGGCCCCACAAAGAAACCGGCGGCGCAAGTGGGGCGCGTGGACAGAACTCGACCGTTGGTTGGGCCAATTTATGGCACCCGGCGCCACCTAATACCCAGACCATCATTGCGGATCTGTCAACCGTCACACCGATTCGGAAAATCGAGGCAATGTTTTGCCTCCCCGAGGAGGAGATGTCGGCGTAGGCACATTTCCCGAGTCCGACCGGCCAGAAGTTGATAAGTTGTACGAGTTCAAGTCAAGGCCCCAAGACGAGCTTGCGACCTCGACTTGGGGGGGTTGAAATATGGGAGTTTATTTTACATAGTAAGATAAGCACCAGACCAAAACATAAAATAACTTCCATTAATAGAAGACCTGAAGGTCGGGAGAAGTACATCATAAACCAAAAGCCCGAAGGCTAGTACAACGGAAAACAAAAAAAGGGAAGCAGAGCTGCAATCTCAGTCCTTCTCAGCTGGGGCAGTCGAGGTCGGGGTAATGACCGTCCCGAAAGGAGGCCCCTTCTGCGTAACCACTGATGGATTGGCTTCTGGGTTTAAGACCCTCTCCACGACGGGCTCGGCAGGCAAGGCAACAGTTGGAGGAACAACCTCCGACCTCGGTATCTCCTCCCAATGGGCTCGGCGGGAGTGGCAGCTACGGGAGGAGCGACCTCCGAGCTCGTCAACTTCTCCGCTAAGGGCTCGGAAGATGTGGCATCCGGGAGGTCAACCAGCGGGGAGCCGGGGAGAGGGCACACGATTTGCCCGGGATTGGGAAAGAAGGAGAGATCGATGCCCATATCCTCCAAATCTTAGATGTCCAACAGAACATCGGGGGCCAGAGGGTTGTCCTAAACATACTCCTTGAGATCAGTGACTAGCCCAGTAAGGTCGCAGGAAGGGTTTGACTGGTGACATATTCGGATGGCGCCCACAAAGGCCATCACATACGCGAAATTAGCGTTCATCTCTTCGGTGACCTTGAACTGGGCCTCCCTAGTGTCCAACTCCCCTTTGGCCCTGGCCAGCTCCTCCCTCAAATCGGCCTCCACCTCGGCCGCCCTCTTTTCTGCCTGGATCATCTTCAGCTTCTCGGCCGCCAATGCGGTCTCAGCTCGGGCCGACTTCAGCTTCTCCTCGGCTAGAACGCCCTCTAGCTCAGCAAGGCGACCCTCAAGGGTCGAGATCCGTAGAAGATGCTCTCCATTGGCTTTCTCTAGCCCTTTCTGAGTCTCGGCCGCCGCCAAGATCAGTCCGGCCTGATCGAACACACGATCCTGGGACTCACGGAGATGTCAGAGCTCGGTTTTAGCTTGGGCATTGGTCCTCTCCAAATAAAAGGCTGCCTTGAGAGTGTGGACCATGGCCGAGTACATGTTGCCCATCATTTTCTGACGACGGGCGTTGTCGTGATCAGTACGCGTCCACGCCCGGGGCATGTTGTGCACGCTTCGGGAAATGTACACCGGCCACTTATTGGGGAGGTCGGCCGAAGCAAGGGGAGGACTCCTGAGGAAGCTAACCACCTCGGGGCAAAAGTCGGTGGGGCCAAGTTCAGGGCTGTAAAGGAAGGCCGAATCATCAGAGTTGTGAGGATTAATGTTGAAAAAAAAGGATCAAGCAAACCATAATGAGGAATTACTCGTTCACCCGCTCCTCCTCCCAGCCTAAGAAGGAGTCATCATCTTCGTGCCGACCTCTCCTCCGGGTCGGCGAGGCAGGCTGCGAGCTGGCGGGCGGCGAGGCCGGTGTCGAAGTCGTCGGCTGCTATCGAGGGCGGACCCGATCTTTCTTCCCCAGCCCCCTGTTGATTTCAGACTCGTACGTCGAGATCTCCTCCCTCACTTTTTTCTGAGCGTGCCTAGAAGTCGGCGGAGTCGATCCCGTAGCCTTTCTCTTGCCTTTGTCGGCAGCAGAGGGACCAGTGGGGACCGAACTTGGAGGGACGACCTTGGTGGGAGTCGGCTTCAGAGGGGCGGTTACAGAGGTCGTCAGTCGCCTCATGTTTCCCAAAACAGACTTCCTACGTGAGGCCATGATGTCCGCAGGAGGCTTACGGCGGTAAACAGGGACGTTGGGAACTGGAAGAATGTGAAAAGCCAACCAGTCAGGTTGACATCAAAAAGTGCAACAGGCACAGAGTAAGGGAACTTACAGGGGATTTTCAGATGGCGAGGATAAGTATACGGGCCGGAGTTGAGTCGATCAAGCTCGGTGTTCAAAGCATTCACGTCCTGACAACTCGGTGGAGTGTCGCGAATGATGTCGAATGTCGCTTTGAAATCCCAATAAAGGTCGGCGGAAGTGGGTGTGAAAACTGTAAAAGAAAAGGAGAATTAGATCAGTACGAGTGTCTAAATCGGGAAAAAGGCAAAACTCACTGTGGTCGACCCGATGGGCATACTCGGTCGGGACGTGTATGGGCAGAGTGCTTGAAGGGTCTACGGACTCCCACGCCCCTCCAACGAACCACCATTTCCTATGCCAACCGTCGATTTTGTTAGGGTTCCCACTCACGAGCTCCCTACCCCGACGAAGTCGCACGGCATTGTAGCCGCCGGCTTGGGTAATGGGCGTCATCACGAAAGATATTTCCCCGGGGTTCGGCAACCGATATAGCCCGGCCTGTCACAGCATAGTTATTGTGGAAAGAATATAACTCCATCCATTAGGAGTGATCTGGGTCAGACTCTGGTTCCAAGCCGCCAGCAGGTGAGAAATTGCCGGGTGGAGCGGGAATCGAATTCCGGCATCCATTATCTGTTCGTTGACAGCGATCATGCCGGGTGGCGGCTGGTCGGCCCTTACGTCAGAGTTTGCCCCGTAAAAGTGTACATCCCGGGGGACTTTATAAAGGCGTCGGAGAGATTGCACATAACCGTCGGTGAGGACCGACCTGTTCCTGTCAAGTGATGCCATGAAATCCGACTTGACCGACTTCCGGAAGCTGCGGTCCGGTCTCTTGTATGGGGCCTGGGCCACGTATGAGTGGTAGTCAAAAGCCCGCTCGTAGGCCCCATATTTTCGGGTCGGGTTGGAAGGCCCGGGCGTCTCCTCCCTTGACGGTGCGACCACGCGAAGGAAACTCGGTTCCAGGTTAGGAATGTGTGTTATGTCGTCCAACTCCCTCAGAAATTGATCGTCATCTCCATCACCGTCCCGGCCGACACCGGAGGCATCGGCGGTCGGGGGCGTCGTGGAATCCAGGATGGTGGTCTCTGTGTTGCTACGATGATACAACTCGGCGATCGCAGTATTGTCATCGTCTGAAGATGAAGAAACTAGGAATGGAGGGGGCGCGGGAGCAGATCGGGAATCGGAAGCCATTGACGTGAAATTGGAAAAAGACGGTTACCTAAAGAACTGCCGGGTCTTTGGAGGATAGCCGGAAAGACGGGCGCGGAAGTTCAGATCTGGGTTTTGAGAAACGGAAATGAGGAAGGGTTTTATGGAGGAACCCTAGACCTATTTATAAATAGGTGAATGGTCGAAAGTATAAATTTTAAATTCTTGGGGACCCCCACGGAAATTAGGGCGACGTGGGAGACGCGTAGGAAGCACGCGATCGCCGATTGGGCAAACTCGCGGCTTGAAACGTCCTCAGCCTACCGCACCATCATTACCATCTTGTCACTGGTCACACCGATTGGGGAAACCTAGGCGACTATCCGGCTCCCCAAGGACAGAGACTTGACTTGGACACAGATCCCAAGATCAACTTTCTGTAGGTCGACGAATATCAACGGTTCAAGATAAGATCCCGAAGCGAGCTCGCGACCTCATCTTGAGGGGCAATTGTTGTACGGGGGAATAACCCGACCTAATGGAGGCTTGGGATGGATCAATCTCATATTTAGCTTGTTATCCGACTTCATCCAGCTGGAGCAGGACGGGAAACGACTTTGAAATCTAGGAAGGTCGCTAGCGGCTTGACGTAGCAAAGAAGTCGCGGAGTGACTTGAAAGAATCGGACATCGCGGTCGAAGAAGTCGCGACTTCGGTTAGAGATAAATATGGACAAGATTCGGGCAGTTATGGTGAGGCGGATTTCTCGGGATGTAACCAGGGAAAACATATCCGTGAGTGCGACTTGCGGAGCAAGGAAGGAAGCCCTGATCAGACCACGAGAGAAAGCCCACGAAGACTGTAGCCCTAGATTTATGTCTATAAATATAACTTGTAATGCACATTGTAAAGGATCGGAATCTTAGTACTCTAGGCATATATTATACAGTAAATATCATGGCTTGGTGCCCCCAGACGTAGTCTATTCCAAAGGCGAACTGGGTAATCAAATCACTTGTCATTTATTACTTTCACCGTGGTATTGATCGGAACATTACTAAATTGTTTGCTTGTTCGCCGGTAACAAAACCGGGTACAACACTTTAGACAATTCTACATCATGCATACACATTTAACAAATAAAATTGCACGAATTTAAAACAAGCATCAAGACAAAATAAATCAAGTTGGGCACATATATCCAACTGTCATGGTTTAAATTCCAAATCTTGATCTTGAGAAATCGTCTCTTCTTTTGCCTTCATCGTTCGTCTCGAAAGGCTCCCATTGAATCCGCAACAATTCTTCAAAGAATGTCCTCCGTTTTGGGTTAGGACGACGTTCGGAAAATGAGTAGCTCACGACCCGGAACGCGAGTCGCGTGCGCCTAGGCACACGCCCCTGTCCGGATCGGTCATCTCGCCCACGCCGCCCACAGCACATGCGCGCGGAGCATCTCCAGGACGCGTCTGCTTCCGAGGTCCTTCCAAAACAGGCCAGCCCACACGTGCGTCTTCCGCGCGCCCATGCACGCGGTCGCGTGCGGCACCGCCCCGACCTCCAAGCTTCGCCCACGCGCGCTTGCGCGCGCAACCAGCCTGCCCCGTGCACGTCCGCCCGGTGGTGCACGCGGTTGCCAGGCCTTCGGCCTAGCCCGCGTGCTCCGCCTTGGCATGCGTACGTCCGGGCACTTGGACTTCCGTCTTTTAATCTCCGTCTTCATCTTCGTTCCCGTTCCGGTTATAATTTATTTACGAAAAATAATTAAACCTAGATCTAGACTTGTATATTACATTGAACAAATCAAACAAATTATAATCTACTCGTGGATTTTCTCACGAGGCAAAACGAATTTGAACGAATCGAATTAAAAAATAACAATTTATTTGCATGTAAATAAGCACATTAAAATACCATGACAATTGGATACCTGCAAAACAGATCTAACAATTCTACTATTCATTTTTAATTTATTGAACAACAATTTAAATTACAGTTTAAAAGATCAGAGCCCGAACCAGGGCTCTGATACCAGTTATTGGGATAACATATGCCAGGATCTATCGGGATGACCTCATAAACACAAGTTTAAATAAACAATTATTACTAGCATGAATTAACCTAAGTGAATTCAAATAATAATTAATCCAACAACGACATGCAAATAATATTTCACGTAAATGATCCTAGCATGCAAAATTTCTAGGAGTTTACGTAAACGTACTCGTTGGAGAGACGGTCTGAGACAGACAGGATCAAGTATCTGGATACCCACCAAAAGTCCTTCTCAAGTATTCTCAAGTCCTCGTTCAATAACCCCGATGGAAGGTTCTCCAATGAACAATTTATAAACAAAGGAAAAATAAATAATTGTTGCACCACCTTTGTGGATTTCTAATATTTCCAACACATGAAACTGGGACGGGGTATATGTTTCCCCTCTCCGCGTTCCCCATGACTAATATTAATCTAATATTTCTAATTGTTGCAAACATATACGCTCTAAAATCATTCGAATAATCTTTAAATCAAATATTCATTTTATTAAACTCATTTCTTTTATTATTCTTATTAATTAAACTGGGACGGAGTATTACATAAGCGATGGACATATAAGTTTGTGCCCACCTGCGGGCATATGATCAAATTCGTAATATTAAATAAGTCAACTGTTGGCGGTGTAATTTATGGATTTTACCAAATAATTAGAAAGATGTAATTAATTATCAAATAAAATTTAAATAAAAAATTGACTAATCATCCTTGAATAAAATCCATAAATTTCGTTACATGAATTCAATTTATATTAACTAATTAAATCAAAATTCAATTTATAGTAACTAATTAACTAATTAATTCCATAAAATTTGTTACATGAATAATAACTAAAATTATGGTGAATCAACCAATTTAATACGTGATTATAGTTAGAGTTATTATTCAATAGTAGTTTTCCTGTGTAATAGTAATTAAAATAATAGTTAAAATATTTTTAATTTAATTTTGTAATCAATAGCGGACCATATTTTTATATGAAATATATTTGATTGCATAATTTATGAAATTTACTAAATAATTAAAAAATATTAATTATCAAATTAATTTTAAACCGAAAGTTGAACAATCATGCTTGAATTGTGAATTTCATTACACGATTTATAAAAATAGTATTATACGCACTATACAAAAGTATTAGATATTGAAAGTCATGGAATCAAATAATGAATTTCATTAAAAAAATATTAATAACGAAATAGTTTCGAAGATACAATGGTTGAAGGGATCAACATTTCTTAAAGTAGAAGTATATACAATCTAACATTAGACGAAATGAAAATTTATGAACCTTTTACAATGATCTTTGCATCAAATGGATATAAATATAATTTTGTCCTTCATAGTAGAAAAACATAACAAACGTTGTCGGTTTTTTTTTGCAATTTTCTTTGTCCATCCTTATACAAATTAATTGAGATGCTTCAAATAAAATTTTTGAAAATATATTATTAGATATTATATATATATATATATATATAGAAATCTTGTGGATATTATTTAGAAAAATTAATATATATTTCTTAATAAATAGTTAGTAAATAATGTAGACTTGGTTCAGAGATATGTAGATATATATTTGGCCTGTAAAAAAAAATTGGTAAAATTTTATAATATATATATATATATATATATTAAATTTTACATAGACATATCATACATATGATTACTCTCATTGATATACATATATTTTAATATATTAAAATATCTAAATGTTAGAATTTTAAATTTATCGAGATTTATGTACGGAAAATCTTATTTTTGATGCATAATAAAAGGAAAAAGCTAGTATGAAACCAAAATGCAACAATTATTTATCTCAATACTCCCTACAATATATAAAACAAAATTAAATTAATAAATTCATTAAATAAAAAAAATTATAAGCAGAAAAGAAGAAACTCATTTATAACCAACTCCGAACTCAATGTACTTAGCTCAATACTCCCAGCAATATATAAAACAAAATCAAATAAAAAATCATCAAATTAGAAGAACAATCATGAACAGAAAAGAAGAAACCAATTCAGAATTCAAATTAATTACATCAATACTTCCTGCAATATATACAAAAATATCACTAATTTAATTAAACAATTACAATAAATATTCATAATCAAATTAAAACTCAAAATTATTTACCTCAATACATTCTAAAATATACAAAGCAAAATCATACTAACAACAAATTCATTAAATTAGAAGAATCGCTATGAATATAAATATTCATAATCAATTTATATTACTTACCTTAATGCTCAATACAATACACAAATATATAAAATAAAATTATTAATTTAATTACATAATTACAATAAACATTTATAAGCAATCCAAAATTCAAATTATGTACGCACCATAACACCTCTTACAATATAAAAAATAAAATCAAATTAAATTTAAGTGATGATCAAATTAGAAAAGTAAAAAAAAAAATGTACAAAACCTGAATTGGCAATAGATAAGCATGCCACGGTTATCAAATTAATGGATATGCACAAATTGATAAGGATACGAATAACCAAATTAATGAGTTTTTCTCTTCTTTTAAGTAAGGTAGTCTAATCTATACACCAAAATATAAAATTTCAAAGGACATAAAATTTAACATTATTCCGTTGTAACAATCTGTTTAAGTATATAACACAAAATTTGATTAATAAATTCATCAAATTAAAAGAATTACATTAAATTAAATATACAAAACGTGAATATTTAGATTAACAAATTCATCAAATTTGAAGAATCACTATGAAACAGTAAAGAAGAAACTCATCCACACTTAATTCAACACTCAAATTACTTACCTCAATACTCCGTGCAATATATAAAAATCTCCCTAGAATATATAAAATAAGACAAAAACTTGTATGCAATATTGCATACTAGTATTATGTGCAATTGAGTTTTTTTTTTCTTGCAGGTTAAGAGGATCGGGTTAGGGCAGGATTGGGCTTTCTTCATCTTCGCGCCGATCAGCATGGCGTTGTCAAATTTTTTCTTCTTCCTTTTCTCTTCAGATTGCTGGCGGATCTCACGGGTTCTTCTTCCTCGTTCGTGCCCTAATTTCTTGTCCAATTTAATTTTCTACAATTCGCTCCGATCATTGGATGAAATCGGGTTATTCAATTTGAATTTTGGTGTGAATTCTGCGAGAAGAAGAGAAAATATGTGTGTGGTGTTTGGATTACACCCTCAACACAAAGTGTGTGCTGAAATTCAGATCCTTCTGCACTCTTTTCATGTTGTTCTGTAAATCTGTAATTTTAGATTGATGATTTTTTTCGCGTTTGTACTGGTTTTTGTTCATGTAGTAATACTCTTTTGCTCATAGGGTAACACTCTTTTGTTCATGTAGTAACACATCAAGTTATTACGTAAATCTGTGATTTTTGATTCGTGATTTCTTTTCGCCCTTGTACTGGTTTTGTTCATGTGGTAACACGTTTTTCTTCATATGGTAACACTTTTTGTTCATGTAGTAACACATATTTTTTTAGTAATATGTAACATTGTTCACATATAGTCGTAATACTATGTGAATACTCATGTGTTACCATATGAACAACAATGTGTTACCTTGTGACCATGTTACCTTATGAATATTTATGTGTTACGATATGTTTTAATACGTGTTACGTAAGATATGAAGTTTTTTCAATATAACAATGTAGTAACACTTATACATAGATGTAGTAACACACAAAAATTTGACCAAAAAAAAAATTATGTGTTCAGTAGGAATTGAACCTGCGACCAAATTCATTAACAACAAACCTGAACCACTAGGCGACAATACATATTTGATAAAGATATCCTTTTATAAATACATATTCGCCCGCCCAACCTGAAGCCCACAACCACTGCCTGCGCCCGACCCGACCCGTGCGAGGATGACCCGCAAATTTTAAACCAACTTGCCCTAATTGTGATGTATTGCACATAACACTAGTGTGCAATATTTCACATAAGACCTTCTCATAAAATAAGGCAAAAACTTGTATGTAATATTGCATACAAGTCATATGTGCAATTAGAGGTTAATTGGGCTTCTTTTTTTTTCTCGCTGGCCTGCAACGCGCGGGGCGGGCAGGGCTTCTTCTTCCTCGCGTCGCACAACCACCAGATTTATTCAGTTTTAATTTTCAAGTTGCTTCTTCATGTTTTTTCTTCACTTCTCTTGATCTTCTTTTTCTTTTTTCTTTTCCATATTCTTCTCAATTTCTCCAGTTTCTCACAAATTTACATGTCCTTTTGTACTCTTCTTATGCTATTCTTTAAATTTATAATCTTGAACTGAGGATTTTTTTTTCGCTTGTACTGGTTTTTGTTCATGTAGTAACACTTGTTTGTTCATAGGGTAACACTCTTTTGTTCATGTAGTAACACATCAAGTTGTTCTTTAAATCTGTAATTTTGGACTGAGGATTTCTTTTCGCACTTGTACTGATTTTGTTCATGTGGTAACACGTTTTTCTTCATAGAGTAACACTTTTTGTTAATGTAGTAACACATATTTTTTAGTAATATGTAACACTGTACACATGTCGCCATGATACTAAATGAATACTCATGTGTTACCATATGAACAATAATGTGTTACCATATGATAATGTATTTTTTTGAAAAAATGATAATGTAATTTTTATTTCACATAGTAACACATTTCGTTTCTATAAGTATCACATTTTATTCATGTAGTAACACATAAAAAAAATATTTTAAAAATTATTTGCTCAATAGGAATTGAGCATGTGACCAAATACATTAACAGCAGACCTAAACCACTAAGCTACAATACATATCTATTAAAGATATCATTCTATAAATATACATGTGTTCGTCCAACCCACAATCCACAACCCTGCCCGCCCACGCCCTCGCCCGACCCGATCCGTGCGATGATGACCCGCGAATTTTAAGCCAAATTGTTTTAATTGTGATGTATTGCACATAACACTAGTATGCAATATTTCACACAAGACCTTCTCATAAAATAATTCACTAATACAGATTTAGGCTTGGAGAGCTATTAAAAATGAGCTTGGAGAGCGGTTATATCAGCTCTCCATGTAACGGCTCTCCATGCTTGGATCTCCAAGATATTGCACTCTCCAAGATTTTTAACCGACATTGCTTTGGAGAGCGGTTTTTAACCGCATTGCACTTGGAGAGCGGTTGTCAACCGCATTCCAAGCGATTAAGCTAAGACGGCGGTTGTGAACCGCTATCTAACCCCTTTTTTTTTAATTTTTAAATATATATAAATACACTTGGACAACGGTTTTTAACCGCTGTCCAATATATATATATATATATATATATATATATTTTTTTTTTTTTTATTTTAATTTATATTTTTAAAATCATGTTTATATAAAACCAAAACCAAAACTAAAAATCAAATTTTACACCACACGATAATTAATTGTCCAATACCAAAACATCAAATAAATTAATAAATTAATGCATACACATCATTAAATAAATATTAATCGTCCAAATACAACAAATTAAAACATGCATAGCAATACAAATATATATATAAGTAATATGCTATCAAAAGTTATCCCAATCTATCTATAATTATTCAAGAATCGATTGTAAAGGTACCCTGTCCAATCCATTTTCCATTTGATCATTCTTTGTTTGGAGTAAGACTTGACCGGACGATCATAGACAAACTGCAAACAACGATCAATTAATCAATATAGTTAGATATATAGTATGAATTTTTATTCAATTAATAATAATTTAATTAATAAATCGATAAATTGACTTACGTTGATAGGAACCGCGGTTTGAGAAGCGCGTATTATATCTTCAATATAACAGCACACAAAATGTCCACAGTGATCACTATCTCGTTGCCTCGGTACCTGTTGATTAGCAATATAATCACGTATTACAATTATAATTATTTTATATTAATTTGATAATTTAATAAATTATATTTACCTTAACATTATTCCAGCTCACTTTATTGAATTTAGCTCTTGAGCCTTGATTAGGAAGGCGACTCCGATATTGGGTCATCACACTATTATTATTAGAATTAAAAAATAAAGTTAGATTAAATATGCATAATTTTAATAAGTAAAACAAATCATTATATTATAATATTAAAAATGAACTTACGCTTCCATGTACGAAGTAAAAAATGAACTTATTAGAAGTAACTCTTTTCTCTCATTCTTGGACAAGGTGTGTGCAGCAGGAGGTAAGAACGGTTGACCCCTTTCTCTAGGTACAGGTTTTAATTCTGCTCTTACTCCCATATCAATCATATTCATTCTTGCATTGTAACCATCCTTGGACTTCTTATCAGCTAGGAGAGTGTTGAGCAAGCTGGCACAAAGGTTCTTCTCAACGTGCATTAGATCAATGAAGTGTCTAACATACAACTCTTTCCAATAGGGCAATTGAAAGAAAATTGATTCCTTCTTCCAACCGCTAGTGGGGACACTCTTTGCGAAGATCTTTCCATATCGTGTGTCGATATTCTTCATCTCATTCAATACATCAGAACCTGACAATAAATGTGGTGCTTCACCTGTCTCGATTGTGCCATCGAATGCATCGGCCATTGTTCTGTACTTATGTGTTGGGTCCAACCACCTCCTATGTCCCATATAAACTGTCTTCCTACAATGACTCAATCGAATGTGATGTGTCTTCTTGGTACAACAAGGACATACGTCGGCCCCCTTCACACTATATCCAGATAGATTCCCGTAAGCGGGAAAGTCATTGATAGTTCCAAACAACATGACCTTCAACTTGAAATTCTCCTTTCTACAAGCATCATACACATCGACACCCTCATCCCACAGGAGCTTCAAGTCCTCAATCAAAGAAGCCAGATATACATCTATGTCGTTACTAGGTTGTTTGGGTCCTGATATCAACATAGACAACATCATGTAAGTGTGCTTCATGCACAACTCGGGTGAAAGATTATAAACTAATGTAATCATCGGCCATGTCTTTGTAGTTGGTACTTTGGATACCAAACGGATTCATTCCGTCGGGTGAGAGTGCAAGACGCAAGTGTCGGGGGCTCGGTGCCAAATTCGGATGCCCGACATCGAATGTCTTCCACCGGGTGAATCGGCCAGGTGTCTTAGCATTCCATCTTTGATCCTATCATCATGATGCCAAGTTAAATTTCTAAAGATCCACAAATATTACTATACATTCTCCTGAATCTTGGTATTATTGGAAAGTACCACATCACCTTCGCGGGAGATTTATTTTTCTTATATCGCTTTAGCCCACACTTGGGACATTCATCGAGGTCTGCATACTCCTTTCGAAATAAGATACAATCACCCGGACAAGCATGAATTTTCTGATGTGTTAACCCGATGGACTTGAGCATTTGTTTAGCATCATATGCTCTCTTAGGCAGTACATTTCCATCGAAAGAGACCACTAATCGCTTTCAAAGATACTTGTAAAGCACTCATCGGACAACCGGTGAGTCGCTTTTAGGTTGAACAATATCAACACAAATGTAGCGCTTTTGTTGCCTTCTTACACCCGGCCCCAAAGGGTAATCCAAACAGAATCCCTTAACTTCTCTGACATATAAGGGTGATCTCGCAGATCATCGTCATCCCCACTCGATGTATCAACAGTCGGTACATCATCGAAAATATTCGCATCCACTGTATCTTCAAACCTAAAGTCAGTTTCTAGGTTGCTTGAGCTACATCCATCTCTTCTCTCACCATGATATTTCCAAACGGTATATGTTTTATCAATACCGTGAATCATCAAGTGGTCAAACAGACTTTTTCGACCACTAACGGTTTTTCCATTCATACATTTCCAACACGGACATGGAACGTACCGAGGGTCGGTGCAGTGTCTAATTGGATGATTATAAAATTCTTCCACCCCATTCCTATACTCATCTGATAATCGATCTGCTCGAACTCACTTTCGATCCATATAGAAAAATAGATGCCTATATATAGTAAAGACAATATGATTGCAAATGAGATGAGTTTACAACTTTCAAAACCTACGTTCCTACCTATTACCTATTCTCTATTTTTATTTTCTTCAATGCAACCTATATATCCAACCATTGCCGACACAACTTTTCATATCATTTTTGTTCAAAGCTTTTCTTCTATCATTTATATACTAATATTTCTTTGCATTGGCTTCACCAATCTATAAATGCCATTTTATTTGCGTCATATATTCTACAAATGCAATTCAATCAAAATTTCATATGTCAAAAATTAAATTCCCTATTTCTCTCTATTGGCATATATACAAGTCCAAATTTCTCTATTCAAGCATATATACAAACAAGGTTAGACAAGTTAATTAAGTTTCTATTTAGACAAGCTAAGTTTCTATTTACCAATTCAAGTCCAAATTTCTCTATTCAAGCAATTCCAAATATTTCTCTATATAAGCTAAGTTAGACAAGCTAAGCTTCTCTATATACAAGTCCAAATTTCTCTATTCAAGCATATATACAAACAAGGTTAGACAAGTTAATTAAGTTTCTATTTAGACAAGCTAAGTTTCTATTTACCAATTCAAGTCCAAATTTCTCTATTCAAGCAATTCCAAATATTTCTCTATATAAGCTAAGTTAGACAAGCTAAGTTTCTCTATATACAAGTCCAAATTTCTCTATTCAAGAGCAATTCAAGCAAATATTCTATAAACCAAATTTCTATTTCTCTAGAGCAAAATATTCTAAATATATATATATATATATATATATATATATATATATATATACACATACAATTAATATAAGAGCCAATATTACACAAGAGCAATACAAGAACAAAATTTATATTTTACCAATACAAGAGCAAAATTTCTAACATATATATACATATATATACACATGCATTAATATATATATATATATATACACTAATATATACACATGTACAATACAAAAATTACCCGTACACTAATTAATATATATATATACTAACATATATAATATGTATACACTAATATATACACTAACATATAACATATATATATACAGTACTAATATAACATATATATATACACTAATTAATATATATACACTAATATATACACATGTACACTAATATATATATAAATTACCTGTACGCGATGGCGGCGGCGGTAAGGCGGAGACGGCGAGTCGGAGGTGGAGGGCGAAGGTGCGCGCGATGGCCAAGAGAGGAGGAGATCGAAGGGCGACGTCCAAGAGAGGAGGAGGAGAGCGACGACCAAGCTAGAGGAGGTGGGCGACGAGATCGAGCAGATGAATTTATATGCAGTGGAGGTGGGCGACGCGAAGAAGAAGAGAGATATATATCAGATTGGAAATGAAATTAAAAAATGCGATTTGGGGGCTGCAGGGATATAGGGCAACGGGCCCTTAGAGAGCGGTTCGGAACCGCTCTCTCTTGCAGAGCGGTTCCGAACCGCATTCAAACTCATCACTTGCATAGCGGTTAAAAACCGCATTCTTGGTTCACTTGCAGAGCGGTTCTGAACCGCTCTCTCTTGGAGAGCGGTTTCGAACCGCTCTTCAATTTATTTTTATTTTTTAAATAAAAACCGCTCTCCAAGGGCGATTTTGGAGAGCTCTTTCTAAAATGGCTCTCCAAGTGGAGTTCTCCAAGCTCAAATGTGTAGTAGTGATTATACAATTGCAATAAATATTCATAATTAATTCAAAACTTAAATTACTTACCTATAAAGATTAATTGAATAAATACATAATTTGACAGGTAAAACATTCCAAATTTTCGACCTGTTAAAAATAGCATCAGCCTAATTACACAACAATTATGTAATTATTTTCACATAATTTGCTCATTACTCGCATTAATTGTGATTAATTTTCCTAGCCTCTATAAATACGATAGAAAAAAAATAAATCAATATTCTTGTACACTTATAAGACATTATATTATAAGATGTAAGAAAAAATGCAGTATCTCATGATTATTTTCTTGTTTGGTGGGATCTCCCATTCATTTGGCGGGTTTGCTAAATTACCACCAGTTGAGAACAAAAGGTATTGCCTTTTAAGCAGCGCAATAACGATTCATGTGCTTAATAATTTGCATCAAGATTTGACGTTACGTTGTCAATTTGGGGATGACGACCTTGGATACCATACATTGACTCCAAATTCTGTTTACAAATTTGGATTTTGTTATTTTCCGTACAAAAAACACTATTTTTTTGTCATTTTTATTGGTACTCAAATAAAAAAGAGGCTGTTTTTTATGTTTTCTCTTCATATATCCTATCAAAATGCCAACCAACTGATCAATGTTATTGGAGTGTTAGGGAAGACGGTTTTTATTTAGCTTTTGATGATTATCCTAAGGGCGACTTCAAGAAATATGAGGATTGGAAACCCCTTAAATAATGTCGGAGTATGTGTGACCGTTTCTTCAATTTTATAACTTAATTTCCTTTTTATTAATAATGTCGTATTATTTTAGTTCTCATTATTGGATTGAGCCTCCGTCATTTGTGGATGGGCTTACATTTAGTTTTGCTAATTTGGCTAATTTGTGGATGAGCCTCCGACTGTCTTAGTTTTGCTAATTTGGAACTATTTTGGTTTCAAAAATAAAGAAATGTGATATATATGCAGGATATATGAAAATGATTCCATTTATGATTTTTTTTTTTACTTTGCATTTCCGTTACAAATTTAACTCACCTTTGTTTCATGATATGAAAATAACGGGAATGACACCGCCTACGTGGTGCTTACATGGCAATGCCACATAATAATCCTAATTTTTTTTTTTATTGCCATATATATTTTTTAAATTTGATTTTATCTTTAAATTTTATATCATAATTATAATATTTTATTTTCCAAATTTACAAGAATCTTCATCTCTTTCAACATAATCTGCGTCTTTTTTTTCCCTCTCGCCTAGTTTCAGCTAGCGACAAGAAATAAAACAGAGGAAGAGAAAACCGCCATGAAAAAGTTGTAAAATCAGAGGAAGAGAAACATAAGAGTGGGAAAAAGACTAATCTATATAAAATAAGAGACAAATCTATATAAAATTTTATGCCCGTCAATACTGCATATAGAGTTCCTCTGCAAATTAGAATTGCTTTTGTTTTTGTTATAGCTCATAGTTATAGGGTGTAAATGGGTGCTAGTAGTTCCATTATAAACATTTTCTTGAATGTATTCAAATATCTCGTCATAGCTTCATTATTGCATTTGAAACTTCCCATGGATAAATTTAAGATTCGTGATGACAAGTTAGCCTAAAATTCTGTACGATAGTGATACTATGCATAATTAGTGAATTTAAAATCTCCCAAGGAATCTAAGGATAAACATGTTGTAAATTTATTATTTAAAGTATTTCAAAAATATATTAATTATCAAAACTTATCCACCAAGTTTGTTTCTTATTTCCTCTCAATAAAATAACAGAACTTATCTTATAAATAAAATTAAGGGAAAATTACTCCCTAGTGTCATTTTTTAAAAACTCTTACTCTTAAATACTAGCACTTTTTAGTAGTACTGTAAGATGCAAAAATGGACCATTATACCCTCTTATCCACGAATTAAACACATCCTCCCTCACTTCACATTATCAGCCGCCCCCCTCTCTTTCAAAGCCACCCTAACCCATTTTTTTCATTTCAAGAAATCACTCACCCAAACCCCCGCAACCCCCAACCCCAACATCTCTCTTTCTCCACCCATGAGCGCCTCAGAGACGCCCGTCTCCCCTCCCCCACCCCCCACCATGGCGCCGGCTGAAGACCCGTCGATCTACGATTTTCCCGTGAGTGGTGGTCAAAAATCGACCGCAATCTACCACTCACGCCGCCAGTTTCGTTCGCTACAGACGCGGCGGATGACGGCGGTAAGTCCTAGTTCCTCTATGTTTGTGGTATTCTTTGATTCTGTACTGAACATATTACTATTGTGGCGGTGACGATTTTTTTGATTTGTTGCAAATTATTTTGGGGTTGATGAGACGGCTGATGAAGAAGAGGTTTCACGCTCTACGGTTGCGCGGTGGTGTGAGTGGCGGTGGATCAACATTTGTGGAGGCGGATCTGGGTAGGTCTGTACACATCCGCTGCCGATCGCCTCCGCTGCATGAACTAAAAAAGAAGAGAGGATCCGTAGCCCGTCATGCCACTGTGCTCGAAGGGTTGTTGGTTGTGAGCGCCGCCGTTGAATCTAGAAGAAGGGCGAGGAAGGTGGTCGTGCAGTGGATCTGTTTTTAAATTTGTCGTGATGGGATTCGTCGGGTTTTCGTGAAATTGATTTTCATTCCCATCAACAATATCATCCTCGGCGCTTCTTAATATCTTCTGGGTATTGAGTTAATTAGTCACCCCGGTTTTTTAATTTTGTTCGAGAGTATCTGAAGTTGTGGGCATTGGTGTTACATTACTTTGGTGATTATTAGCATCTTGGCGTTTGGCTTTACAGAAGCTTAATCTAGACTGATGAATGGCCAAGTGTTCATGCAATTTTGTGCGGTCCTTTATTTTCCTGGTTTTATTACCTTTTGAGTACTGTTTGTATTTATTTTTAACTATGGTGGCATTTGGCCAAGTCGCAGCAGTATTCCTATATGCAGTAGATTGAAGATGATAAATTTTACTATGGTGTGATTTGGATCTTGTGTTCACTTCTTTGGTTTAATATTTTTAGCATGAATTGATTTGATTGTTGTTTGGAATCGAGTTTTTGGGATGAAGAATTTTACTGGATTAATCTCAATTTTTTTTATGGTGTACAGAATTAAATAAAAAATTGGGGTGTGCAGAATTTTGTAAGGGATGTGCAGAATTAAGTAAAAAATTGGGGTGTACAGAATTTTTACGGGTGTGCAGAATTTTTCTTTTACCGGGTGTGCAGAATTTTGGGGTGTGCAAAATTTTTAATTAAAATGACAAATGATTAAAAAATTATTGGGGTGTGCAGAATTTTTTATGAGTGTGCAATTTTTTAAGAGTGTGCAAAATGGTTAAGAATATACAATTTAATATATATATATATATATATATATATGAATATATAATTTTTTTGGGCTAATATTTTATTATTAAAAAAATTAATTAAATAAATAAAAGGATAAATGGTTAAAAAAATTAGAGTGTGCAGAATTTTTGCAGATGTGCAGAATAGTTTCGAATACGTAATATTTTTGGGCTGAATTTTTGTTACCGGAAAAAAATAATTAATTAAATAAAATGACAGATAACTAAAAAATAGATAATTGAAAAAAAATGGGTTAAAAAAATTAATTAGATAAAAGAATATACAATTAAAAAAGTTTAGTAAAATTTAAATTTTAAAATTTTTATAATACAAAATTACTAAAAATGTGGAGTGCAGAAAGGTGTCATATTTAAAAATTACACATGACTATAAATTGGTGGTTGGAGAAATTAAGGGCATTTAAGTCTTTCTTACCTAATTTTTGGACCTAAGAGTAAGAGTTAAAAAGGGTGGTACTTAAGAGTAAGAACACTCTATAAATGGCATCCCATTGTAATTGTCCCTAAAATTAAATCTGTTTCTCTCAACCAAAATTCTCGGTCAAATCTTCTTTCTTTTATTTTCCTATTTACTTGGTCAAAAGAATTGTTGTTGCAACTTTTAAGCGTGAAATTAGTCCACTTCTTTTCTACTAAGCCAACGTGTGCTTATATATATGAACATATACTTTTGGAAACAAGCATAGAAAATAGAACAATGATAACCTTTTCTCATCTTTATTTCTTTATACATTGCTGGGATTATTCTATTATTTTGTTGCTCCTGATCTTAGGTTTACCCTAGAAGTCTTGTTGAATCCTGGGAGATTGATAAATGTAAATCATCAAGACAGTGCATTTCATTATTCGTTCCAACTTGCACAAGATCACTGGGATATCATTGTCCAATCGAGTCATGTTTTCCACAGTAATGGTCCTCGATGTTAACTCCCTGAAGAACAAGCTAATTTCAGTGATAGCTTGCCAAACCTTAGCTGGCAGAATCCCACTGAAAGCAATTGAGAGTAGTCTCTGCATAAACACGTGACAATCATGACTCTTCATCCCAAACATCTTCAATTTTTTCCAGTCTACGCATCGAGACAAGTTGGACACATAGTTATTGAGAAATTTCAACTCATCTACCCATTTGCAGACCATATCTTTGTATTTTTTATCAAGGGAATAAGAAGCTTTGGGGTACTTTCCTGTACGTGGACATTTCTGCAATGAGGGTCGACGACAGTATTCATTCAGTTCATCCTTGGATTTAGTTGTGTCCTTTGTTTTCCCTTCGACATTCATCACCGTGTAGAAAAGATTATCAAACACATTTTTTTCGATGTGCATCACATCCAAATTGTGTCTGATCAACAAGGAGCTCCAATACGGCAAATCCCAGAAAATACTTTTCTTCTTCCAACCACATTGTAAACCTTTGTTGTGAGCATCAACACCGAACTCTATTACTTTCTTCAAGTCAATCCAATCAATTCGCTGGAGGATCTGATCACCTGTCAAGATGGGAGGTGGATCGTCATCAACTACTACATTCTTTTGAATGCAGTCTTGTCCCTTCGGTACGGATGACGTCTATCTAAAAACTTACGATGGTTGTCAAACCACGACTGCTTGCGACTGAGCCTCAGTGTAATCTACACAGTGTGGACAATCAAGCCTTCCAGCTGTGCTCCATCCAGAAAACATCGAGTAGGCTGGAAAGTCACTGATGGTCCAGATTAGTGCAGCTCGCATCGAAAAATTCTGCTTTGTAGCAACATCATACTTTACCACTCCTTGTTCCCATAAAAATTGCAAATCACGGATCAGTGGTTGCAAAAATACGTCTAATTTATCCTTTGAATTTGTTGGACTAGGCACCAGAATCGTAAGAAACATGAACTGATCCTTCATGCACAACCATGGAGGTAGATTGTACGGTGTCACTATCACTGGCCATGATGAATATTGTTTCCCGTGCGCCCCAAACGGTTGAAAACATCAGTGCTCAATCTCAACCTCACGTTCCGAATTTCTTAAGCAAATTCAGGATGCGACTGGTCCAAGTGTTTCCAAGCCTGTGAGTCTGCAGGGTGACGCATAACACCGGAGTGGTCATTAGAGCAACGTGCATGCCATGTCGTATCCTTCGCAGTAGCATTTGACTGATACAATCTTTGTAGTCGAGGAATGATAGGAAAATAGAACATCTCCTTAAAAGGACGGTTCTTTTTCACTTGACCATTTACGTCACGTCTAGCAGGTTTGAACCGTGGCCGTTGGCAAAACTTACAATTTGTAAGTTCGTCGTCTGCACCCCAATATAACATGCAGTTATGTGGACAACAATGGATCCTCTCCACTGGAAGACCCATCTCACTCATCAGTTGTTTGCTATCAGAAAATTTCTTGGGCACCAGACTATTCGGACAAAGAAAACGAATCGCATCAACCATTTGATTATAGCCCCTTTCAGTCAGTTTGTTTTCAGTTTTAATGTTCAACAATAGGGCATTGTATTACAACTGTGAGTGCGATTCGCAACCTGACATTATATCCTGATTCGCTGCACGAAGCATGTTATAAAAATGTGCAGCATGCTCATTAGGAGGTTCCTCATTAGGGGGCTCATCATCCACATTTAAGTGGGGACCAGAGGTTAAGTCCGTCATCATATCGTGATACGAGGTAGATCCAGATGTGACGTCAACCGGCCCATGTGAAGTCGACGTAAATGGTTGATCATTGTGTTGACCCCAAATTTCCTCACCATGAAATACCCAATTGCAATAATTAGGCATGAACCCATTTCTATACAAATGACCTTTCACGTCATCAGGTGAATGAAACGATTCTTTGTTCCGACATCTAAATTTGTTGCAGGGACACCTAATCTTTCCCTGATTCATCCAATTCGGATTACTAGTGGCAAAATCTATAAATGATTCTAGACCATTGTAAAATTCAGAAGATATCATGCCATTAATCGATCTTGGACCATACATCCAAAGTAAACGGCCAGAATAATCCATATTAATATGTTTCACATTTACGAATTAATTAATATTCAATTCAAAAGCCTAATTAATAATTAATATTTCCTAAAAAATTTGGCAGAGTTTCGTTTAATTTTATTGTATTCCCCAGTTAATCATGATCCTACGTGCATCCATTTCCAACTTAATCAATTAAAATTAATTAAGTCGGAACGCACATCTTCTACAACAACCAATAACCAACAAATATTCACCAACATCGATCCCTCCACTCCAACGTAATTAAGATGTATTCTTTAACACTAAAACTAGTTATATTAAATAAGCTAAATTGAGCTAATTATACTAAATTAATATACACATGTTACCTAAATAATTAATACAAAATAATGTTGGGATTATACTGGAAAGTATGCTTTTACTTTGTATAATCAAACTGAATTTCGGACTTATTTACTGAATTAAATTATTTATCACTGATGTTGTGAATATCATCGAATGTTACATATATTTACTGCATAACTGTTCAATAAATAGTACATGTTACATTGTAGTTAATTTAGTGATACCAGATCACAGAAGGTTAAATTAACAGTTCCTTGTAACCAAAAGTACACCATTCACGACCTAGATGGAAATGAACAATCCATCGTGAAAGGTTGAAGTGTAACGCTCAGATTGGCTTGTCTTGACCAAAGAGATTACACTAGTGCATGTCTAGTGCACTGAAGAGGACCTACAGGAGGACAAATTCTTCAGAACTGAACTAGGAAGAATTAGACCTCAGTGGTTCGTTATTTCTTAATCTTCGTCCCTTAAATAGGATCACGTGTGGTTAGTAAGTATTGCTTTGACTTATTACGGGTAGAGAATCAACGAGATTCAATACTTTATATCTTAGACAATGTTATTGGTCACATGTGTAGCTAAGATTTAATATGAAGAATCGTGTGCAAGTACGCTTGTTCGATTTGCCCCCTTGGGAGGTTCATAAGTTTTATCATACCAAATCTTGCAAGTGGAACTAGTTTCCGGTATGAGTAATAATGTTGAACCGTTCCTTTACCAAGGATAAAAAGATATTAATTAATGGAAAGCTATTTCAGTGGCTTGAATTAATTAATGGGCTAGATAATCTTAAATACGGGAAATAATAACCGGGAGTCATATTGACTATAATATGGGTTAAGATGGATAGTGCAATATTAATTATGTAGTGGGATTAATTAATATTTTATGGGCTTGAATAATATTGTGGCTCAATATTGATAATTCAAGATCCATTGGAAGGTTCAATCTTAATTCTCCTAAAGGCCCCCCAAGTAGCCCAACATAAAGTCCAATAACTGGAAAAGGTGTTTAAAAAATAAAATAAATATTTGTTGCTAATTTCCTCATATTTTTCGAAAATTATGAATAAGAGGGGAGAAAGATTTTCTTTGAATTTTGTTATGGAATGAAGATATGTATTCTTGAAATACAAGATTATCTCATTAAATTCAAGAAATCTCCCACTTGGTTATTCATATGTATATTTCGAAATTTTGAATAATTAAGGAGAAAGAAATATTTTCTTGATTTTCTTGAAAATATATTATGGAAGATATGTATTTCTTGGAATACAAGAATATCTCATAAATTCAAGAAGATCCAAATCTTGGAATCTTGATCCTTGAAATTTTCGAAAATTCCATAACTTGATGAGGTGGGATTTTTGTGGAATATTTTAATTGTGGAGAAAAGAATATAGGAGATATATTCAAGATTTCTTGGAGATCAATAAAAGATTTTTCCACATTGGTTTTTCCCCAAATTTTCGACCACCACCCCATCTATAAATAGGGGATGATTCTTTCATTCCCAAGTGCAATTCCATGTGCTGGAAAAATTAGTAAATCCACAAAAGTGGTGCAACAAATTTTATTTTTCCTTTTAGTTAATTGTTCGCGAGTGTCCTACCACCGGATTGTCGAGCAAGGACTAGGGAATACTTGGGAAGGTTTTTTGGTGTGTTTTCATCAACAAGGCCATCGTTATTCCTAGAGGTAAGTTCACGTAAACTCGTAGTAATTCCGCATGCGTAGGATTTACGTGAATTGTTTATATGCATGATTTGTTATTATTTGAATTAATATGGGTTAATTCATGCTAGTAATAATTGTTAGAATTAAATTTGTATTTAAATATTCCCCGAATAGATCCAGGCAATTCGTTCCCCAACAAATAATATACTAAACATACACTTATCAACCTACATACTAAATTAAGCTAAAATACTAATAATAATACTAAATAATGAACCAACTAATACTAAACAATTAATACTAAACAATAAAACAAACTAATGCATATAATTAACAATTAAAATACATACTAAACAATATAGCAACTAATACTAATTAATTAAACAATAAAATAACTAATACTAAATAATATAACAACTAATACTAATTAATTAAACAACAAAACAACTAATTATACTAAATAATATAACAACTAATACTAATCAATTTAACAACAAACAACTAATACTAAATAATATAACAACTAATACTAAACAATAATGCAACTAATACTAAACAATAAAGCAACTAATACTTATAAATGATTAAATAAATCGAAAACATACCTTAAATCGCCCGGAAGTCGCCTGAAATCCGCCTGGAATCGCCGGAAATCGCCTGGAATCGGAGCAAAATAGCGAAACCGTACAAATGGGCGATTTGGGCGTATATATAGTGGGGGGCGAGGGTTTTGGCAGGGAAATTACCCTCGTTAAATGAGGGCATCTGGCACCGGGAATCATGGTGTTGACCGTTACACATCAGCGAGGGTTTTTTGAAATAGGCGAGGGTTTTGAACCCTCGCTAAATGCGCGTGAGACTCAGCGAGGGTTAAAAACCCTCGCTAAATGCGCGTGGACTTTTGGCGAGGGCTTAAACCCTCGCCAATTTAAAACACTCGCTAAAACCCTCGCTGAACTGTACCCTCTTTAAAACCCTCGCCAATTTAAGAGGGCTTCGTTCCCCTCTTTAAATACCCTCGCTAAATCGGCAATTTTTTGTAGTGGACAAGCCAATTGAAAATTAACAGTGGTGGGAACCCGACCTTTGTGATTGGAGGTCCCATGAATAAGGTTCATATGGGTAATAACAAGACATTTGTTAGTTCTGCTAGCACCTTAAATTGTATCCCTTCCTAAAGTGTGTAATGCTTAAATGCAAATAATTTCTAAAATGAGTGTGGTGCTTTACTGCAAATGGAGAGGATAAGCTACAAGCTTTTAATGAGTCATAGTCTTTATGGGTAGTATATTATTTGCAGAATATATTTTGATGAACTCACCTATATGAATGTGGAGTGGGGCCGCTCCTATGAGACAAAGGCTAAGTCTCTAGAGTATTCATGAATAACCAGGCACGCACATGGCCTATTCGCACACAACCGCTTTGAACAATGAAATAATTACATGTAATTTGATGGGTAAGCAATTTAAGTTACAACAATGAGTTGTTGGTTCATAGAAGCTATACGCTTCGCCAATGCTCAATAGCTTATACCTTACTTTCTATGTTTGATTCATAGTCCAAAAGACACCAGATTCGATGTATTACATAGTCTTGTTGTACCCAGCATTTTCTTTGTGTTTTTTCTTTCTTAGATGCTTTATAAATATTTTTGAAATAGGTGGATATTGTTGTAAATTTATTATTTAAAATATTTCAAAAATATATTAATTATCAAAATTTATTCACCAAGTTTGTTTCCTATTTCCTCTCAACAAAATAACAGAACTTATCTTATAAATAAAACTAAATCTGTTTCTCTCAACCGAAATTCTTGATCAAATCTTCTTTCTTTTCTTTTCCTATTTACTTGGTCAAAGGAATTGTCGTTGCAACTTTTAAGCGTGGAATTAGTCCACTTCTTTTCTACTAAGCCAACGTGTGCTTGTATATATGAACATATACTTTTGGCAACAAGCATAGAAAATAGAACGGTGATAACCTTTTCTCATCTTTATTTCTTTATACATTGCTGAGATTATTCTATTATTTTGTTGCTCCTGATCCTAGGTTTACCCTAGAAGACTTGTTGAATCCTAGGAGATTGCTAAGTGTAAATCCTTAAGGACAGTGCATTTCAAGCACGCCTCAAGTGATTTTTCTTTAATCTTTGTTTTTATCTTTTCCTTATTTTATTTTGATCGTTGAATTTTCTAATATTTTCCGACAAAACATCAATAAATTAGCATCGAAAATGGTGAAGGGAATGAGTCTTGACAAGAGAGAAGAAGATATGTGAGATGATTTCAGGATTTAATTTGAAAAAAAATAAATTAATTTATGGTATAAAATCCAAATATATATATTAAAATTTAAAAATATATATTTGATGATAAAAAAAAGTAAAATTTTTATGTGGTAGTGCCACATAGGCGGTGGACACGAATATAATGTCCACCGGTGAGCTCTATATCTTTCCTGATGAAAATAAATTGGTAATGGTAATTATGCAAACTCAATATTGCAACAAGAAATAATATTCCATTTAATAGTCTTGAAGACATAACCACGATTTTGCGTATATGCTCTGTGATATGGAAATAATAATTTTGTTACAGTACATAAAATGAGCAAAATCAAATGTCTTTATCCAGAAAAATAAATGTATTGAATTGATCTAGTCTAAGCATTAAAATAAACGTACCCAACTAAAATTCTTTTATATATTTTGTATCATCCGTCAATCAAATGGACCAAAAATGGAGAGAAATGGGAAAAATCTATACTAAAATCATATAATCAAATGCCTTTTTTAAAAAAATCATGTAATCAGACGAGTACATAAATTATAAATTAAAAAATTATTATATAAAATTGAAATATGAGAACAAAATATATATTTTTGTAAACTAAATAATAATTATATAAAATTCTTGAAAATAAAATATACGTGTATATATATAAAATTTAAAAATCAAAAGAATAAAATATAAAATAATAATATATGTGCAAATATATATATATATAGAGTAATGATATAAAACCAACTATCTGGTTTTTTATGGAACCAGATTAATGACGTGTCATGCCAACTATTCCCTAAACCATGAACCATAAACCCTAAATCATGAACCATTCGAGTTGGGTGAACCATGAACCACTCGGGCCGGGTTCAGTTCTGGCCGAGTTGGGTCCGGGCCGGGTTAAAAAAAAATAATTTTTTTTTCTGTTCAGTTTTATTTTTTCAATTCAATTTTTCTTTTTACCCGGCCCGAGTGGTTCATGGTTCACCCGATCCGAATGGTTCATGATTTAGGGTTTATGGTTCATGGTTTAGGGAATAGTTGGCATGACACGTCATTAATCTGGTTCCATAAAAAACCAGATAGTTGGTTCTATATCATTACTTTATATATATATAGACACACTAGTGAAGGTGATCACCCAGATTTTTATGTTGAATTTATGTATTTTGAATTTCACAATTCCATGATTTAATGACTAACTTAAGAAAGATCTAAATTTATGTAATGCCTAAAAAAAATGTCCCTACTTACCCTATGTACATTTAGATGCTTTACTTCAAATGAAGCACAAAGACAAAAATGGCGTCAAATCATAATTAAGATCTGTGAACATGAAACACAATTTACATTCACAGTAAATTTTTGCATCAATCATCTCTAAACTTGTCAAATTCCAAAGTTTCAAGAAGTTCGTCACAATCTCTCCGTTACCCTGCAGCAAAAAGTGAGAAAAAATCTGCCTTTGTCATACTAATAATAGCAAGCAACCAATATACATACTCAGGGAAATTTAAACATATCATAGAACATCTGTAGCTCTGTCAAGCATTCAAAATTTTAAAAAATCTGACCTGCATTGTTTTGTAAAGGGTAAAATAAATATTCGAAGAAAAATATCAGATTAACCGTAAATTCAAAAAGTTCTGTCAATTCAACATTGCATCACACCCCAATCTCTGTTCTCATCAAATTAGTTCAGAGAGAGTGATTTTTATGGACAAGTTAAAGGAATCAGAAACTAACTTTATATTTAGGTCAACCAGTTGGGAGCAGCAGGCTAGAATTCGCAAAATAATATTTATTATTTAATAGAAAGCTATAGAGTAGTTACCTGGAAACAACTCTTTCAAAACTACTATTAACCTGCAGTTCCTACAAAATATCATAGTGAAGTCGTAGTCAGTAGAAAATTTCAGCAAGCATTGTTCTTAACATCTTTCTAGAACAACAGATCTGACTTTAATATTCAATGATTAATTCATTTATTTTCTCAAAATTTTCATATAATAGGAACTATTACAGAAGATTATCATATTATAAAAGGAAAAACAATAAAATGGTAACAAGGAACAAGGAAATAACTTGTTCAAATATCTCAGCTGCATAAACAATACTCACAAGTAACAATTTTAATCACAGATCAATAGCAACTCTAATCAATTAAAACAAGAATAAATGATGGCACATTGACTATCGAGCCAAAGGTGCTTTAAAATCAGAGTATGGAACATGAATTTCCCCAACAGATATTGTTCATGAAAGCCAAATTAAAGGTAGCATAAATCAGATAAGCCCACAAGGATTAATGAACAATAAATCCGATGTTCAGGGCCAATTTAAATCTGTAGATAATTAAATCTCCCAATTTCCCAAAACTATGAAACACCAGTCCAATAACACAAATTTGCGACAGTTTCACTAACCAATAGGGAGAATCTCAATATCCCGTTGAAGAACACACTATGCCGACGAAGATTGTCTCCCACAATTCACAGATCTGCCTATTATTAGTACATCTGAATGTGGTTCTGCTATTGGAGCAGGGATGATAGGAAACTAAAAGAAAATCAATAAGGATCATTATTCTTTGTTATTGTAATGCAACGCATTTTTTATCTTTAATAGGTATATGATGACTCTAACTTTAAAATACATGTTTTAGTTGTACGGAAAAGGATGAGAATATCACCCGAGGGACTTGCATTTTCATACATTGAGTTGTTTTCCATCGGCAGTAGGCCGAAGTAGAATAATCACACATTTTTTTGTTTTCTTCATAGATAAGGAGTGAAAAAGATTGTTCTTCCTACTACTTGAATGTATACTTTGACAAGAAAGGTTTGATCGTTTTTGCTCATCACTTGAGTTTTCCTCCTCCACCCCCCCCCCCCAAAAAAAAAAAAGTAGACTTTCTGTCTTCAAATCCCTCAACATCAAGAACCAATCTTTCTTTTATCTTTCATCTTAATTTCTTATTACTGTATGTTATACTCCTGTATGTTATACTCCTTATTACTGCAATTTTCTTGTCTAAAAATGGTTTGAAAAATTAAAAGAGAGTTTAGTTTGCATGGCTAGTCATAGACTTGGAGAGCCTTTATCTGATTCTGGAGTTTCACACCATCACTATATCCCATATGCTCTTCCGTACACCAATTCAAGTTTCATGTAAGCCCCAAATTTTTTTTTTGAGCACAGGTATGACAAGGTTATTATTGAGCTACCTCAAAAAACCTAACCTGCATCAGTTGGTGTATACCATCCAAACCAAGAACTCAACTATGCTCTTCCGTACACCAATTCAAGTTTCATGTAAGCCCCAAATTTTATTTTTCAGCACAAGTATGACAAGGTTATTGTTGAGCTACCTTAAAAAAAAACTAACCTGCATCAGTTGGTGTATACCATCCAAACCAAGAACTCAACTTGAAACCTAACCTGCATCAATTGGTCTATACCATCCAAACCAAGAACTCAACTTGAAAGCTAAATCTGATCTCATGTTAGCAATGAAACATGATATGTTAAACCCTGTCTCAACACAGTGAGTTATAGAAAATATATTACTATCAAAATTACTACTAATATTAACCTATACTTTGTAATATTTATTGGTGCTTTTAGCTTGATGCTTAGAGTGTTGATCAAAATGATGGCTTGCACCTTACTTTTCATTCTCGTCATATTGTAAACTCTGAGACAGCAGAAAGAGTAACAACCACACAAAAAAGATGAAAAAGTACAGTTTATATCAGTTTTACGATCAACGTAAGTAACTGTTGTTATTAAGCAAGAAATTGACCACATCTTCCTCCATTAAAGAGAAAACTTATAAAAGTAGCCATAGCAAAAATAATTGCATGTACTATTCTTTCAACAATAATCAAAGAAGAGATCCAGAACTGGATAAACTACAATGGATATTGCAATGCAACAATTCTCCCAGGCATTTCATCAAACATTTGATGAGCAAAATAGTAAACAACCTCCAAAAATGGCCAAATTGTACCCAAAATTTTACATCATCACCGTCTTTCACTACAGGGGAGTTGTAAACCAATATTAACCAACATCCAAAAATGAATCATATTATATTGCCCAAACCAACTTATCTTTGTAAAACAAATGAAAAACAGGCATTCATGTATTACTAAATACAACGGGGCTAAATTCGAAGTCAGCTAGTATTAGAGAAGTGAAGGTAAACGTGCCGTCGGAGACGATGAGGATATCAATGGCAAAGTTGATTCAGCAGGAGTCGGGGTGGAGGAGATGTGGAAAGCAGAGCACAAAGAAAACGCGAACCCATTGTGGTTAAAACGACTGCGCAACACACATTTGGATATTAATAAAATTAACCTACATATTATTTAACAGGACCATTAAGATAAAAAGATTCTGTCAATTTAGGTAGCTCGTGAAACAACATTTCAATACTTCAAGGGATTTTTTAAACAAAAATAGTTTAAAGTTCCTCTCAAAACAAAAATTAAATTACCTGGTTTAAAAATTCATCAAGCCTTATAGCTAGCCGTATGATGCTACCTTCGAATATATCAGTCATTTGGATAATCTCTGCAAAAGTTGCTCCCTGAAAATAAAATTAAAAAAAAGTGCATGATTTACCAATAAGATCAACATAAAATCTAACTGCAATTAGTGGGACTATCACAAGAAATGAGAGCAAAATGTGGAGAAGCAATGAAAGCTTTTTTTGTAGCTGAAATTGAAATTGGAGAAGCACTGGTTGGAAACTGTCGGCGGCTGGCGGAGTAAAACCCTGGGGAAGGTAAGAGATCAATAAGAAAGGGAAGAGACGGTGGCAAAAAGAATAAATGAAAAAACGGCGGATGAACACAGGCTGCGTAGGCAGTGGGAGCGGAAAGATGAAAGGAAAAACTGGGACGGGGAAGATTAAAGAACAGAAACGTATACCTATTGTCGGACGCAGATTCCGGAGAACTGCCTTCACAACCTCGGGTGTGGCGTTGCGGCAGGGGAGGAGAATGCGAGGAGGTCAGAGCAAGCGGGGAAGAAGGGGAGAAATCAAAATGGGGGCAGTTAATATTTTGATAAAACAGGGAAAAATAAATAACTTGACTCTCCATTTGCTGCCTCACGTTTTTTTGCAACCTACAACCGCCAACAAACTGGCCACTTTAGACATATATATAATATAATCTGTATTCGAATTTGGCTTAACCTTTTTTTTTTTTACAGGAAAATAAAGATATATAGATTAAGGAACTGGAAAATCGGTTTTCACAAAGTACATGATCACCTCTGGAATAGAGGATGAACAGAACAAATCATCACAGGAATAAGCAAAAATTGTCATGGACAACCTTATTGGCGGATCGACGGACCCAATTAAATGAACAGAATTCAAAATGCCTAGCAAGAGTAAGTATTTCAGTTACGGTACCCCCAAAGTATGAGATATCGTCCTTCGGCCTTCTCAATGCGCTGAAAGCAACCTAGGAATCCATTTCAATCACAATGTGACGTTCCCTTTTCTCTAATGCAATCTGTACGCCAGCACGAACAACTTGGATTTCTGCAACATCAACAGACATTGAGTCTGGAATCTCTCGTGCAAAACCTCACTTCACGGTTCCTTCGTCATCACGTAGCACCCCTCCTAACCATGTACCTCGTCCCGGTCTACATGCCGCATCCGAGTTCAGTTTGACAAACCCAGCATCCGGTGGCTTCCATCTCTCAAGTTCACTACGGATCAGTCTCGGTGGTCGCAGCTCCTTGGCTTTCACGTAGTCCATTGCATGCAAATTAGCCATCTCCAATATCTTAGTAGCATTCAGGATTTTGTTGTTAAAAACTAATGCATTCCTTACACCCCAAATAGCCCAGAGTACACATGCAAAAAGAGGCCAACTTTCCTTCCCTATTAGATTCGCCATCTTCATGACCCATTCCTCCATATCCATTCCCCCCGAGATATCTACGTAAGAATACGGAAGCCAACTCCACACTTCAGCGATACCCGGACAGTCCCGCAATGCATGTTCGGTGCTCTCCACCGGGTTCCCACACCGCTTACACTCAGGTTCAATGTTAACGAATCTAGAAATTAGATTAAGACATGATGGTAGTATACCATGCATAACTCGCCATAAGAACATGCGAACCTTTGGTGTAATATCCAAATTCCATACCCACTTCCATCTCCGATCTACGTCGCTAGCAAGAGTGTTAAACGCCATCTTCGATAATTTCATAAACTCAACGTACCCCTACTTCGTGGAATAAATGCCCGTTTTTTCTAAATTCCACGCCATTTCGTCCTCCCTATTAGACGAAAAAGGAATGGCCAAAATTCTGGCAACTTGAGTTTGATCGAACAGTTGGTTAATCATGGTCACATTCCACCCCGAGTAGTCTTCTAGGATCAGATCACGAACCTTCATCTCATTCTGGGGATTTTCATGTTCGGGTACCGCCTTGAAGTCCTCGTTTTGCTGCACCCATGGTTCCGTCCAGGCGTCAACCTTTTGGCCATCCCCGATAATCCACACCAGCCCCTTTTCCAGTACTGCTCTCCCTTCCAACAAACTCGTCCATGTGTAGCTAGGACAATATCCCGGTCTCGCCCCTCTAAAGTCCGAACGGGGGAAATATCTAGCTTTTAAGGTACGTGCTAGCAAACTTCCCCCATTTTTCATAATCCTCCACCACTGTTTTGCAAAAGAGCTTTATTAAAAGTTCCTAGCTCACGTAAACCAATTCCCCCTTCCCATTTTGGCTTGCACAATTTCTCCCATCGAATCCAGTGCGTTCTTTTTTCGTCGTTCTTTTGGCCCCACCAGAATTGCATGATAGCCGATCGAATTTTGTCAAGGACGCCCTGAGGAATTTTGAAGCAGCTCATCAAGTAAGTTGGAATGGATTGTGCAACTGATTTGATTAACACAAGTTTTCCAGCCTGGGACAGTGTTTTGCTTTTCCAATCCTTTAATTTCTTCTCAATTCTTGCCACTAGTATCCTGAAGATAGCACTCCGTAATCTGCCCACATTAGTCGAGATACCCAAATAAATAGCATGTTGGTCGACTCTTGTTACCCCAAGTAAAGCGGTCAATTCCTCCCCTCTCTCTTCTGTTATGCCACCACTAAACACGATTTCTGATTTTGCCAAATTAATCGCCTGACTAGATGCCCTCTTGTAGTCTCCCAGCATCCGTTTCACACAACTCAACTCCGTGGGATTTGCCCTTCCGAATATAATGGTGTCATCCGCAAAGAACAGGTTGGAAATTACTGGGGCATTCCTACAGATTCTGGCACCATGTAGTATACCTTGCTCAACTTTCTTCTGAATTAATGCCGAGAGGGCTTCAGCACACAACAAAAATAGGTACGGCGAAAGGGGATCACCCTGTCTCAGACCTCGAGTTGGAGTGAACTTGCAAGTAGGTTGTCCGTTCACCAGTACAGAGAAAGAGACCGTTCTAACACACCTCGATATAGTATTCACCAAGCCCTCACCAATCCCTAGCTTCAACATCACTTTTTCCAGAAAAAACCATTCCACCCTGTCATAGGCCTTACTCATATGAAGCTTGGAAGCATACGAACCGCGTCTGGTGGCCTTATTATTCTTCATGTAGTGGAACACTTCATAGGCCAGCAGAGCATTATCTGTAATTAATCTTCCTGGGACAAAAGATGATTGAGCAGGATCAATAATATCGGGCAAAAAAAGTTTCAGTCGATTAGCGATAGTTTTTGTAATTATCTTGAGAGAGACATTACAAAGACTGATCGGTCTAAACTTGGCTGGGGATCGGGGATTTTTTACTTTCGGAATAAGAGCTAAAAAGTGTGGTTGAGGACAGCCGGAGAAGCGCCATGATTCAACACATCAAGAGTTGAGTCAATAACACTTTTCCCCACCACACTCCAGAACTTATGAAAAAAAATAGCGGACATACCATCAGGACCCAGGGCCTTGAACGGGTGCATTTAGAATAGAGTGGTAGCGTGTCGTTACCACTACAAATTTAACCTTATCTAGCACCAAAATATTTAACAATATAGTATACGGCAAGAAAGGATCGTTCCCACGAGGAGAAATTTATTCACTTCATCTTAAAGATTTCTTCGACCGAAAATAGTTATGACAAGATAGCTAGATAAGTAATTTAAACAAAACTAAACTAGACTAAACTAAACTAAACCACACAATTACATAGATAATCCAAATACATTTAAAACAAAATTTAACAAGAATTTTCGTTTTTGACATAGGGGAAGCAAAAATCATGTGTTTCGGATGGTTTTTAACACTCAAATGAGGTTGAAATGAAGTCTAAGGTATTACATACTATCCTCTTGCACTAACATGAAATTCATGACATTTTAAGCCTCAAATAGGCATGAGAACAGCTGGAAATCAGATCTGATTTCTGCTGTCAAAAATCAGAAATTTCAGCATTTCGTCACATAGAATTCAACCCAAAAGTGTAGCTTCAATACTCTATTTCTTGCAAAACTTATTCAACATTAATGACCAACAATTGAGCTTCCAAAAATGTGCACACAAGGTCTAAAACATCAGTTCATAGCTCAAAGAAAAACCAGTTTAAAAAGATAGAAAATCATGCATCAAGTCTCAAATATGTGATTATTTTTGCTACAAAACTGATTCTATCATGAAATATCATCATTCTAGCATTCAAGTGTGATTTTAAGCTCAAAGTATGCATAATATAGCTCCATACCAGATCTGATTTCCTGCTGAAAAATAGCAGATTTCTTCCCCTTTTTCACATAAAAATCATCCTTGTTTCTCTAGTCTTGGTTCTCTTTACTTATAAAACTGATTCTATATATGTTTAATTAGCACCCAAGATATGCATAAAAGGTTAACAACATCATTTTACAATCCCCACAAAAATCAGTTTAAAGATACAAAATTATGCATTCACATGTATGACAAAAGACACAATCTAACACTCTAAGAAAATCAGTTGAAAACAAAGAAAATCAAGCACATAATACTCTAAATTTTCACATATATACAAGGTTCTTGGGGGGAAAAGTTCAAAGCATGGCAAACAAAAGTAAAGGAACAAGAAAATAAATCTAAACCTAAACATTAACAAGAAAGATCATGAAAGCTAAATAATTAATCAAACACCTAGATCAAAATTAATAAATGAAAAGGAATTAACTTGATAGATTGATTGTGCAAACTCTAGTAGTTAAAGTTCCACTTGTTCCTGTTGGTGTATACTGTAAAGTAAACTTTTAGTGAGTTTTTGTGGATGTATATTCAATTTCCTTATTGTCTGAAATAAATGGTTTTTCACATCATTGCATTGCTTATGTGTATGCTTAACTTATATTGTAAACAATGTGGTGGGTTTGTAGTCACACGGAAGATCACATTGTCAAGTTCCTTATAAGATATAAATAGTACTCACAACTGAGATAGTTCTGGACATAACTAACGGTTTAAGTTGTAGTATAAACTTGTTAGTGGCTTGTCTTGGCCATTAGTTTATACTAGTGCGCTATGTCGTATTGAATGAGTCACAGATAAGACATGTTCTTCTATTCTGACTGTTATGAAGAACTAGAGGTCTTGGTGACTTTTATAATTCTCAACCCTAAGTGTGGTATTTAGATATGTGGGGTGCTTGTTCACTACTTTGATTTACTATAGGTGAGAATCTTGGTAGATCTCTCATACTTCGTATTTTGGGTAGTGACACCGCTTGCATGATATCTATTTATTGTCATTGGGGCACCGTGTCCTGGACATCCAGGATGATGACGTCCCCTTGAGGAAACTCATAAAGGATTGTCGTATTAAACCCTGCAGGTGGATTTAATCCGTACGACAACAAGGTTGAGTGGTACTACTCAAAGAATAATAGATATTAATTAATTAAAGTAGTCGAAAGTTTTAATAATTAATGGACGTGCGATATCTTTAACACAGAGAATTATAAAGTCTAATAGAAGCCCTGATTCGGTTCGGGATAGGACGAGAGTGCAACATTAATTCTCTAGTGGGATGAATTAATGTTCTCGGGCCAAATTAATGTTCTGGGCTGAACATAAGAGTATTTGGGTCCGGAAGAAGCCCAAACCCTATACCTTCTAATGGATCCCTAGTCTGCCCCATGGAATCTGAGGAGTATAAATACAGGGGCCTGGTTTCGTCTATAACCCTAGTGCACAAAATTGAAAACGCAGCAGCCGAAAAGAACTAGGGTTTAGGAGACGAAATAGCAGCCGCCTTCTCCACGTTCGATAGATCGTTTTCCACTCGGTGTTCGAACGAGGCTGGGAGACAGACTAGAAGATCTGTAGTGGAATCAACATCTCGATCTTCAAGGGTAACGAATCTAAACCTTGCTTTAGACGCATGTTTAGGTTTTAATTTTAATACGTATACGTTTGGCATCCAATAACGATCCTGGGTGACGGATCGCCTTCACCGGCATGATCCATCAATTGGTATCAGAGCCTGGATTCGTAGATTATTGGCTCTGCTTGAAATATTTTCGTTTGTAGATATCGTTTCTATTTTCATCGTGTTTGAATCTGTTTCTCTATCGCAACCCTTTAGTGAGTTTGCTTTGATGACTACTTACAACAATCTTAAGGATTTACTAACACCAAAGAAGAACGGTAAACTTGAAGACGTACGTAGTAAATTCTGAGGTCGCTGTCATTAACTGATTCTCCAAAGTAGGTACATTTAATTATTTATTTTGGAGGTTTGTTGAATTGTTTAAATTCTGAATTTTATTTTTTGGAAAGCATGAATGTTGTTGCGGTTATTTCTCGTATGTCTAATATGAATAATTGGGTGGTAGATTTTGGGGCTACGCGACATATTTGTGCAAATAAAAATGCTTTTACTTCCTACAATTCTGTAGAAAATGGAAAAGAATATGTGTATCTTGCCGATTCCCAAACTATAAATGTTTATGGGAAAGGAAAAGTTATTCTCAAACTCACATCTGGGAAGACTTTAGCTCTTAATGATGTACTTCATGTACCTAATATTCAAGTAAATTTGATTTATGTGGCTTTGTTAGGAAAAGCAGGAGTGAAAATATCTTTTGAATTTGATAAATTTGTGATGACCAAAAATAATATTCTAGTTGGAAATGGTTATTGTCATCATGGTCTTTTTGTTCTTAAAGTGATGAATATGGTGAATGAAAATGCTTCTTCTTCTGCTTACTTTGTTGAGTCTATTGATTTATGGCATGCTAGATTAGGACATGCAAGTGTTGGTTATGTTCGTAAAATGCAGAATCTTGGTTTAATTTCTGGTGTTAATAATACTTGCATGAGTAAATGTGAAGTATGTTGTGAAGCAAAACAAACAAAGAAGTCTTGTGTTTCAATTCAAAGAGAGACTGAATTATTAACTTTAATTCATACCGATTTAGGAGATTTGAAGCAAACCATGACAAGAGGTGGGAGAAAATATTATGTGACTTTCATAGATAATTTTTCCAGATATACGAAAGTGTACTTGCTAAGAACAAAAGATGAGGCCTTTAACATGTTTCTTCTCTATAAAGCTGAAGTACAAAATCAATTGAATAAAAGAATTAAATGTTAGGTCTGATAGAGGTGGTGAGTATACTTTGTTTAATGATTATTGTGAAAAGGAATGGATAATTCAGGAACGTACTCCTCCTTATTCTCCTGAATCGGATGGTGTAGCAGAAAGGAAAAATAGGACATTAAAAGAAATGATGAATTCTATGTTAGTCAGCTCTTCTGCACCTGATAATCTTTGGGGTGAGGCTATATTATATGAATGTCATTTGCAAAATAGAATTCCCTATAAGAAAACAGGAAAGACGCCTTATGAGTTATGGAAGGGTTATCCTCCTAATTTGAAATATTTGAAAGTGTGGGGATGTTTTGCTAAAGTCGTGTTGCCTGATCCCAAAAGAAGAAAAATTGGTTCTAAAACATCTGATTTCATGTTCATTGGTTATGCTGATGATAGTGTTGCATATAGATTTCCTGTGCTAAAAAGTGATGTGTTAGATGTTAATACTATTGTTGAGACAAAGAATGCTGAATTCTTTGAACTTGTTTTTCCTTTGAAACGTGGGTTAATTTCTCATGCACCTGTTAATAATGAAATTGATGATTCTTTTGAAATTCTCACGGAAGAATTAAGAAGAAGTAAAAGGAAACGAGTGGAAAAAACCTTTGGAAATGATTTTTATACTTACCTTGTTGAGAAGGATCCCGAAACTTTTTCAGATCCTATAATTTCATGTGATTCAAATTTTGGAAAGAAGCTACAGAAACTGAAATTGAGTCTTTAAATAAAAATCATACTTGGGCTTTAGTTGATTTACCACCTGGTTGTAAACCTATTGGATGCAAATGGATTTTCAAAAGAAAATATCATCCTGATGGTTCTATTGAAAAATATAAAGCTAGATTAGTAGCAAAAGGTTTTACTCAAAAACAAAACATTTATTACTTTGATACTTTTTCACCTGTGGCTAGAATTCCGTCCATTCGTGTTTTGATTGCATTATCTTCTATTTACAAATTTTTCATACATCAAATGGACGTCACAACAAAATTTCTAAATGGTGATTTAGATGATGAAATTTATATGATTCAACCCGAAGGGTGTGTAAGTCCTGGTCAAGAAAAGAAAGTGTGTAAGTTGCTAAAATCTTTGTATGGTTTAAAACAGGCACCAAAACAGTGGCATGAGAAATTTGACAAAGTTTTGTTATCTGGTGGTTTTACTTCTGGTGAAGTAGATAGATGTGTTTATACAAGACTTGTTGATGATCAATGTGTGATTATATGCTTATATGTTGATGACATGTTGATTTTTGGCACTACTCTTGATACTGTGTGCAAAACTAAAGAATATCTTGCTTCACAATTTGATGTGAAAGATATGGGTGAAGCAAATGTGATGTTGGGTGTTAAAATCATAAGGAATGATGGTGGAGTAATGTTATCTCAAGAACATTATGTTGAGAAGCTTCTTAGGAAGTATGGACATTTTTATGTCACTCCGATGAGTACCCCTTATGATTCTAACATTCAATTAATGAAAATAAAGGTGATCATGTGGCTCAACCTGAGTATGCACAAATTATTGGGAGTCTGATGCATTTAATGAATTTTTCTCGACCTGATGTAGCTTATGATGTGAGTAGGTTGAGTAGATATACACATAATCACAATCATGATCATTGGGGTGCGTTGGTCAGAATAATGAAATATTTGAGAGGTACCATGAATTATGATATATTTTATAGTGGATTTCCTACTGTACCAGAAGGATACAGTGATGCTAATTGGATCTCAGATTCAGATGAGATAAAATCCACTAGTGGATATGTATTTATACTTGGTGGAGGTGCAATTACATGAAAGTCGGCTAAACAAACTATAATTGCTAAACCTACTATGTAATCAGTGTTTTATGCTCTGGAATTAGCTGACAATGAAGCTGAGTGGTTAAGAAATTTCTTAGCTAGTATTCCTATTGGCGAGAAATCGACACCCTCACTGTCAATGCACTGTGATTGCCAAGCAGCAATAGCCATTGCTAAGAATAAAACTTTCAATGGTAAAAATAAACATATTCGTCTAAGACATGAATTGGTGAAACAATTGTTAAAAGATGGAATAATCTCCATTGATTATGTGAAGTCAGAAGTGAATCTAGCAGATCCTCTGACAGAACCCTTGGGTAGAAAATTAATATGTGAGACGTCTAAAGGAATGAGACTTAAGCCTATTGAAAATTAACAGTGGTGGGAACCCAACCTTTGTGATTAGAGATCCCATGAATAAGGTTCATATGGGTAATAAATAGCCACTTGTTAATTCTGCTTGCACCTTAAAGTAAGTCCATTCCTAAAATGTTAAAGTGTGTGTGGTGCTTTATTGCAAAATTGAGAGGGTAAGCTAATAGCTGTTAATGAGTTTAATATCCCTTATGGGTGGTATATTATTTGCAAAATATATTTGATGAATTCACCTATATGAGTGTGGAGTGGGGCCGCTCCTATGAGACCTTGGCTACGTCTCTAGAGCATTCATGAATAACCAGGCACGCGCATGGCCTATTCGCGCACAACCGCATTGAGCAACAAAATAAATACAAGTAATGTGATGGGTAAGCAATTTAAATTACAATAATGAGTCATTGGTTCATAGAAGTTATACTCTTCACCGATACTCAGTAATTTACACCTTATCTTTCTAGGTTTGGTTCATAGTCCAAAAGACACCAGATACGATGCATTACATAGTCCTGAGATACCCAACATTATTTTTTTGTTTTAAAATTATGGATGAGTTTATAAATAGTCTAACATAAAAATAAAAGTTCTTTTTTGTCATAAAATTTATAATCATTCTTTTTTAGCCAAGATAATATATTTTTTTCCAACTTTACCCTTTTTTTATGTTTTCATTATTTTAGTTCGTACTACCATTTATAAACTTCGTACCAACATAATTTCAGTCTGTACCACCCTTCAATTAACCCTGTACCACTATCACTTCAGTCTGTAAATATCGTTTTAGTCTGTACCACCATTTTATCAACCCCGTACCACTATCACTACCGTACCACACTTATTTCAACCCCGTACCACCTTATTTTAACACCGTACCACCATTATTTCAGCCCGTACCATAATTTAATTCAACTTGTACCATCATTTTTAAATTTGTACCATAATTTAATTAATTTCGTACTACACTATATTAATTCCGTACCACCGTTTTTTTTTTGTTTTTTTTGTTAGCTTCTTTAAGGGTATAATTGCCCAAAAATTAATTCTCTTGGCTAAAGAAGTATGAAATAAATAATCTTGATAAAAAATAACTTTTTAAATGAGAAGAGACTAAAAATGAGATTTTCTCTACAGGAGGTTATTTGAAATATGTGGGGATTGTTGTATTATTTAATTTGTATTTCAAATAAATTATTAATTATATGTGTTTTGCTTATCTTCCACGCAGTAAAATCAGTTTTGAGTAACCAATATTTTCGGTCAAAACCACTTATTCCTTTTTCCCTATTTCTTGGTAAATTTGTTATTATCTACTGTTGCGATTTTTCAGTTTTGAAGAAGTCTTTTCTGAGTAATACAAGTGACATGCAGATGTGCATATATATACATCCTACGAGATTTGAGAAAAGGTGTGGAAAAATAATAACGTTGATTTTTACTGAAATAAAGTTTTCTTTCTTTTCAAACAAGCGCTGGGTATATTTTATTTGTTTTCTTTCATCTTTCTTGGATTAAATCTTAGAAAACATTGAATCACGGAGAATTATCACAAGATAAATCGACTGTCAAGAAAGAAATCAATTGTCAAAAAGAAATCCTTAAGTTCGTTGTTGCACGCCTCAAGTATTTTTCTTTTGATATTTGGTGACTACTTACAACAATTTGTTAATTAGAATTGATTAGGTCCATCCATTGTAATCGACTCAGCATGCTATCAAGCTTGCTCCGAACCACATTTGTGTCGTATTATGTGACATGTAATATAGATATTGGTCCAAGCCATTATTCTGATTTTCTTTTAAGCTCTTTTTGAAATAATTAAAGAAGCATTGTCTACGGAGGTAGGTTTTTGTGTTCTTCTATGGATATCTTGGCCATTAATTAACTCCTCAGGTTTGGTCCTAGATTATACTGTATGTGAGTGAGCATCTTTTCCCATTCTGAGTTATTTAATGCACCGATGACTGCCTAAATAGAGAATGCATTAAAAGAGGTTTTAGAGAGTAATAAAGGAAGCAGATTAAGTGTTTGATGAAATGTGTAAAAGGGGGAAAATGAGCAGAATGAGTAGAAATCAGAAAATTGGAGGTGCCATTTGGGTTGTAATAATAGGTTATTAACATGGAAGAATATACTTGAATTTGTATTAGAACAACTATATGTGATTCTGAACAAGCTTAGTAATGCTTTTTTTTATTTTATCTACTTTTTAAAAAGAAAGGACTACTAAAGGAAAAGGCAGAGTCTGACTATTTGTTCTTTAGTTAGGTACTTATATGTTTAAGTTGATCTTCATTTTTTTTTCCTGGATATTGTATGCACATCTTCATGCACTCCCTCTTTAGTATCTATCTGGTTAGCTGCAACACTCCAACCTATACCAGATGTTTCATATTTAGATACTGTTGTATTGGGATAGCCATGTAAATCATAATACCTATCCACGGTATGTTTATTTCTGCCACAACACTAAAGTTTTTGGGCTTATTTTCTCCAGGTTTTACCTCCCCTTTACTAACATTGCTGGTGTTATTGGACTTTCCTTTAGTTTTATCTCCAACCTTCTGAAATTTATGATTTCTGCCCAACGTTGCAGCTAAATTAGATCCAGCAGCAGTTGGACTATTCAATTCTGCACTAGCTTATACCAAAAATCTCATCCAAATTAGGGAAAGGATCATACAATAAAATTTGATGTCTTAATTGAATGATGTTCTCATGCAATCCCAAAAGAATCTGCATGATGCATCTCTTCTCCTCTTTTATTCTCATCCCATAGTGTATTTACGATTTGTTGCTCCAGCACATAAACTCTATTATTGTGAGATTTAGCAAACCATTTCTTCAATTAAATTCAGACCTGATGTGCAGAATCAGAGTGTAAAGTAAAACCTAATATATAGGGAGAAAGTGAGCCATAAATGAATTTCAAAGCTATAAATCCAGAAAAAGACGAGGAAGTTAATTCATATCGAGAGACGGTATTGTTTAATACCACCCTGATATCATGCCAAATTCATAATCTCTATATACTGCTTCAAGTGATGATTACGACCACAAAGAAACAAAAAATCCTAACTACGGACGAAGAAAACAGATATAATGGCCATTGTTGAGCTTATGAAGATGAAGAACATATATAGGGAAATTTTGTATATATATTCACAAATTGAGCTAATACAGTTTACTCTTGGTATTTATATTCTAAGCTATCTATAGAAGTAAAAATAACTGCCTAACTAATCTAGTAACATTATATTTGTACATAGCAATTGATCCTATGACCCATGTTTATTCTAGAAATGAGTTAAGTCATCACTAGACTTGTCCTCTTCATTACTTCTACATTCTACATATAAAGGTATTAGTCGTAATACTAAAGTGATATCACTTAAAATACTTAAAGGTATTAGTCGTATCTAAAGGGTATCATGTAAGTTACGATGATATTGGTTGTAATACTAATGGGTATCACTTTAACTACTTAAAGGTATTTATGATGTATGTGTCATAGTTGTTTTTGCTCTTTGCAAATTGCAACTGCCTGCTAACTTTAGCTCTTTAGGTGTAGTGGCTCGTTAAACTGGTCCAAGGTGAGTTCTCCTGCTCCTGCTCATGCATTCTAGTTTCCATCTATAGTTAGGTACTTATATGTTTAAGTTGATCTTCATTTTTTTTCCTTGTTATAATATGTTTGTGCTGGGCTACCATAGGTATAATTAGAGGTGTTGTTTGCTAGCTTTTACATTTAACTTTTGATGGCTTAATGAACAAAAAATGAAGTTCAGCATCTTTACTTCTCTCCTTTGAATGCTATTTGCATGCTGTTAAGCTTGCTCCGAATCACATTTGCGTCTTATTATGTGACATGTATGTAATATAGATATTGGTTCAAGTCATTATTCTGATTTCTTTTAAGCACTTTTTGAAATAAATAAAGAAGCATTGTCTATGCTTACTATAGTGACTGTGTATGTACAGAAACTCCATTTTATGCAGATCTAAATTCTTATTCTGTCGGTAGTAATTCACCAAGTATATAAAAACATGCCCCTGCTTTGACACAATTTATATGAAAACTGTGGTATTTGTATTTACTAATTTAAGTGTTCTTTGGTGGAGTATACACGAGAATTTAGTCAATGTTTGATGTGTTGGATGAAATCAGTGCTTTTGGTTATGACATCAGTGCTTAATGATTCTTCATTTTTCTTGACTTTTTTCTTTGTAGCGAAAAGAAATAGAGACGGCTATTGCTTCTTAATTTTGTTCACCCATCTAAATTGTATGCGTTTATGTTGTCTTACGGTCTGAAGAGTAAGGTTTTGAATCCTTTGATTTTAGTTCCATCGGTTAATTTCGGTTGAAGAGCAAAACAATTTTGGCAATAACTGTGATTTTAAAAAATAATGAATTTAAGGGGTTAAATTTGATTCTAAGTCTTGTGATGCAAAATGACCTATATGTTTTGATACAGACACGTGTAAGTGGCTCACGTCGCTATTGAGATGTAGAGTTGAGGCGTAAAGATTGAGAATTAGCTATTCTAGAAGAAGTTAATAAACAATTAACATTCTCAAATTTTGTTAGCACCAATTCTTCAATGAAGCCACCAAAGGCATCACAATCTTTTCTTGAAGAATGGGAAATTATGATTGGTTCAAAGAGTAGAAGGGGCTTGATTTCAATGAGGAAGATAATGGCTTTGTGTCTTGCCGCATCAGATCCATGAGGTTTGTTTAGATTTAGGCAGTTTTATTTAAATGCTATGGAAGAGGGAAAAACCACAATTATATTACCGACTTGTACTGATAAATATATTGTACAGAATAGCTATGCTTCCTTCATATTTACTAACTTGGACTTTTTTCAACTTTCTGTCTCTTTCCTTTCACCTAAATTGACTTTATGGTGTGAAATATAGTATCTAATATGGGGAAGAAATAGTACTATTAATTTGTTGTTGTACTTGTACTGATAAATATATTGTTTTCCATTGTTGGAACTAGAAACTATCTTATTTAGTAGCCAAAGTATATGTTATTTTTTCTCCTTGGGGTTAGCATTTTTTTACACTAACACAATGACTCTCGTATGCAAAAATCAAAGTGATAAAAATGTCAAGGAGATTACTTGAAATCAGGGCCGCCTCTTTCTTGAGGCGAATGAGTCGATCGACTCAAGCCCAAAAATTTTCTGATATTTTAGGGGCCCATAATTATATATAATATAATATAATATAATATAATATAATATATATTATATATAATGATATTAGAAGTAGACATAATTATTACAGTGTCCAATCGTATGCCGCTTGTGTTTTTTTTTTTTTTTTGAGGTTAAAGGTTCGACAACTGAACATAATGCATATGATTACTAATTTATTAATATAAACATGAAATGTGCACGTGCAAACCGTGCATGAAACATGCATGTACAGACCATGCACGAAATCTGTACGAAATGTGCACGTAAGAATCTTGCACAAAATTTGCATTGTATGTGCGCGTACGGCAGATCGTTTACGAAATGTGCTAATATTATTCGTACTCTACCTACTTAAACACATATATATGCACAATCATTATAATCATTACAAAATTTGCATAAATGTCCACGTGCGAACCGTGCATGAAACGTGCATGTACAAACCATGCACGAAATGTGCACGTAAGGATCTTGCACAAAATTTGCACGGTATGTGCGCGTACGACAGATCGTGCACGAAATGTGTAAATATTATTCGTACTCTACCTATTTAAACACATATATATGCACAATCATTACATGTGAAAATTTCAATAAAAATATGCAACACACATATTAAAAGACTCAATTTTAAAGTCGACTCAGACTCTACAATTCATAGGATCGACCCTTCTTGAAATATAAACTTATAAATGTAGTTGAAATTACACATTTATATAGTTATATAAAATAAAAATGGGAAAAATTGACATATATATGAATGACAATATCATGAGATCTCTTATCCGTTTTATTTCAATTTTGAAGATGTTTTAGCCGATCAGGTTATACACCATGTCTCCTCTTTTATATCGTCATCTTTTGCTGATAATTATTATGAAGGAGGACTTATTTGTTTAGTGTGCATTACTTTGGAAATTGTAATAATCGCCATGCTGTCTGTCCTTGTTATCTCAGTTTTAACGTATACTATTTTCTAAGCAGCTTCACTTGTGTAACCATGCTCTTACACATAAGCAACTTCCTTTACAGACTTATGCATGTTCAGCTTGCCCTTTCTTTCTTAATGCTATACAGATTCAGAAAATTTTGATGATACAAATGCTCATAAAAAATACAAATGCAAATACATCAAGTTACAAATTAAGTTACTAACATGGTTCCGCAAGATAATTATATTGAATAAATATTGACTTTACAAAATTATAGGATAATATTGTTGTGGATCTAAAACTCACACCCAAAATCCACCTAAACAAATGAAATCAAATCCTACAAAACAATTACATAGACAATATAACTACAAACTAAGCATAACAATAGATGCATCTTAATTTCACGCTTAATGACATAGAAATACACAAGTAGTATTCATATAAGTTTATCGAATAGAATCATCATTTAACGTTGAGTTATACATAAAGCTGATCAGATAAATTTTCTACAAAATGTAATTTTATAGTCAATTACATAACATACATCACTGAATATACATGTACGCACAGTTGAACAACATATCCAATATCCAGTGCTCGATCTTAACTCCATATATAGCTGAAACAAGGCAACACCACAAAATTTAATTTGATTAACTATTGCAATATGTACGGAAATAATATGATAATAAATATATTGACTAAAACTGAAAGAATTGGTTCTCACCTTTTTTTTTTACCTATCTAAGCCCTACGTAGGATTCGCTGAAATGAGAAGATGAGGAAGACGATCAGATTCAACAAAATAGCGGAGAACAACACCCAGTAAAATTTGTCTATGCGACTATGATCTACATTCGCATCAAATCAACGTGTGTTGTGATGGACAACCACTATGAATGCATCACTGACAAAACTCCCAAATCCGATCTCACTCATATAGAAAGCTGTCACCAAGCTGTCGGTCGAAATGGGCACTTGTTCCTTAAAGTGCTCACTAACTCCACGCGAAACAAGAGTATCTGCTATGCTAAACAACATGCCTTGAGGAAGTAGTGAAAATGCACTCATCTTGATGGGCCCATACAATTTTCTCCCGCTTTCAGTGTGCATTACCCGCGTGAGTCGCTTTCTTTCAACTGTGGCCCCAATCAGCATTCCTATAAGTGTAAAAAATAGCCCAATGTGAGCTCTTACTAATACGCTTGTCCCTTCTTCTCTTCTTGTCAACTTTTCCAATAACCGCATTAGCAATTCCCCTCCAAAGGTCGACATACATACTATAACAACCGGTGGAATCTCCATGTGGCCCATTTTTCGGTTCATCAATCCACTTTGAGCCACAAAAAACGTGGATGTCTGGGCCTTGTATAATCCAAACACCATACATGTTACCCATAAGAGGATTAACATGTATAGGTTGGCCCCGTGAGTAACATGTGGAATTCGTGCGGGCATCCTAACTCGATAAGTCCCCCTTCCACGATAAAAGCAGCCAACAACACAAGTCATGGCAACCGTTAGTAGAACAATTGTGAACCCCCACTCCGAGCAATGCCAATGCCTACTGAAACTAATAAATTCAAACTAGCAAACCCAATTTCCCACCATGTTTGATCATGGTGATCATCAAACTGAGCACTGACTATACTGCCTAAGTACGCCCTAAGTACTCCAGAAGTGGCAGATATTATGGAGATGAAACAGAAGAATGTTACCGTGTGGGTCTTCTTCTGAACATGGCATGTAGACCGACACGGCTTCAACACAGGGATGAACTCATCCATTGTCAAAGCAATCAGTGCCTATGACACATTAATTATATACATTATTTTGTGTATAATCAACTATTCAAGAAGTTTATGCTGCCTGCTTGACCCCATAAAATTGTATGGCCATGAGGTATGAAATCATATTCGAGCTGATAGTGTAGCTTGCAACTTTTTCAATGAGGTCAATTGCTGCACACAGAAAAATGAAGCATAAGATTATGATCCATTTTATATATTTATTTGAATATATTTGAATAGTTTCACACTCAAATTCCTCAATATCACAATCTACAATGCAAGGTGGGGTTCTGTATTACAACTTACAAGTCCTAATTAATCTACTGGCAGGCTACTGTTTACGATTCAAAATTATGTTTCCTTTTTCTTTATTTAAATTTTACAATTCTCATTGAGTTTGAACTTGACGAAAAAGAGAAGAGAAAACACTTGATAGGCACGACACTATAAGAAAAATGTTCTTTAGTGACAATATTATTAATGAGAGGATATATACCCCTCACTATTAATAAGTAATATTGACCAAGTCTGACCAACTAATACTTTTAGTTGGACCAACTAATACTTTTAGTTGGACCAACTAATACTTTACCACTTATGTGTTGTTTTACCCTTTGTATATAAATAGATCAGATTAGGGTTTTCTAATTCATTCATTCAGATTCACTTTCTCTCACTACGATTGTAAACAATTTTCCTCTCAATAAGATTTGTCTTTCTTTTGATTCAAGATGTATTGAATCATCTTTTTCTACATGGTATCAGTTGTTCAAGGTTCTTGAACGATTCTCGATCTTGATTGATTTACGTTTTCCGCTTTCTTTCTTCGCGTCTATCGCGATTTCCAGATCTGTTTCGTGTTTATCGCGATTTTTTAGGGTTTTCTTTGCGAAAATCTTGTTATTTCTTGAGTTTTATTTCGTATCCCTCTTGTTGTTGAGATTATGGCTAAGAATTCGATTCCTGTTGTGGTGGATCCAACATCGTTGAATCCGATTTTGAATCCGTTGTCACCATTGGCGTTACATCCAAACGATAATCCTGCTATCGCTATAGTTTTGGATCCATTGACTGGATCTAACTTTGTTTCTTGGAGTCACGCGGTGAAGCATGCGTTGAGTGTAAAAAATAAATTGTCGTTGATTGACGGTTCACTTTCTCCTCCGCTTGAAGCCGATGATCGTGTGATCTATGCGGCGTGGGTAAGGGCGAATGATCTAGTTCTCACATGGATTCTTAACTCCATCCATGTTGACATCAAGCAGACACTTGATTACTTCACATCTGCGAAAGTGGTATGGGAAGAGCTCCATGCGAGGTACGCACAATCTGATTTGACTCGTGTTTTTCATCTGGAAAAGACTTTGAGTGCTCTTTCTAAAGGTTCGCAATCTATGGTGAATTGTTATAATCAATTTAAATCTGTTTGGGATGAATACTTGAGTCATAGACCTGTTTTGAAATGTGGTTGTGGAGCTATGGCGTTATGTACTTGTGATCTGCCTCAGAAGTTGAGTATTACACAGGAAAAGGATGCTGCTATGAAATTTTTAATCGGTCTTGATGAATCTTATGCTGTTATTCATAGTCAATTACTTTTGCAGGCTCCTTTTCCCCCGTTGTCTAAGATCTATTCTCTGTTGCTCCAAGGGGAGTCTCAGAGGGGTTTAACCAGGCCTGATTCCATACAACCTGACTCTATTGCTATGTTAGCAAAGAATGCTAAATTTTATAAGGATAAAAAGAAGCCATTGAAGTGCTCTCATTGTCAGGGTCCTGGTCATACTGTGGATAGGTGTTTCCAGATCATTGGGTACCCTCCTGGTTGGAGGGGTCCCAAGGGTCCAACCAAACCTGATTCTAATGTTAATGCTACTATGTTATCTCCTGTTAAGAACATTATATCATCTGCTATTAACCCTCTCTTTAATCAAGAGATGTTTGAACAGTTTCTCAACTATGCAAAGTTGCAGAAGGGAAGTGATCTTCCTCACTCTGTAGCTGGTGCTTTTGCCCAACCGCAGGATGCTCCTACTGCCGATCCTATTTCAGGCTTGCATTATTGTTCTAATACTGTTTCTACTGGTATTTCAACTTGGATTGTTGACACTGGTGCTACTGATCATATGGTGCATGATTCATCTTTTTTTACTTCACCACCACAACCTTCTAATATTAAAATAAAATTACCAAACAATGTTATTGCTACAGCTACACTTTCTGGTGATATAAAATTGAATGATGATTTAACATTGCATAATGTTCTGTTTGTTCCTGATTTCATGTTCAATTTGTTATCTATTTCACATCTAACCAAAACTACTAATTGTGTTGTTAGTTTTTTGGACTCACATTGTCTTTTCCAGGATCTCACAACCAAGAAAGTGATTGGTTTTGCTGAGCAGCAAGGAGGACTTTATTTTTTGAAAGCTTCCACACCTGTAACTCATTCCATAAACTGTTCTTCTAGTGTTTCCAATGTGAACATTACTACTTGACATACTAGATTAGGACACATATCTGCAAAGAACCTTCCAAAATAAAATGTTTGCATATCAAAGATGGTCCTTTACCATCCATCTGTGAGATTTTCCCTTTGGCAAAACAAAAGAAATCCCCATTTCCTGTTAGTCAATCTGTTAGTAATGCATGTTTTGATCTGATTCATTGTGATGTTTGGGGTCCCTTCTCTGTTATATCTCATGAAGGTTATAGGTATTTCTTAACCATTGTGGATAATTATAGTAGATGTACTTGGGTTTATTTGTTAAAAACAAAATATGCAGTCAAAATGTCTTTGGAAAATTTTTCAAACATGGTTAACACTCAATTCAATACCAAAATAAAAGTTTTAAGAAGTGATAATGGTACTGAATTCTTGTTAATTGAGTTTTATCACAAGCTTGGTATTTTACACCAAACATCATGTGTTGAAACTCCTCAGCAAAATGACCTAGTTGAAAGGAAGCACCAACATTTATTACAAGTTGCTAGGTCTATTCTCTTTCAGTCTTGTCTTCCCTTAAAATTCTGGAGTTATTGCATTCTTCAAAAGAAGACACCTCATAAAATGTAATTCCTTCATTGTCATTCAAAACAAAACACCTTTTGAAATATTACAAAACAAACTTTCTGATTACAATCATTTAAGAAATTTTGATTGTTTGTGTTTTGCAAATACTTTGGTGTCTCATAGGCAAAAATTTGACCCTAGGTCCATGAAATGTGTTCTTCTTGGTTATCCACTAGGCACAAAAGGGTACAGATTACTTAGTCTTTCAACAGGCAAAGTTTTTAACTCCAGAAATGTCAAATTTTATGAAAACATCTTCCCTTTTTCAGACAAGAAGGCTACAATCAAATTCATTAATGATTTGACAACTCAAATGCATACTTTCCATTCACCTGATGATGTTTATTTGTTTGATGATGGTCATGTCTCTGTTCAAAATAATCCTACTGATAAGTCTATATCTTTACCTGATCACTCAACACATACACAACATGATCACCATGTTGATGAGTCTTCTACTGACATGACTAATGATGTTCAATCAAATGAGCTTGTTCAACATAATGAACAGGTATTTCATAATGATGAACAAGAACTAAGAAGATCTTCCAGATCTAAGGTCTTACCTGCTTACTTGAGTGTTTATAAAACCAATCTTCCTGATTCTTTGAATCATACATCTGCCAACATTTCTGTCAAGTATCCCATTTCTGATTATTTGTCTAGTCAACAACTTTCTGATTCTTATGCTCATTTCATTGGCAATATCACTCAAATTCCTGAACCCAAAACTTATAAACAAGCTTGCACTGACCCTCATTGGCAAGAGGCAATGAAATCTGAAATTAATGCCTTGAAAAGGACTAACACTTGGATTTTAGTGCCTCTACCACCTAACAAACATTGTATTAGGTGCAAGTGGGTTTATAGGGTAAAATATAAACCTGATGGCACTGTTGATAGGTACAAAGCAAGATTAGTAGCAAAAGGCTACACACAGGAAGAGGGGGTTGATTACTTTGACACCTTCTCTCATGTGGCCAAAATAACAACTGTAAGACTTCTTCTCTCTGTTGCTGTTAGTAAAAACTGGTTTATACATCAGTGTGATGTTAATAATGCTTTCTTGCATGGTGATTTATCTAAAGAGGTTTATATGACACCCCCTCCTGGTTACTGTGATCCTACTGATTCAAGAGTTTGTAAATTGATCAAAAGTTTATATGGCCTTAAGCAGGCTTCTAAACAGTGGTTTACCAAACTTTGTGAAACTTTGATAACTTTTGGTTACAAACAATCACATGCTGATAATTCTCTTTTCACAAAAACCACTAATACTTCTTTCACTGTTTTACTTTGCTATGTTGATGATATTATCATTTGTGGGGACACTTTGTCTGAAATCACAAATGTCAAATCCTTTTTACATGACAAGTTTACTATAAAAGATCTTGGAGATCTTAAATACATTCTTGGCATAGAAGTTGCTAGAAACAAAAATGGTTTACAGTTATGCCAAAGAAAATATGCTTTGGATTTACTCAATGATTCTGGTTACTTGGGAAGTAGGCCTTGCACTACTCCTATGGATTCTAAGCAATCTTTTACCTCTGATAATTCTCCTCTATTGGAGGATTCCTCTATGTATAGAAAATTGGTTGGTAAACTGCTATATCTTACCATTACTATACCTGATATTTCATATGTCATTCAAACACTTACTCAATACATGAGTAAACCTACCATATCACACTTAGCTGCAGCTCACAGACTCCTCGGGTATATCAAATCAACTCCTGGACAGGGCATCTTTTATCCTACTAATAACTCTTTTAAAGTGCAGGCTTTCACTGAAGCTGATTGGGCAAGATGCACAGAAACTAGGAAAAGCATAACAAAGTTATGCAAAGATATCCGGGCAATTCCCATATCTTGGAAGTCAAAGAAACAATCCACAGTCAGCAAGTCATCAGCAGAAAGTGAATATAGGGCAATGGGGGCAACTACAGCTGAAGTTCAGTGGATTCTAAACATCCTCAAAGACCTACATATATCTCATCCCTCAACCAAAGAATCATATATATCAGACAAAGAGGGTCATTTCGTTTTGCATGGCATACAACCCTCGTTCTCCATGAAAAGACCAAGCATATAGACATTGATTGTCATTACACACCCGGAGAAGATCAAAGAAGGCACAATCAAAGTCATCCAAATCCCAATCAAAGAAAAAATTTTGCGATGTCCTCACCAAACCACAAGGACCGGCCTTGTTTTGTTTCAATTCAAAGGCAAAATGGGATTGATCAATATCCACTCTCATTTTGAGGGGGGGTAATAAGCAATATTGACCAAGTCTGACCAACTAATACTTTTAGTTGGACCAACTAATACTTTTAGTTGGACCAACTAATACTTTACCACTTATGTGTTGTTTTACCCTTTGTATATAAATAGATCAGATTAGGGTTTTCTAATTCATTCATTCAGATTCACTTTCTCTCACTATGATTGTAAACAATTTTCCTCTCAATAAGATTTGTCTTTCTTTTGATTCAAGATGTATTGAATCATCTTTTTCTACAACTATAATGAGAATTCTAACATAGTATTAGTGAGGGTTTAAAAATACTCTAATTAAATGTCAATTTTTTTCTATAGATAAAAAGTATTGTCACTAAAAGTAATAAACATATATTTGGTGAAAGTAATTAATACTCTAATTAATCAAGAGTTAATTATATTTTTTCTTAAAGTACATAATTATTTTGTAATTATCAATATTTTATTAATATATTGATATTGTAAGTGAAAACCCTAATTTGTGAAAGTTATTACAAATTCATGCCTAATTCTTATTAAAAACATTAAGAATTTCGTACTTAATGAATGATGATTGTATTATAATTCTTTTTATATATTATTTATTACTATTTTTTGGAATTTAATGATACTATCTTGTAAATGAAAATTATTATTACATAAAATTGTATCATGGCAAAAAAAAAAAAATATAGGTTAGGTATATACCATAGGGGATACCATAACGATTTTCAATAGAAACGACAATTGTCCTAAACTGTTGTTGTTAGGTGGTGTTATTGGTTTAAAAGAAACGATAATGGCTATTCAACTGTGTTATATTATATTTTCAACAACAATTCAAAAACAAACAACTATTATTAACCATTTTCATTAATACTTTTGGCCACAGTTAAAACCCGTTGTCGAAATTCTGGACCTACGACAACCCCGACTTCAACAATAGTATAAAAATAACATATTGAGTAAAAAAAAAAAAGTAAACATAATATAAGTCATAAATAAATTACCAAATGGGAAAGCCAAGGCTGGTAGAGGAAATTGGCGACGCTCTTCACCACCAATCCTAGGTGACTCCATTGATATATAATTAATCTACATTTAAAAACACAAATTTGTTAATTAGCATAAATTCTACATACACTACTACACATTTGAGCTTGCACAGCTGCACTTGGACAGCCCTTTTTTCAAACAGCTCTCCAAGTAACAGCTTGGAGAGCGGTTTTATAAAAAAAAAAAAAAAAAACAAAGACCAAGAATATTTTCAAACAAACCGCTTCTATACTATTTGCACAAATTTAGTAACCGCTGTCTAAGTAAACACTTGGACAGCGGTTAATAACCGCTGTCTTTTTTTTTATATATATTAGAACCGAGACCTAGCTCTCAGAATCCTTCGTTAATTTATTTCTCTCCAATTTCCTCTCCCCCAAAATCGCCGCGAAAAAGCAAAACCAAATCATTTTCGCCGTCGTCGGGTTTCCAACCAACCAAATCATTGCCGTCGCAGTTGACACCTTCAAGCCAAGTAAATCTTCTTCCCTCTCCCCCCAAATCGTCATGCGCCCTCCCTCCCTCTCCTACTCCCCTTCCTCTCCTCCCCCTCCCCCCCCCCCCATCGCCTCCATAACACTTAGTTGGTGCAAAGTGGATTGTGAGATCTTTAATTTGGCTTTTTTTAGTTTGAAATTATATATTTTGCTTCAATCTTAGTTTAATTTGTTTATATTATATATGTTGCTCTTGTTGTTTTTTTTGAACCGAACTAATCTTGTTGTTTATAACACTTAGTTTTGTTTATATTATATATGTTGTTCTTATTTTTTTAGTGAAATATTATATTTTTGCTCCATAACACTTAGTTGCTCTTGTTGTTTATATTCTTGGTCTACTTGAAGACAATGTCATTCAAGCCTAATACACATGTGTTCATAGTATAAGAGTATGCTATCAACTGAAATTTTAATTTATAAGTAGATGATGCAGATGTAACTTATAAGTAGATGTATCATGTATGCATGCATAGATAGTTCTTATCGGAAAGTGTTAATGTTCTTTAGGTCTATGGCCTAGAATACTTTCTGTTATGAAGTAATTCACGGTTCTTTTTTCGTTTCCATGTGATGCATGATTATTGTGCCTGGTAGAAACAGTGGGGATATTCATGTAATGTTTGTGCAGATTTAGGTTCTTATCCAGACCATGTTATGGTTTCTATACAAGGTCTTTCTCCTAGAACGCCTAGTGTTGTAAAATCACACACCATTTTGTCCTCCCTGCCACGCTATGTATGATTGTACCTTGTAGAAACAGAGTTTGATATTTTGGTCCAGTAATCAGCTGTAAGAGATGAAACATCCGGTTGACCAATCTGGCTATGCCACATAGAAATGTTGTTAATACATGAAACATCCGGTTGTGAATATTGTTTGTTTTTTGTTTATTAAATGTTGTTTCTTCGCTTTTACAGGATCATGTATCGTTTGCCATATCCCTGGATGATGGAGATTCTGATGGAGATCATGGCGATATGATCATGGTGCATATGATGACTTGAGAGAAGGTGACACCGATGCTCCCACCACCACTACTAGCAGCTCCGGGAGAAGCGCTTTTCGGGTATAGTCACAATGTCATCTATTAAGAGAGCTCGTAGCAAGGGGAAAAACACTTCAGGTAATTTTATTACAATTGAACAGTTTGAAATCGATAAATATATTGTTTGATCGTTGAACCTAATTAAATACTATGTTATTGCAGTTATCGTTCAATGAGTTTGGACAGGCAATAGAAAAAGAGAGTGAGTCGTTGTCCTTCTACATTGGAGCTGCAGTCAGGAGCGTGATCCCTATCGTGTTGCCAGCCAAGGACTGGCGTAGCCCCAAATTGACTCCTTTGAAGGAAAGATTATGGGACGAGCTTACGGTATGTTAATTATATATTTATTGAAAGTTGTAGTATGACCCTTAAATTTACTAAATTGTTATGTTATATGCGTATAGACTACCTTCAGAGGTCTTGACCTCACAAAGAAGAAGCAAATATTGTCGCAAGCTGGAGTAATGGCCAAGAATTTCCGGACTTGGTTGAGAAGTAACACACGAGATCCTAAACCCGGTCTTTACTCGGCTAGTCCGCCTCCTAGCGTGACGTAATAACCCTATGGTGGCTCCATACTGGGAGGAGTTTGTGAACAGAGCTATGGAGGATGATTTCCAGGTAAAATTGATCAATGTCATTTCCTCAATTTCTAATGCCCTAAGTTTTTCAGTGTTTATCATATTTCTATTATACTGTAGGATCGAAGTAATAAAAATTGTCATCAAGCCAAGTCGATGGAGGCGCGATATCGTGGATCGAACAAAGGTTATGCACGAATAAGAGAAAATATGGTGAGATCAAAATCCTAACTTTTAATTTTTTTTTATATATTCACTTTTAATATATCTAATAAAGGGACACGTTCATCACTATCGTAGAAAGAGGAAAGAAAAAAAACTGGAGAGAGTGATTCTATTGTTACCCGTTTCGACTTATTTTAGACTACCAGAATGGGTCGAGATGGGAATATTCACGATCCCAGTGCACAACGCATCATCGAAGAAGTGGTAATCTATCCATTAATTTATCTTTCAATTACAAACTATTATTTATAAACAAATAATAAAATAATAATCTTTTGTTTTTGTGATTCAGGAGCGTCTATCTCAGACCATGACGCCCGACGACATTCGTATGATCGGCCCTGATGATCTGTTTGGACGGGCTATGGGTCGCCAGGAGCATCCCGGCCTCTTACGGAGTGTCGGATATGATGTGACGAAGACATCTTTAGCAATGACACCTGGTTTTCAAGCCATGAATATGGTGGGTATACTAACGGAACAGGTTGCCAAGTTGGTTAAAGATGTGGAACGTTTGAGGTCTGAGAAAAGATCGAGCCACGGAATGTCGTCGAGTGGAGCAAGCTGTGAACATAGTGTCGCTAATGCTATGTTTTCAGCTAACCCTAGGGATGACTTTATTGAGGCACTTCAAAATGTCTCACAGGTATCAGATATGCATGTCTCACATTTGTTTTAATTAAAGACTAGTGTATTAAAATTTTCTAACTAAATATCTTATTCAATGACCAACGACCTTTTTGCTACCAGTATCCGGAGGATCCCGACGGTTGGTAGCCCAGTGCTCGTTACCACAGCTCCCATGGAATGATTCATGGTCATCCCGTCACTCCTGGTTTCGTGAGGGTCACACTCGATGTACCCGTGATCGGAGAGGAGGATTCAACGGTGCCAAAACCAATCGATGAAGTCGTCACAATCGAACGTGATCGGGCACTTCATCGAATGGCCGAAAGCAACTTGGTCTCTAGCACCATGAGGGTAAAATATTTGTTATTAAAGTTCATTATCTTATTTGTGGTTCTAAATAATATTGCAAATTAATTGTAGAATCTGCCGACCCCACATGAGGCTAAATCGAGGGACTCCACTGCGCTAAGACTTGGTTATCCCATGACTGGAGACTTAGATCACGATGATCATTTACAGTCTAGGGTGCACCGGATGGTATCGTCTAATGCTTTCGATATCGTCACAGTTCCCATGCTTGCTCACTTTCATCAGAATACTTTCCAAGAATTCGTTAGTGAGGAACATGTGCGCGAAGTCTTGAATGACGAGTGGTTGAGTGCAACCACCATAGCCCTTTACCTCAAGTATGTGTTTACTAATTCTCAATATTCACTTTCTGTATAGTTTAATTTTCTTTTTAAATATTAATTAGCGTATATATGTTGGTTAAAGATATTTGGGTGAGCTATATCTCTCTTGAGATAACCGAGCAAGTGGAATGTACTCCTTCGTCTCCCCCCAAGTGTCTTTCATAATGGGTGATAGGGTACAGACCATGGATGGGTTCGTTAATCACATGCTGAATCTAACTGGGAGCGATCATCTTATTTTTTGGCCAACAAATGTGGGGTGAGTGATAAATATTTCGTTAAAATTTGTATTCATGTTTATAATATTTGCACATATATATGCTAAATTTGCAGTTAATTTTAATACTCTCAATATAATATAGAACCATTGGGTCTTTGTCGCCATACACATGAATACATTAAGTGTGTATTTTATGGACCCAGCTCATGATGGAGTTTATTCTAATCGCCCTGATCTCGTTTCATATATGGAAGCTTAAGTTCATTTTTAATATTCTATACAATGATTTGTTTTACTTTTAAAATTATGCATATTTAATCTATTTTTTTTTTTAATTATAATAATAATAGTGTGATGACGATGTATCGAGTCGCCTTCAGTCGAGGGCTCAAGATCCGTGTTAAATAAAGTGAACTGGATTAACATTAAGGTAAATTTAATTTAGTAAATTATCAAACTAATTAATAGAAAGAAATCATAATTGTAATACGTGATTATATTGTTAATCAACAGGTTTTAGGCAACGAAGATAATGACCATTGTGGACATTTTGTTTGTTGCTTTATAGAAGATATAATCCGCGCTTCTATAATCTAACATTCCTCCCAATGTAAGTCAATTATTGGATTTATTTAAATTATTATTGATTGAATAAAAATTCATACTATATTGATTGATTTGTTGTTTTGCGGTTTGTCTATGAACGTGAGCTCAAGTCTTACTCTAAGAAAAGATCGAGAAATGGAAAAACGATTGGATTCGGGTACCTTTTTTACAATCGTTTCTTATATTCATACGATCAATATTGAGAGAATGTTGTTTGAAATATTGGTAGCATGTAATTAAATTATATATTTGTGATGATATATATTTCATGTTTTTGGTGTATTGGACGTATGTTTATGATTGTATGTTTATATATTTCGATGTTTTGGTATATATATGTGGTTTATGGTTTTATTATAGGATTTTTGGTTTATGTTATATGGTATTGGACGTATATATAAGTTTTGGTTTATAGTTTTATTATAGGATTTTTAAAATGTAAATTAATAATTAAAAAAAATATATATTGGACAAATGTTTTCAAATCATTGCCTATGTTAAATAATAAACTAATTAAAAAAATATATATCGGCTTGGGCCGGGATGATAACCGGCCGTGTCAATCTTAAACTTGAAAAGCGGTTAAAAACCTCTGTCCAAGTGCTTTTCTTGGACAGCGGTTTTTTATCAGTTGTCCAAGCTTGGACAGCTGATGCTTGGAGAGCGGTTATAACCGTTCTCCAAGGTCATTTTTCACAGTTGTCCAAGCCCAAATGTGTATTAGTGATATATGAACATGCATCAATTCAATTAACTCATATCATGTTATCATTGTCATGCTAAAATTTCATCCTAAGACTATAACATAATGATCATGATCACATTAAACTAAAAATTAAAGGTTTCATTTAATAAAAAGAAAAAAGAACAATTTAAGAATTGAATTTTTTAAAATATTTATCAAAGAATTACTTATTAAGAGAAGCTTAATTTCATGTCCATCAATGAACTAAAACTCCCAAGAACTTGATAAATGAGTTCCACCAAATCTCTAGCTCCCTTTTATTAAAACCTTTATTCAGTTTCTCTTTTATTTAGAATTAATGAACAACTGTTGTAGTAGTAATTCTCATGTAAAGTAATAATTAATTAATGTTTGTTTCACATTCAATTGTAAGAAGTGGCAAATCTTTTTTATTTTTGCATGGGCGAGAAATATACTCTAATTTCTTAAGCAAGAAATTATTACTTATTAATTAATTTAATTAGAGAAATAAAAATTTATTTAAAGAAAAACTACAAAGTTGAAAATTTATTTTTCTTTTATCGAAGAACTAGCTAGCATGACTTTGTCTTCTGCATATAGCTTAAATAGTATGTTGTCTTATAGCTTTTACTTTTATTATATATATATATATATATATATTTAATTATTTATATCCCTCTCAATAACTCCCAACTTAATAGTATCATATATATTTGCTTTTCACTTCTCATTTCTGTTTGCAAATTCCCAACTAATTTATATATGTAATCGTTTTCAACTCCGTGCGGGCTTGGCCCCAAAACAAATTCGTGTGGGTTTGGCTTGGCCCAAAGCGGACAATATCATACCAATGCGGGGATTTAGGTCCATCCAGGTCTCTAACAATGTGACATCCATCACGTTGCATGTGCAAGCTCAATAAAATGTAGTACTATTATTTTTAAAAAAATTTACATGAAATGAAATTAGGATTAAATTAGTCGTGTAAATTTTATAAGATGTGAGTACTTATGATATGAACTTTGGCAATATTATCTTACAAATTCTTGATACCATTATCCAAAAGGTAAAAATTCATATAAACCCGAATTCAAGTGAATTTTTTTTTCTTCAAATATTACTGTTACGTATACACATTATTATTATTGTGCAGGAATACAAGCATGATGCCATTTTCTTCTTTGGTCGTTCTTGTCCAAATAAAGCCTAATATTACCAATTTCCATCATAAAAATATCTTTATTAATTTAGATGAAGATAATTAATCACATAGGTGCTAAAGTTTCAGAGTGCGTCGAATTTTAATTACTAATTTTGATAGTAACTCCATGACTTAAATAATGATTGATTATTAAGTTATTTTCATTATTTGATATATTTACAATATCGTATTGATACGAGGAAAAAGATATTTGAACAAGGTTGAAACTAGAGATGTTAATCCGGGCCGGGCTAAACGGGTCGGCCCGTTTAAACCTATTATATGCAGGGTTAGGGCCGAGCAATGGGAGGCCAGTTTAAAATCGGGCCTTTTTGGCCCGGACCGATTAGGCTCATGGACTAAACGGGCCAGCCCATGAGTTAACCCGCTTAGCCCGTTTATATTTATATATACTCAAATTTTTTATTTTTTTTTATTTTCTAATTTTTCAATTAATTTTTTTTTAAAGTTTTTTCACAAATTTAAATAAGGTAAAAATCAATTATGACCAATCAATTACAAATTAAATATTTCTATTTGATTTAGTCAATTAATAATTAATCCTCTCCAATTCAATATTTTTTAACAGTTTTGAATTTCTATTGAATTGAATAAATAAGTAAAATATTAATTCAATATAAAATAATAATATAATATTTTTATAAATTCTATTATGAAATTTGTTCATAATAATTATAAATTAATATTATGGTATTAATTTATAAATGTGATGATACAAATTTTATATTATTAACTAATTTCATGGGAACTTTGCTCAATTATGTTATTAAAGATGATGAGAACTAATTTTATATTTTGAACATGTGTTATTAAAGATGATGGGGTAGTCTGGATTGAATTTTTGTCATTATGTAATGTTAATGTTTGAACTTTTTTTTTTAATTTTTTTCGGAGCCCGTTAGGTGGCCCGTTTAGCCCGTAACCCGCTAGGGTTAGGGTTAGGTCTCAACTATTAGAGGCCCGTTTAAAATGAAGCGCTTAAGGCTCGGGACCGTTTGGCCCGTAGCCCTATAGGGCTGGCCCTAATGGGTTAGGGCCGACCCGTTTAACAATGCTAGTTGAAACATGAAGTGAAGTTTGGAAATTGTTAGAATGAAATTCTCTATGTTGTGTATGTTTTATGTTGAGACCCTATTTTATCATAATGATTTGCAATAGGCTCATGCATCGATGAGCATAGAACTAATTAGAAAAAAAAATATTGCATATAAATCACAAATAAAATACCTGTGAGATAGAGGAAGGCTCGTACAACAGTTAACCCTGTTTTTGTATTCATTTCATTAGATGAAAATTAAAGAATGAGATCATTTTGAGTAATATAGCAAATCTTATGCAGAAATTATATATGGCCTTTTAACTCTATCAATAATAAGTAATAACACAGTACAATATATTAACATAATACACTACAAAAAAATAGTGTGTTGCCTACGAAATTTTTCAATATTTTTTTAATATGCCTACGAAATTTCCAATGAAATTATTTTGTCTTTAAATAGTAAGGTTTACCTACAATTTTTTTTTAATTATCTAAACTATTTTTAAATTACAAATATAATTACCTAGGAAATTATTTGTGTAGGTAAGTTTGCCTACGTAAATTATAAATCATGTGTAGGTAGATTGCTCGTAGGTAATTTGTTTGCCTAAGAAATTATTTTTGTAGTTATTTTTTTTCAAAGATTATTCTAAAAATTGATAGACAAATCGTAGGCAGTTCTCACTTTTTAAGCACCAAATAATTATTTTTATAGGAAAATTTCGTAGTCATTTGAAAATTTTCGTAGACAATTCTTCATTTTCTTGTAGTGATATATATGAACATATAAATTATAGATTATTATACATATTTTTTCCTTGTAATAATATATTCGATGAATAGATTACATTAAAAATTATATAAACATACATTTAACATTGTAATTTTAAATTCAATTTTAATAATTTAAATCAAATGTCAACTATGTATACTTATAAGTTCACCACTTATAAGAAAAGAAGTAAAGAAGAGGAGTACTAATTACAGTAAACACACGTAAACCGAGATTGTATGCTTTTCTACCTTCTTATAGCATGCATGCCTAATTCATGTGTTTCAATATAATTCAAAATCTGAGTCACTATACCCACATTAATTATAGTAGATAAATCAAATCAGGTTGGTTGTTTTGATCATTATATCACATTATTCATTTTATTAAAATGTGACAAAATATAATGCAGTAATATTAATTAATTCCCTTCACATCATATATAAAAACCCATTATTTTACATATTAATTCATTTCTGATTTATGACTTCATAGTTCACAGCTTTAACGTTCAAAGTGTGCAGTTCATTTGCAATCTGTACTATTTGTAACCTGTACTATTGATTGATTGCAATTCAATGAAATGTGGTAATTTAATTTCCAATTAAGTCGTGATTTAATTTAGTGTCAATAATAAATTGCAATCTTTGTTATTTTTCTTTTTTACGAATTGCAACACGTACTATTTTTTTAATAAATTGCAATCTTTGTTATTTTTCTTTTTTACGAATTGTAATATGTACTATATTTTTAATCTGTTGAATATGGTAAATGATTTTACATGTGAATTGTCTCACATCGAAATACTGAAATAAGTGAGACTAACTTATAAACCCAATGGGCTACTCCTTCTATCACCAAATAATTTTAGGATGGAACCTCACTAGGCTACTTAATAATTACATCAATTTTAAGAGTTTATACGATGTTTAATTCTAAAAATAGAGGAAATTAATTAGAAGAGACACACGCTTGCGTGAGACGGTCTCAGAAGCATGCATGTTTCTATACCTCTTTATAGCATGCATGTTTTAATTTCAATAATTTGCAATACAATTTAAGAAAAAATACATGTTATTATTTGTAAAAAGGCAATATTAATAATCGTTCAAAATATCACAGGGGCATCTAATAAATAGTACGGTACGTACGTACCCTCCCAAAAGTCTGCAAAAATATACCTGTTATCAATTTACTAGTCAAAGCTAACTGTAAAAATATGTGCTAGTCAAAGGCAATATTTGAGTTTTTTTCTCTTGTTTGTTAACCATATATTATAAGCAGTTTCAAGATATATAGTAGGAGCTAATAAATACTTTGAGATTCATTAGAAGTGGACGCATTGAGGTTCATTTCTATAAAAAGGAGTTTATTAAGATCATGGTGTTGCTTTGAAGTATTAATCACTACTACACATTTAAGATTGCACAGCTGCACTTGGACAACTTTTTTTTCAAAGCGGTTCAAAACCGCTGTCCAAGTACAATACTTAGAAAGCGGTTTAGAACCGCTGTGCAGTGTTTAGACATCGGTTTTGAACCGTTGTCCAAGGGCAGAGTTTGGACAGCGGTTCGGAATCGCTGTCCAAGAGGTCGGATAATTAATATATATACAACCAAATCGCGAACCAAAGGAAATTTTCCCCAAATCGTGAATTAAACCAGCTGATATCGAAGTCCTAGCCTCCTCCTCCCTCTCCCCCAAATCGAACCATCCGTCGTGCGTCCTCCCCTACCGCCGCCGTCGTCGCCTTGTTGCCAAGCTCCCCTACCGCCGCCGCCTAGCTTTCTCCTTCCATAGGTAATTTTTCTTTTCTATATATATATATATATATATATATGTATATATATTTTAGTATATATATATATTGAATTAATATTGTGTATATGTATATATATGTTAGTATGTATATATATATTAGGATTAAATGTTTATATAATTGTGTTTGGTTTGATTAATTGGCTAATTTGTTAGGATTAATTGTTGTTAGATGAACAATTGATGCTTGGTTTATATATTGTTAATTGTTTATATATATATATATATATATATATATATATATATATATATATATATATATTGTGTGGCTTTGTTTAATTGTTGTTAGTGGCTTTGTTTAATTGTATGTATGGTGTGTGTATATTGGTGTATATATGTATATCATGTATATTGGTGTATATATGTATATTGGTGTATATATATCATGTTGTATGTATTGGTGTATGTATATTGTTGTATATATATTGGTGTTTGATGCACTCAAGGTGTTTGATAATATGCTTGTGTGAGGATTTAAACATAAATTAGTGTTAATTTATTAGGATTAATGTTGTTAGTGTTAGAGATGAACAACTTGTTAGAGATGAATACATATTGTGTGGCTTGGCTTGATTTTTTATGCTAATTTAGATATGAACAATTGATGCACTCAATGTGTTTGATAATATGCTTGTGTGAGGATTTAAGCATAGTTTTGAATATTGTTTGTTTTATGTTTATTAAATGTTGTTTCTTCTGCTTTACAGGATCATGTCTCGTTTGCCATATCCGGAGATGATGGAGATGATGATGGATATTCTGATGGAGATCATGGCGCATATGATCATGGTGCATATGATCGACAGCATCTTGATGACTTGAGAGAGTGTGACACTGATGCTCCCACCACCACTAGCAGCTCCGGGGAGAAGCGCACTCGGGGTATAGTCACCATGGAATCTATTAAGAGAGCTCGTAGCAAGGGGAAAACACTTCAGGTAATTTTATTACAATTGAACAGTTTGAAATCGATAAATATATTGATTGATCGTTGAACCTAATTAAATACTATGTTATTGCAGTTATCGTTCAATGAGTTTGGACAGGCAATAGGAAAAGAGAGTGAGTCGTTGTCCTTCTACATTGGAGCTGCAGTCAGGAGCGTGATCCCTATCGTGCTGCCAGATAAGGACTGACGTAGCCCCAAACTGACTCCTTTGAAGGAAAGATTATGGGACGAACTTATGGTATGTTAATTATATATTTATTGAAAGTTATAGTATGACCCTTAAATTTACTAAATTGTTATGTTATATGCGTATAGACTACATTCAGAGGTCTTGACCACACAAAGAAGAAGCAAATATTGTCGCAAGCTGGAGTAATGGCCAAGAATTTGTGGACTTGGTTGAGAAGTAACACACGAGATCCGGAACCGGGTCTTTACTCGGCTAGTCCGCCTCAACAGACGAATAATAGCCCTATGATGGCTCCATCTTTTTTTGAGGAGTTTGTGAGCAGAGCTATGGAGGATGATTTCGAAAAAATTGATCAATGTCATTTCCTCAATTTCTAATGCCCTAAGTTTTTCGGTGTTTATCATATTTCTATTATCTTTGTAGAATCGGTAATAAAAATCGCGATCAAACCAAGTCGATGGAGTAGCGATATATCGTGGATCGAACAAAGGTTATGCACGAATAAGAGAAAATATGGTGAGATCAAAATCCTAACTTTTAATTTTTTTATATATTCACTTTTAATATATCTAATAAAGGGACACGTTCATCACTATCGTAGAAAGAAGAAAAAGAGAAAAATTTGGAGAGAGTGAGTTTATTGTTACCCGTTTTCGACTTATTTCGACTACCGAAAAGGGTCGAGACGGGAATATTCACGATCCCATTACCGCAATAGCATCATCGAAGAAGTGGTAATCTATCCATTAATTTACCTTTCAATTACAAACTATTATTTATAAACAAATAATTAAATAATAATCTTTTGTTTTTGTGATTCAGGAGCGTCTATCTCAGACCATGACGCCCAACGACATCCGCATTATCGACCCTGATAATTTGTTTGGACGGGCTATAGGTCGCCAGGAGCATCCCGGCCGCTTACGGAGTGTCGGATATGGCGTGACGAAGACATCGTTAGCAATGGTACCTGGTCTTCAAGCCATGAATATGGTGGGTATACTAACGGAAAAGGTTGCCAAGTTGTCTAAAGATGTGGAACGTTTGAGGTCCGAGAGAAGAACGAGCCACGGAATGTCGTCGAGTGGAGCAAGCTGTGAACATAGTGTCGTTAATGTTATGTTTTCAGCTAACCCTAGGGACGACTTTATTGAGGCACTTCAAAAAGTCTCTCAGGTATCAGATATGCATGTCTCACATTTATTTTAATTAAAGACTAGTGTATTAAAATTTTCTAACTAAATATCTTATTCAACGATACCAACGACCTTTTTGCTACCTTTTATTTGGAGGATCCCGATCGGTTGGTGGCCACAGAACGTTAAGCCACGCTCCCCATGGGATGATTCATGGTCATCCCATCACTCCCCGTTTCGTGAGGGTCACACTCGATGTACCCGTGTCGGACAAGAGGATTCAATGGCAGTGCCAAAACCAATCGATGAAGCCGTCACGATCGAACAATGGTCGGGCACTTCATTGAATGGCCGAGCAACTTGGTCTCTAGCACCATGAGGGTAAAATATATGTTATTGAAGTTTATTATCTTATTTGTGGTTCTAAATAATATTGCAAATTAATTGTAGAATCTGCCGATACCACAAATGCCTCGGAAGAAATCACCACAAAAGGCTAAAGAGAAATCGAGGGGTGTCGTAGACAGTTAGAGAGGGAGAACGAGGGACTCCACTGCGCTCAGACTTGGTTATCCCATGACTGGAGACTTAGATCACGATGATTATGTACAGTCTAGGGTGCACCGAATGGTATCGTCTAATGCTTTCGAGATCGTCACAGTTCCCATGCTTGCTCACTTTCATCAGAATACTTTCCAAGAATTCGTCATTGAGGAACATGTGTGCGAAGTCTTGAATGACGAGTGGTTGAGTGCAACCACCATAGCCCTTTACCTCAGGTATGTGTTTACTAATTCTCAATATTCACTTTCTGTATAGTTTAATTTTCTTTTTAAATATTAATTAGCGTATATATGTTGGTTAAAGATATTTGGGTGAGGTATATCTCTCCAGAGATGTCCGAGCAAGTGGAATGTATTCCTTCGTCTCCCCCCAGGTGTCTTGCATATTGGGTGATAGGGTACAGACCATGGATGGGTTAGTTAATCATATGCTGAATCAAACTGGGAGCGATCATCTCATTTTTTGGCCAACAAATGTGGGGTGAGTGATAAACATTTCGTTAAAATTTGTATTCATGTTTATAATATTTGCACATATATATGCTAAATTTGCAGTTAATTTTAATATTCTCAATATAATATAGGAACCATTGGGTGTTGGTTGCCATACACATGAATACATTAAGTGTGTATTTTATGGACCCAGCTCAGGATGCCGTTTATTCAAATCGCCCTGATCTCGTTTCATATATGGAAGCGTAAGTTCATTTTTAATATTCTATACAATGATTTGTTTTACTTTTAAAATTATGCATATTTAATCTATTTTTATTTTTTAATTATAATAATAATAGTGTGATGACGATGTATCGGAGTCGCCTTCAGAGTCAAGGTTCAAGATCTAAGTTAAATAAAGTGAACTGGATTAACATTAAGGTAAATTTAATTTAGTAAATTATCAAATTAATAGAAAGAAATCATAATTATAATATGTGATTATAATTGTTAATCAACAGGTTCCGAGGCAACGAGATAATGAACATAGTGGACATTTTGTGTGTTGCTTTATTGAAGATATAATCCGCACTTCTCTAACGAACATTCCTCTCAATGTAAGTCAATTTATCGATTTATTTAAATTATTATTGATTGAATAAAAATTCATACTATATTGATTGATTCGTTGTTTGCAGTTTGTCTATGAACGTGAGCTCAAGTCTTACTCTAAGAAAAGACTGGAGAAATGGAAAAATGATTGGACGGGGGTACCTTTACAATCGATTCTTATATTCATACGATATTGAGTGATCGTTGTTTGAAATTTTGGTAGCATGTAATTAAATTATATATTTGTGATGATATATATTTCATATTTTTGGTGTATTGGACGTATGTTTATGATTGTATGTTTATTTATTTAATGATGTGTATGTTTATTTATTTGATGTTTTGGTATATATATATGTTGTATAAGTTTTGGTTTATGGTTTTATTATAGGATTTTTGGTTTATGGTTTATGGTATTGGACGTATATATAAATTTTGGTTTATAGTTTTATTATAGGATTTTTAAAATATAAATTAATAAATAAATAAAAAAAGATATTGGACAGCAGTTAATAACCGTTGTCTATCTAACATAATAAACGAAATTATAAAAAAAAATATGTTAGACAGCGGTTATTAACCGCTGTCCAAGACTCCTCTTGCAATGCGGTTGAAAACCGCTGTCCAAATGCGATTTCTTAGACAGCGGTTTTTTATCAGCTGTCCAAGCTTGGACAGCTATAACCGCTCTCCAAGGTCATTTTTCACAGCTGTCCAAGCTCAAATGTGTATTCGTGAATTATGCATCTTTTAATTAACTTATCTGTAGATTTGGTTAGCATATTTTTCTCTTTCCACTTTTTTTTTATTATTATTATTATTATTTTAATTTGGGATTCAAAAGGTAAAACCTATTCATTTAAATTCAAAATACATTTTAAGGCTATATTTGACATCTTATAATTCTTCATTTTCAGTAATATTTTTATATATCAAAATTTCATTAAAAGAAATTAATTTCACGTGAGGGGAAAAACAAAAACAAAAAGAAAGTAATAATAATAAAAATTATACAAATAAATAAGATATAAACTTTGAAATGTCAAATATTGTCCTAATATTTATGAGTCCTCGGATTTATAGTTTTTTATATTTCCAGTCATGAATCGACTTTTAGGCCTAAGTTGATAGTTTTAAAATCTTTCAAACCCTGAATTGACATTATTATGATTTTGAACTTGTCAAACTATATTTTAAATATTTTTTATTAATTTTTTTAATATTTAAAAATAAAACATGACTCAACTCGCCATTTTCAGTCAATAATCATTTGATAACGTTGCTCTCAAATAACCGTCTAATTTCATAGTGCAATTTTGAGAAATTAGATATTAGAAATCCCAAATTTTCAAACTACTAATTATATTTTTTTTTAACGAGAAACAAACTTAATTGCACGAGATGCACCTATCGAGAATGGCAACCACAGAAGTCGGTGGCTCAACCCAACAATGAGGACTATTGAAATTTCAACTAGTCCTAGCAATAGCATGTGACAACATGTTGGCATTACCACAAACCCAAGAAATCGAGTAAAAATCCTAGGCTGCAAATGAGAGTTGGATAAATTCATTAGAACCCTCATCTGTCTACATAATTATTTGAATTGTAGTTTAAGTAACTTGAGAAGAGACATAGGAAGTTTAGATCTTATTACCCAAGTAAGAACATCTTAGATAAGACTATATTACCAAAGTAGAAACATAAATATTCATCCCCACATACAATCTTATGTGCTTTTTGGAGTTAATTACTTTTAATTAATCAACGCGTTCACTTAAGCCTTATCCAGGACACGTCTACATAATTTTTTGATTGCCCTTATCAATCAAATGAGATGAAATTTAGAAGAATTTAATTAAACCAACGTTGAATCTTGCATGAGGAAAAATATCCAGACACATTTTCTCATATTTTATGTTTTTTTTGTTTATTGCTCTTTCACTATAATTGCGTAAAAATATAGAATTAAGGATACACTTTGTTACTAGTCCTTTGAGTTCGATCCTCCTACACTTGAGAGGTGGTATTAAAGAAAATAAGTGTTAAGTTTTTGGCGCCGTTGCCGGGAATTAGTTTAACTTTATAGACCGTCATAAAAATGCATGTTATCATTGGATCATGTAACCCAACAAACAAATCTCCTAAACTAGGAATTAAACACTAGTGGTGACATTGATCTTAATCAGAACTATAGCAATGAGACAGTAACATTAATTAATCAATAACATGATGAATTCAAGTAAATAGGAACAAAATTCAAGCAACCCTCAGAAAAATGTCATCATTGGATCATGTAACCCATCAATCAAGTCTCCTGAACTAGGAATTAAGCACCATTGGTCACATTGATCTTAATCAGAACTGCATGAATTCACCACTAGTGGATTAGAACATGATGAATTCAAGTAAACATGAGTAATTATTGGAATTCAATACTAGTAGATTAATCAGACCTGCATGAATTCAACATTAATGGATCAAAACATGATGAATTCAAGTAAACAAGAGCAATTATTGGAATTCAACACTAGTGGATTAATTAGAATTGCATGAATTCAACACTAATGGATCAATAACGTGATGAATTCGTGTAATGATGTGATGAAATGGGTCGGGTATACTGTTGGATTGGGTAATTAGGCTAGTGATTTAATTAGTGTTATTGGACTTTTACTGGGCTAATTAAAATACTTTTGGTTAGATTAATTTTTAAATGTGATGAATTATTAATGACATATGTGTAAATATGTGTATATTGTGAGGGTGGAAGATTTTAAGAAAAATTTCCTTTTTAAAGGGTGCAAATTCATTTGAGACGTAACAATAAAGAAAGAGTGACTTGAACAGAAATGGACGTATTCCCAATTTATTAGATAGATAAAAAGGTAGAACGTTTCTAATATTAAGAATTTAGAGAAAAGTGTGGACAAGAAAATGACGTCTTCCTAATTACTAATTTATTAGAGAAAATTCTGCTAGATACAGTTGCATACAAATTATTTTTGTCTTAAAACTATAAATAATTAGTGCAAATTAATATAACAGAAGTAAATGGACAAATATAGGTAAATTTAATAAGTACTCCCCGTCCCACAAAAATTTGCAATTTTAATATTTTTTGCAATTTATTTTTTCTTTTCTATAGCTTCCCCCTTTTCTTTTTCGGTGCAATTTCTCTAATTTAATATCATGAGCTATTGTATTTGTATTGTGCATGTTTGACAACAATTAATATTGGGTATTATCATATATAACGAATAATAATAATACCTTTGAGTAGTTTAAGTGATATTCTTTACCATTATAATCAATTTTTTTATGATGCCTTTAAATTGTTAAAATTGTCCGTGTATAGCAGTAACCATCCTCACCCAAAAGCTGTCCCTATTCTCTAGGTAACGCCACAACCATTTGTTAAAAAAATAGTATTTCTCCCGTGCGATGCACGGCTTAAATATTAATAAATTTTAATGTCAAATGGACTATAATAAAATATTTAATTTATTAGGTTAATGTACAAATTATATTAATCTTAATAATTTTTTAACAATTTATTAATTTTATAAGATTATGTATATATAATTATCTAACAATTATTAAATTAATTATTTACCTACTAAACTCATCACAAATACTAAATTTTTAAATATAATATCAAAATCTAATGAAAAAAATAAAGTTAAAATCATATAATCAAAATTTCATATCTTAAATAAATTAAAATTCATATTCTACTCTGAATTTTATTTTCGCATATGTAATAAGTATGCCAAATTATAAAGATCCCACATCACCAACAGTCAACAAAATAAGTTTGACCACTCACTAATACCTTTACTAAGCACAACCAATACTGTTATAGGTTGTGTCTTATAAATAGTTCCTTTCTGAGAATAGAAACGCACTTGTTCAGTTTACTCTTTCTCTTCTTCTTCTTCAAGGTTTGTTATTGACAGTTACCGCTTAATTCAATTCTTCTGGGATCAAGATACAATTCATGTATTGATTTTCTTTCTTAATATGGTATCAGTTTAATTTGTGTATTCAATTTTCTGGTAAAGCTTTAGGTTTCAATCGATTTTGTTTCGATTGATTCTCGATTCGTTCCTTTTCTTGTCGATTCTTTTTTGGAATCGTCTTTCCGATGCTATTTTTAGGTCGTTTTCGATCGTTTTTCTCTGAGTTCTACGCTCTTTTTCTTCGTGCCTATCACGATTTCTCAATTTCTTGTGTCAATGGCGTATAATGGTGCTTCGTTGAACCCGGTGGAGAATCCCCTGTCTCCGCTTGCCCTTCATCCCAATGACAATCCGGTGGTGTCCATTGTGCTTGAGCCGCTGGATGGTTCGGATTTTATCTCTTGGAGCCACGCGGTGAAGCGGGCTCTCAGCGTAAAAAATAAGGCTCCATTGATCGATGGATCGCTTTCGATTCCTGGTGAAGATGAAGATATATACGGTGTCATATATTTTGAATTCCATTAAGCCCGGTTTGTATTTTACTAATGACTTGGTCTTAATTAGTGGAGTTTTTGAAAAGTATGTTTTTACTTTGTATAACCAAACGATTTATTTTATTGAAATAAATTATTTATCACATGTTGCATTAAATATGAATGAATGTTATATATATTTATTGCATACCGCTCGATAAAGTAAAAGTCGATGCGTGTTACGTTGTAGTTAATTTGGATGATACCGTGATCACGGAAGATCAAATTAATGGATCCTTTACAAATTCAAAAAGAACAACCCATGTGAAAGGTTGGTAAGGCCCAATTGGCTTGTCTTGACCAAGGATTACCGTAAGGACCTCTGACTTCTTTCAAGACAATATACAAGAATTAGACCTCGGTGGTTCGTTATTTCTTAATCTTCGTCCTTAAATAAGATCGTGTAGAATTAATAATTATTGAATTGGAGAAATCGATTAGATATCTTATATCTTGGGCAATATTATTAATTACATGAGTTAAGATTTAATGAAAAGTATGTTTTTGTTCTTTGTAATATCATACCAAATCTTGCAAGTGGAAATTTATTATTTATTTTATTTACTCCAAATAAATTATTTTAATATAAAGTCACATTATTAATTAATTAATGGACTAAGATAATCTTAAATAATAACAAGGGGCCATATTATTGTGCCATATTATTGTGAAGTCGAATGTGGGTTAAGATGGATAGTTCAATATTAATTTTATAAAGGAGTAAATTAATATTAATAGGCTTGAATAATATTTTGGCTAAATATTAAAGACTTCAAAGCCCATTGGAGGACCAATCTTAATTCTCCCTAAAGGCCCTCAAGTAGCCCAAAACAAAGTCAATTAATGAAGAGGAGAAGAAAAATATTTTGGGTTCCAATTTTTCCTTTCATTTTCGAAAAAAATAAGGAGAGAGAAAAGATATTTTCTTGATTTTCTTGGAAAGATCTTGTGGAATAAGTATTCTTGAGATACAAGTTTATCCCATAAGTTCAAGAAAGGAAAAAGATCTTATTTTCTTCCCTATTTATTTGAGATTTTTGAAAATCACTATAGTATAAGAAAGTGGGATTTTTATGGAATATTTAATTATGGAGAAAAGAATATATTGGATATATTCAAGATTTCTTGGAGATCAAGAAAAAAAAAATTCCATCTTATTCCTAGGGCAAAAATCGACCACCTCTAGTATTATAAATAGGGGATGAGTTTTTCATCCCCATGTGCAATTTCATGTGTTGGAATAATTAGAAATCCACAAAGGTGGTGGCCAAAAAATTTCTTCTCCTTTTAAAGATTAAAATCGTTCGTTGATAATCCTCCCAAAGAAGGCACTTTGGGTAGATCCATCGCCTCATTTGTTGTTGCTACAAAAAAGGTTAGTGTTTACGTAATTCCTAGATTCCGCATGCTTAGGTTTTACGTGAAATACATGCTCGCATGATATAACTTGCTTATTAATTATTATGTTGAATTGAATTAGGAATAATTCATGTTAGTAATTAATTGATTAATTTAAATATGTATTTAAATACAACTCGAATAGATCCGATTTCCCAACAACCGGTATCGAGCCTTGGTTTGAGCTCAGAATTTAAATTGTTATTTAAATTATGTTGGCCATTAAATTTTATTGAAATTGGATAGTAAAATTTTATTTTAGACCAATTGTCATTATTTTATTTATTTACGTATTGAATGTTTTTAATTACTTTCGTTCGAATTTGTTTTTCTATGAGAAAATCATTAGCTATTTAATTTGTTCAAATGACTTCTAGATTTAAATTTTGTAAAATAAATTACCGATCCTTTTCAAAGAACCGTGCATTGTGGGCGGCGTGCGTCGCAGATTGAACGCGTCAAGCGGTTTGCAAGACGAATAAATCCATTAAGTCGGAAAAATAAAGCATCTTGATTCTTGCATCCGGGCTAAGCGATGGCGAAAGGCGAGACCGGAATCGGTTTTTTGATCAAGTTATAAAATCCTAAGGCGTCCATGATCCATCCATGAGCTACTTAGGCGGGCATTTCGAGACAGTTTTGACAATCAAAATATATTTATTTTTTCGCTTTGCTTGAATTGTTGTGTTTTTGTTGTTTTTGTTTAATTTGTTTAAATGTGTTTGCATGAGAATTGTCCAACGAAAAATCTCAAACTCAAAAATTACTAAGTATGTTTAAATAATTAATTTGGTTTTGAATCTAATTAATTTTGACCTCCATAATTTATTTATTGGTGAATTCTTTTGGAGAAATTTCCCGCCGGGAACAAAAGATAAAGATCACATGAATAAATTCTCAAAAGGATGATTGTGAATTATTATTAGTGGCGGCGATGACCCTCCCAAGAGGCTCGATCAAAACAAGTTTTCAGATTTAATCATGGTTAAGGGTATAAAATTGATATGCATATACTTCACCGGTCCCTATCAATTTTATATTGGTCAAAACAGATATTAATTGTTTTAATTAAGGTTTGTAATCGTTTTGTTTGTAACCCGCTAAATGTGATTAAAATGATGACCCTCCCAAGAGGCTCATTTAAAACTTTTGAGACGTTATCGATGCATGTTCATATTTTTTTTTTAGATTTTAATATGAAATATCGTGATCGAATTATGTGATTTTCTTTGTGTTGATCCGGATATTGACACAAGATGCATGTTTATTTTTCGAGATCATCATGTCGCAACCTTTTAATCTCTTGCTCAATATCTTTGAAAGACAACTTGCTTCTTTGGAGATAACTATTTAGTTTGGAAACATGACTTTATGAATGCCCTCGGTTCACATGAATCCAAATGGGCACTTGATGCACCAAACCCCAAAGAACCAAATTTATCATGGGAAGAGATGGAATATAATGAATTGGAGCCGGTAAAGGACATAATCTTGACACACATAAATTTGTTAAAACGCCTTCATCAAAATTTTTGCATCACCGGACATTATGAGAAATCTCGGCGATGTTTGCACATCCGCCCATATAGCAATCAAAGCATTAAGCATGACAAAGTTGAAAATGAAAGAAGGAATGATTGCAAAAGAACACATTCTTAGGGTTATGGTTCTCTTTTGAAGAATTAGAATATCTTGGAAAAATATGACTTCAAAACCAAAATTGATATCATTCTCGGTTCTCTGCCAAAAGAGCTACAATCATCCTTATGTAACGATCTAATGGAAGATATGGGATTTAATATGGATGATCTCGTGAAAACCCTTACATTGGTCAAGAGGACAATGAACGCAAGAAAGTGAACATGGTTACAAAGGGTTATCTTCTTTTTTTCTAGGCGGTGGTGGTAAGATAAAAGAAGAGGCAAAAAGGATCAACCAAATTCTATTCAAACTTCAAAGATGAAAGTTTAAAATACAAAGATCAGTGTGGCGAGAGAGGACATTGGAGGTGGGCCTGTTCCAAACCCAAGGGAATGGAAAGAAATGTAATTCTCTCTCACTAGTTGTTGAAACTTGTGTGGCGGCGTCTCTTTACCCATTCGGGGTAGTGGATCACGGGATCCAATCGATCATGTTTGTTTCACGTTCTGAGGGGTTCAGACCCCCAGAGATCCTCGACGCCAGGCGATGCTTCACGAGTGGGCAAACGCGATGGGAGACGTCTAACCATGAAGACAAAAGTTTAATTTTAAGAGATGTTCTTTATGTTCCAATTTTTTTAGTAAAAACCTTATTTCGGTTTCAAAACTATCTATGGACATTACGCTTTGTTTTAATAAGAATGTTACTATTTTTTAATACGATGTGGTTATCTCAATATGGAACATTGGAACTATATTATTAATGCGGCACACCACACACACACAATGCATCTTATAACTCATCTACTATTTTTATCAAAAAGGAAACGTTAGACTAATGTGAACAGAGACACTTCTTTGGCATCTAAGATTAGGTCATATTAATCCAAAAAGGATTCAAAGGTTGGTCCAAGATGGTTCATTGGAGTCTCTCTGGTTGAACAGCTTTAAACTTGGATAATCATGTTTGGAGGGTAAGATGACCAAGAGGGCATTTGGAGCCAAGGGGCTTAGAGCAAAAGAAGTGTTGGGGATCGTTCACACCGATGTATGTGGTCCAATGCAAATCAAAGCAAGAGGCGTCTACGAGTATTTCATTCATTACGTTTATCGATGATTACCACGTTATGGGTACATTTTCCTAATGAAGCATAAATCCGAATTCAAAGTATTTAAAGCTCAAGCATCATAAGGAAAAGTGTATCAAGTTTCTATGATCTCGATCGTGGAGGCGAATACCTCGTGATGAATTCTTGAACTACTTGTTTGAAGAAGGATTGCATCCCGCTATCGGGAACAAAAGCGGGGTTGCATAACTTGAATAGAAATGGTAAGATCAATGATGAGTTATGGGATTTACCAAAATCGTTTTGGGGTTATGCCTTGCAAAACAATGGCTTATATTCGAACTTGGTACCATCCAAATTCACCAAACCCCTAGGAATTGTGGGCCGTCGCAAGCCCAACTTAGGACACATGAGGATCCAGGGGTGTCCATAATGGTTGGAGAAAAGCCGGAAATTGGATGCACGCTCGTAATTAAGATTGTTCATAGGATACCCCAATGAAGGATGTTCTATGGTCCCAAGATCAAAAGGTCATGTCAGAAGAACTTTAGATTTTTGGAAAAAGACTATATGAACGATAAAAAAGCCTGGGAAGAACTTAAGGGGCCAACTCCATTGCCAACTTATAAGAAGACATACCACGCGGCGTCGCGCCAACACAACCGAAATCGTCAGTGGGAGGTTGTTAGGCAACCCGAGCGGGGATCGGAGAGTCCTCGGACTTGATCTCGGAGAAGAATCGTCCATGGTCCTAAGAACGGGAGATCTAAAGACAAAACATCAATGGAAGCAGATGGGTTCAATGGATCACAAAGCTAACCACTTAAACGGGGAAAAACTTTGGATGCAAGTGGGTATACAAGAGAAAAAGGGGATCGATTGTTTAAAAGCAAGGCTTGGCGAAGAATACACTCGGAAAATTATGTTTTTTGATTGTATATCTAGATTTTGAATCGGCAAATGGATGTTAACTTTTTATAATCAAACGGAATTTCTTATTTATTTTAATGAAATTGAAAAAGGCCATTTATCACGGGTCAAGCAAGCATCCGTTTGCAATTTTTGAAATAAAATATTTTTATCAAAAGCAATTGAATTGTTATATATATTTGGTATTCTTGGTACTATCGTGATTTACGCTCGCCGGGAACAATGTAAAGATTGGTCAAGAGGGATCAAGATCACTTCGTAAAAGGATAATTTGGTTGTATCGTTTTGAAGCGATTCAAATGCAAGATTCCAAAAAGGTTTCTTACATGGAATCCATCTATCAAGAAATGTGTCCCAAGACACAAAAGGAAATATGACATGAAGAGCATCCCTTATGCTTCTACCGCCACAAGCCTCATTAAATAGACCGGATATCTGCTTTTTCCCGTAGGAATGGTTGCAAGATATCAAAGTAACCATATATTGATTGCGGTTAAGAACATTCCAAAGTATCCAAGAGGACAAATTGGTTTATCAATCGGACAGTCTAATCCCCATCGGTTATCTGGACTTACTCGAAAAAACAACCTCGGATAGTGTGTTTTGCATGGGGAATGAGCCATGACATGGAGAAGCGTTAAGCATAAATGCATCGCGATTCTAACATGGAAGAATATGTAAATTAAATTTTAGCTCAAGAACTTCGTGGACTTGGGCGTCATTTCGGTTTGCCCAAAGAAGATCACGGTTTCTTCATGATAACGCCAGGAAAGATTGTAAATTCTAGGGAACCGAGAGCCCATAAGGCTAGCAAACACATAGAAAGAAAATACCATCTTATCGAGAAATCTTTAAGAGAGGACATAGAGGTGGCAAAGATGGCGTCTCAAGACAACCTTGGCGAGATCCATTCACAAAGGGTTAAGTACATTCGAGACATGTGGAAGGAATGGGTGTCAAGAGCATTGTCAATCTGCTTTGAAAGTATAAGTGGGAGAAATATTATTAGGTTAGTGTAGGGTGACATTAGATGTCACATAGAACACGGACATGTTGTAGTATACTTAAAAGCGGACTTTGAGTATAAGGGGAGATTGTTGGGGTTAAAAAGTATGTTTTTACTTTGTATAACCAAACCTAATTTCTTATTTATTTTATTTGAAATAAATTATTTATCACATCTTTGCATTAAATATGAATGAATGTTATATATATTTATTGCATACCGCTCGATAAAAGTCGATCCGTTGTATATAATTTGGTGATACATCACGGAAGATCAAATTAACATTTCCTCGTGACTAAGTTGAATTATGATGGGAAATGAACAACCCATCATGAAAGGTTGAGGTGTAAGGCCCAATTGGCTTGTCTTGACCAAGGGATTATGCTTTAGTGCATCCCGATTTGTTTGAAAAGGACCTACTGGGAGGATAAATTCTTGACCTTGAATATACAAGAATTAGACCTCGGTAGTTCGTTATTTCTTAATCTTAGCCCTTAAATAGGATCGTGTGGAATTAATAATTATTGCTTTGACTTATGATGGGGGAAGATTGATTCGATACCTTGTATCTTGGACAATATTATTAATTACATGACGCGATTGCTAAGATTTAATCTTGAGAATCGGGCTGCTTGATTTGTCCCCTTGGTGGGCTCAGAATCTTTATCATACCAAATCTTGCAAGTGGAAATTTATTTCCGGTATGGATAATAATGTTGAGTTGTCTTTACTCCAAGGATAAAGATATTAATTAATATAAAGTCTGTTCAGTGACTTAATTAATTAATGGACTAAGATAATCTTAAACGCGGGAAATAATAACTGGAGCTATATTATTATGAAGTCGTAATGTGGGTTAAGATGGATAGTTCAATATTAATTTTATAGTGGAGTAAATTAATATTAATGGGCTTGAATAATACTTTGGCTAAATATTAAAGCTTCATAACCCATTGGAGGTCCAATCTTAATTCTCCTAAAGGCCCCTCAAGTAGCCCAAAACTAAAGTCCAATTAATGAAGAGGAGAAGAAAAATAGTTTGGCCCAATTTTTCCTTGCAATTTTCGAAAAAATAAGGAGGGGGAGAGAAAAGATATTTTCTTGATTTTCTTGGAAAGATCTTGTGGAATAAGTATTCTTGAGATATAAGTTTATCCCATAAGTTCAAGAAAGGGAAAATATCTTATTTTCTTCCCTATTTATTTGAGATTTTCGAAAATCACTATAGTATAAGAAAGTGGGATTTTTATGGAATATTTAATTATGGAGAAAAGAATATATTGGATATATTCAAGATTTCTTGGAGATCAAGAAAAAGATTTTTCCATCTTATTCCTAGGGAAAAAATCGACCACCTCTAGTATTATAAATAGGGGATGAGTTTTTCATCCCCAAGTGCAATTCCATGTGTTGGAAAAATTAGAAATCCACAAAGGTGGTGGCCAAAAAATTTCTTTTCTCCTTTTAAAGATTAAAATCGTTCGTTGATAATCCTCCCACCGGATTACGTTCGTAGACGTGGGACATACTTGAGAAGACACTTTGGGTAAATCCATCGTCTCAGCTGTTGTCTCTACAAAAGGTTAGTGTTTACGTAATTCCTAGATTCTACATGCTTAGGTTTTACGTGAAATACGTGCTCGCATGATATAACTTGCTTATTAATTATTATGTTGAATTGAATTAGGAATAATTCATGTTAGTAATTAATTGATTAATTTAAATATGTATTTAAATACAACTCGAATAGGTCCGGGCACCCCTTATTTCCCAACAACTGGTATCAGAGCCTCGGTTTCGAGCTCTGTAATTTAAATTGTTATTTAAATTATTTTGGCCATTAAATTTTATTGAAATTGGATAGTATAATTGTTAGATCTATTTTGCAGGTATCCAATTGTCATGGTATTTAATGTGTTTATTTATTCCATGCGTATGAATGTTTTTAATTCGACTCGTTCGAATTTGTTTTTCTCGTGAGAAAATCCACGAGTAGATTAGGCTATTTGATTTGTTCAATGTAATATACTAATATAGAATTAGGTTTATTTATTTTGTAAAATAAATTGCAACCTAATCGAAGACGAAGACGGAAACGAGAGATTAAAACGGATCCGAATCATACGGGCGATTGCGTCGTCGGCGAAACGTGCAAGGAGGCACGCGCCTTGACCCGGACGACGCTAGGTGCACGGCACAACGCCAGCGCGGGCAGATCAGTTCCCGAACGCCAAGACGGGTTTGGGGTGCTCGGGCGAAGCGAAGCGCCGGGCGGGGAGGGTGAACGAAAGAGGCGCTGCCAGCGCGCCACGACGCAAAAGCGTTTAATGGGAGACCCTAGGGCCGCGGCGCGCTGCTGGCACACGCTGCGCGGCACGGCCGCTGAAGTTCCGGCGGGCGAAAGCGGCGGGCGAAGGCGAGGCAGGCCGGTGGGGTATGCTCTTGTCTTGGGCGCTGCAGGATCTGTGCGCTGCTCATCGCCTATCGAGTCTGTCGAGGCTGCCGAGCAGCACCAAGCGTGCGACAGCAGGTACTGCGCTTTGACGAAGTCACGATCTCTCTCGGCGAGGGGCCGACGATTGATCTTGGCGTGCATCCCGGCTACGAGAAGCTACTTGGCGTGGCGTTTGAGACAAAAGTTCTTTTTTGACACGATCGAGTGGGAGAAATTCAAGATTTGTTTCTTCAAAATCAAGCCAAGAAAAATCAAACCATTACAATTGGATAATTTGTGCCCAATATGTTTATTTTTCCGCTTTGCTTGATTTATTGTTGTGTTTTCTTGTGTTTTGTTTAATTTGTTTAAATGTGTTTGCATGAGAATTGCCCAACGAAAAATCTCAAACTCAAAAATTACTAAGTATGTTTAAATAATTAATTTGGTTTTGAATCGAATTAATTTTGACCTCCATTATTTATTTATTTGTGAATTCTTTTGGAGAAATTTTCCTAAGGGACGGCTAAAAGATAGCTTTCACATGAATAAATTCTCAAAAGGATGATTGTGAATTATTACTAGTGGCGACGATGACCCTCCCAAGAGGCTCGATCAAAACGAAGTAGTAATTCTGTATTTAATCATGGTTATTACTTAGGTATAAAATTGATATGAATATACTTCACCAAAGTCCCTGTCAATTTTATATTGGTCAAGTGGGAGCCAACTATTAATTGTTTTAATTAAAGGTTTGTAACTGTTCTTGTTTGTAACCTGCTTAAATGTGATTTAAATGATGACCCTCCCAAGAGGCTCATTTAAAATTGTTTTGAGATGTTGGCTGATACATGTTCATATTTTTTTTTGAGATTTTAATAAGAAACATGAGATAGAATTATGTGATTTTTTTTGTGTTGATCCGGATATTGATCCAAGATGCATGTTTATTTTCAGTATCATCATGTCGCAACCTTTTAATCCACTGTTCAATATACTGAAAGACAACTTGCTTACTGGAGATAACTATTTAGTTTGGAAACATGACTTTATGAATGCCCTCAGTTCACATGAATCCAAATGGGTACTTGATGCACCAAAACCCAAAGAACCAGCTGAGGGTGCTAGCATATGGGAAGAGATGGAATATAATGAATGGGAGCTGGCAAACTAATTGGTAAAGGACATAATCTTGACACACATGTCAGATTTGTTAAAACGCCTTCATCAAAATTTTGCATCAACTGCAGACATTATGGGAAATCTCGAAGCGATGTTTGCACATCCGGCCCATATAGCAATCCAAAGCGTTAAGCATGACTTAGTCAAGCTGAAAATGGAAGAAGGAATGATTGCAAAAGAACACATTCTTAGGGTTATGGTTCTCTTTGAAGAATTAGAATATCTTGGCGTAAAATATGACTTCAAAACCAAAATTGATATCATTCTCAGTTCTCTGCCAAAGAGCTACAATCATCCTTATGTAACGTATCTAATGGAAGATATGGGATTTACTATGGATGATCTCGTGAAAGCCCTTACATTGGTCGAAGAGGACAATGAGCGCAAGAAAGTGAACATGGTTACAAAAGGGTTATCTTCTTTTTCTAGGCAGGTGGTGGTAAGATAAAAGAAGAGGCAAAAAGGATCAACCAGTTCTATTCAAACTTCAAAGATGAAAGTTTAAGTACAAAGATCTGTTTGGAGTGTGGCGAGAGAGTGTTGGGATTGTGCAACTTATTCCCCAACAGAGAGGACATTGGAGGTGGGCATGTTCCAAACCCAAGCGGAATGGAAAGAAAGGTAATTCTCTCTCACTAGTTGTTGAAACTTATTTGGCGGCGTATGCTACCCATTCGTGGGTAGTGGATACGGGATCCACTGATCATGTTTGTTTCACGTTACAGGGGTTCAAGCGGACCCTACAACTTAGTGGAAGAGAGATCCTCGTCACGCTAGGCGATGCTACGAGAGTGGCAGCTGAAGCAGTGGGAGACGTGCACCTGTCTTTTGAAGACAAGAGTTTAATTTTAAGAGATGTTCTTTATGTTCCCGTTTTTCGTAAAAACCTTATTTCAATTTCAAAACTATCTACTGATGGATATTCTGTTTGTTTTAATAAGAATGTAACTATTTTTCGTAACGATGTGGTTATCTGTCATGGAACATTGCGGAACAATCTCTATATTATTAACTGTGCACACCACACACACAATGCATCTTATAACTCATCTACTATTTCGAGCAAAAGGAAACGTTCGACTAATGTGAACGAGACACTTCTTTGGCATCTAAGATTAGGTCATATTAATACAAAAATGATTCAAAGGTTGGTCCAAGATGGTTCATTGGAGTCTCTCCTGGTTGAACCGTTTCCGACTTGCGAATCATGTTTGGAGGGTAAGATGATCAAGAGGGCATTTGGAGCAAGGGGCTTAGAGCAAAAGAAGTGTTGGAGATCGTTCACACCGATGTATGTGGTCCAATGCAAATCAAAGCAAGAGGCGGGTACGAGTATTTCGTTACGTTTATCGATGATTACTCACGCTATGGGTACATTTTCCTAATGAAGCATAAATCTGAGACCTTTGATAAATTCAAAGAATTTAAAGCACAAGCAGAGAATCATAAGGAAAAGCGTATCAAGTTTCTATGATCTGATCGTGGAGGCGAATACCTCAGCGATGAATTCTTGAACTACTTGTCGGAAGAAGGGATTGCATCCCAGTTGACTGCACCCGGTACCCCTCAACAAAATGGGGTTGCAGAACGAAGAAACAGAACGCTTCTAGAAATGGTAAGATCAATGACGAGTTATGCGGATTTACCAAAATCGTTTTGGGGTTACACCTTGCAAACATCGACTTATATTCTGAAATTGGTACCATTTGTGGACGGGGCGCAAGCCCAGCTTAGGACACATGAGGATCTGGGGTGTCCGGCATACGTGTTGGATAGGGAAGCCGGGAAATTGGATGCAAGTTTGGAATTAAGGTTGTTCATAGGATACCCCGAAGGAACGAAGGGATGCATGTTCTATGGTCCCGAAGATCAAAAGGTCGTAATCAGTATGCACTTTAGAATTTTGGAAGAAGACTATATGAACGATAAAAAGCCTAGAAGCGAGATTACCTTGGAAGAACTTAAGGGCCAACTCCGTTGCCAACTGTACAAGAAGACATACCACGCGTCGCGCCAACACAACCGGAACCTCGTCGTAGTGGGAGGGTTGTTAGACAACCCGAGCAATTTTTAGGGATCGGAGAGTCCTCAAACTTGATCTCGGGAGAAGAATCAGATCCATGGTCCTACAACGAGGCGATCCAAGACAAGGATGCAACATCTTGGCAAACAGCAAATGGAAGCCGAGATGGGTTCAATGGATCACAATAATGTGTGAGAGCTAGTCGAACCACTTAATGGGGTAAAACCCATTGGATACAAGTGGGTATACAAGAGAAAAAGGGGATCGGACGGGAAGGTTGAAACCTTTAAAGCAAGGCTAGTGGCGAAGGGGTACACTCAGAAAGAAGGGATCGACTATGAGGAAACCTTTTCGCCTGTAGCCATGCTCAAGTCCATTAGAATTCTCTTATCGATTGCTGCGCATCTAGATTTTGAGATCTGGCAAATGGATATCAAGACAGCTTTCCTCAACGGAAGTCTTGACGAAGAAATCTATATGCAACAACCCGAATGCTTCATTGAAAAAGGCCAAGAGCATCTGGTTTGCAAGCTAAAGAAGTCCATTTACGGGCTGAAGCAAGCATCCCGTGCTTGGAATCAGTGTTTTGATCAAGTTATAAAATCCTACAGTTTTGATCAAAACAGTTTCGAAAGTTGTGTGTATAAAAAGCGTGTCGGAACTGCCTTGGTATTCTTGGTACTATACGTGGACGACATTCTGCTCATCGGGAACGATGTAAAGATGTTGTCAGACGTAAGGGCATGGTTGTCAAAACAATTTGATATGAAGGACTTGGGAGAAGCCGGTCACGTCCTAGGGATCAAGATCACTCGAGATCGCAAGAAAATGATGATTGGGCTTTCGCAAGCTTCATACATAGATATCGTTTTGAAGCGATTCAGCATGCAAGATTCCAAGAAAGGCTTCGTACCTTTCAGACATGGAATCCATCTATCCAAGGAAATGTGTCCCAAGACACAAAAGGAAAAAGATGACATGAAGAGCATCCCTTATGCTTCGGATGTGGGAAGCCTCATGTACGCGATGCTGTGCACGAGATCGGATATCTGCTTCGCCGTAGGAATGGTTGCAAGATATCAAAGTAACCCTGGGAAAGAGCATTAGACTGCGGTTAAGAACATTCTGAAGTATCTAAAGAGGACACGGGACAGAATGTTGGTTTATCAATCGGACAGTCTAATTCCCATCGGTTATACGGACTCAGATTTCCAATCAGACATAGACTCCAGAAAGTCAACCTTGGGTAGTGTGTTTTGCATGGGGGAATGAGCCATGACATGGAGAAGCGTTAAGCTGAAATGCATCGCCGATTCTACCATGGAAGCCGAATATGTAGCTGTTTGTGAAGCAGCGAAAGAAGCGGTTTGGCTCAAGAACTTCCTGGTGGACTTGGACGTCGTTCCGGATTTGCCCAGCACGATCACGGTTACTGTGATAACGCCTGAGCAGTTGCAAATTCTAGGGAACCGAGAGCCCACAAGGCCAGCAAACACATAGAAATAAAATACCATCTTATACGAGAAATTGTTAAGAGAGGGGACATAGAGGTGGCAAAGATTGCGTCTGAAGACAACCTAGCAGATCCATTCACAAAGGGTCTGCCTCAGAGTACATTCGAGAGACATGTGGAAGGAATGGGTGTCAAGAGCATTGCCAATCAGCTTTGAGTATAAGTGGGAGAAATATTATTAAGTTCGTGTAGGGTGACATTAGATGTCACATAGAACACAAGACATGATGTAGTATACTTAAAAGCAGACTTTGAGTATAAGTGGGAGATTGTTGGGGTTATACTGAAAAGTATGCTTTTACTTTGTATAATCAAACTGAATTTCTTATTTATTTTACTGAAATAAATTATTTATCACATGTTGCATTAAATATGAATAAATGTTATATGTATTTATTGCATACCCGTTCGATAAAGTCAGTATGTGTTACGTTGTAGTTAATTTGGTGATACCAGATCACAGAAGATCAAATTAACAGTTCCTCGTGACTAAGTACAAATTCACAACTCAGATGGAAATGAACAACCCATCATGAAAGGTTGAGGTGTAAGGCCCAGATTGGCTTGTCTTGACCAAGGAATTACGCTAGTGCATCCTGATGCGCTGAAAAGGACCTACAGGAGGATAAATTCTTCGGCACTGAATATACAAGAATTAGACCTCAGTGGTTCGTTATTTTTTAATCTTCGTCCCTTAAATAGGATCGTGTGGAATTAATAATTATTGCTAGGACTTATGATGGGAAGAGAGTCAATGCGATTCGATACCTTGTATCTTGGGCAATATTATTAATTACATGACGATTGCTAAGATTCAATACGGAGAATCGCGTGCAAGTACGGCTTGCTTGATTTGTCCCCTTGGTGGGCTCAGAATCTTTATCATACCAAATCTTGCAAGTGGAAATTTATTTCCGGTATGGAAAATAATGTTGAGTTGTCTTTACTCCAAGGATAAAGATATTAATTAATATAATGTATGTTTAGTGACTTAATTAATTAATGGACTAAGATAATCTTAAAAGCTGGAAATAATAACCGGGAGACATATTATTGTGAAGTCGTAATGTGGGTTAAGATGGATAGTTCAATATTAATTTTATAGTGGAGTAAATTAATATTAATGGGCTTGAATAATATTTTGGCTAAATATTAAAGCTTCATAGCTCATTGGAGGTTCAATCTTAATTCTCCTAAAGGCCCCTCAAGTAGCCCAAAACTAAAGTCCAATTAATGAAGAGGAGAAGAAAAATATTTTGGCCCAATTTTTCCTTGCAATTTTCGAAAAAATAAAGAGGGAGAGAGAAAAGATATTTTCTTGATTTTCTTGGAAAGATCTTGTGGAATAAGTATTCTTGAGATACAAGTTTATCCCATAAGTTCAAGAAAGGAAAAAGATCTTATTTTCTTCCCTATTTATTTGAGATTTTCAAAAATCACTATAGTATAAGAAGTGGGATTTTTATGGAATATTTAATTATGGAGAAAAGAATATATTGGATAAATTCAAGATTTCTTGGAGATCAAGAAAAAGATTTTCCCATCTTATTCCTAGGGCAAAAATCGACCACCTCTAGTATTATAAATAGGGGATGAGTTTTTCATCCCCAAGTGCAATTCCATGTGTTGGAAAAATTAGAAATCCACAAAGGTGGTGGCCAAAAAATTTCTTTTCTCCTTTTAAAGATTAAAATTGTTCGTTGATAATCCTCCCACCGGATTACGTTCGTGGACGTGGGACATACTTGAGAAGGCACTTTGGGTAGATCCATCGTCTCAGCTGTTGTCTCTACAAAAGGTTAGTGTTTACGTAATTCCTAGATTCTGCATGCTTAAGTTTTACGTGAAATACGTGCTCGCATTATATAACTTGCTTATTAATTATTATGTTGAATTGAATTAGGAATCATTCATGTTAGTAATTAATTAATTAATTTAAATATGTATTTAAATACAACTCGAATAGATCCGGGCACCCCTTATTTCCCAACAGTTTCTAAGGGTACTCAATCCATGGTTTTTAATATAATATGTTTAAATCATTGTGGGATGAATGGCTTAGTTTTAGGCCTTCTTTGGTTTGTAATTGTGATGCCATGGTTAACTGTGTCTGTGAGATACCTCGGTTAGTTGCTAAGGCTCAAGAACGTGATGCGATTGTGAAATTTCTAATTGGTTTGGATGAGTCTTATGTTGCGGTTAGGTCTCAGCTTATTATGCAGGCTTCCACTTTGTCTTTAGCCAAGATTTACTCAATCTTGTTGCAAGAAGAGGCTCAAAGAGCTCTTAAATGTGATTCTGTGCAATCCATTCAATCTGATTCCATTGTTATGATGGTTAAGAATGGAAAATATTTTAAGGATAGAAAGAAGCCTTTGAAGTGTAGTCACTGTAATGGTACTAACCATACAGTGGACAGATGTTTTCAGATTATTGGTTATCCTCTAGGATGGAAAGGCCCAAGGGGCCCTATTAAGAAATCTGACAATGTTGTGAGTAATGTTTCAGTTACAGCTGATCAGTTTGAACATAAGTTGTTTGAACAGTTTCTCAACTTTACAAAGATGCATCTAATCCTTTGGTGAATCATAAGTTGTTTGAACAGTTTCTCAACTTTACAAAGATGCAAAAGCCTCTTGATGGGACACCCACTGCAGCTGGTGCCTTTGTTGAGCCACTCCAGGGCAACTCAGGTATACATATGTGTCTTCATACTCTTTCTTCAGATAAATTTGCTTGGATATTAGATACAGGGGCTACATACCATATGATTTATGATATGAATATGTTTAGTTCTCCTCCTGAACCTTCTAATATAAAGATCAAATTGCCTAATAACACTATATTGACTGCTACTTTTACTGGGAATGTTGTCTTAAATGATTTTTTTTTACTCTTTATAATGTGTTTTACATTCCTGAGTTTTCTTTTAATCTGCTTTCCATCTCTCATCTAACAAAGTATAGCAATTGCACTATTAGTTTCTTGTCTTCACACTGCATTTTGCAGGACAACACCACAATGAGGGTGATTGGTTCTGCTGAGCAGCATGGAGGACTCTACTGTTTGAAGGCCCAGCCTTTGATTTGTTCTGATAAACTTGCTAATAAAGTTAGTAAAACTTCTGATTTTGTCTCTTTGGCATACTAGATTAGGCCATGTTTCTATAAAGAAGTTGTTTCAAATAAAGCAATTGAATGTAGACAGTGCTTCTGTGGTTAATAAAGTGTGTGATGTTTGTCATTTGGCTAAGCAAAAGAAGTTACCCTTTCTTTTAAGCACTTCTAAGTTTATTGCTCATTTTCAATTGATACACTGTGATGTTTGGGGACCCTTCTCCATTATTTCTGTTTCTGGTCAAAAGCTTTTTCTCACCATTGTTGATGATTATAGTAGATGTACTTGGGTCTATTTGCTCAAGGCTAAATCTGATGTTAGACATGCATTGGAAAATTTTAGTAACATGGTTCATACTCAGTTTGATAGTAAAATCAAAGTGTTAAGGAGTGATAATGGAACTGAGTTCTTTCTTTCCAGATTTTATCATGAGTTGGGTATTATTCATCAAACATCTTGTGTGGAGACACCACAACAAAATGGTTTGGTTGAGAGAAAGCATCAACATTTGCTTCAGGTTGCTAGATCTTTGCTTTTTCAGTCTTGTTTACCTGTGAAATATTGGAATCTATGCATACAAACTGTTGCTCATCTTATTAATAGAATTACATCTTCTGTTTTCATAACAAAACTCCTTTTGAGATGTTACATGGAAAGTTACCTGACTATGCTTATTTGAGGAATTTTGGTTGCTTATGTTATGCTAGTACATTAGTTGCTCATAGAACAAAGTTTGATCCTAGAGCAACTAAGTGTGTTTTCTTTGGATATCCTTTTGAGTACAAAGGGGTATAGATTACTTGATTTGGCCACTGATAAAAATTTTATCTCCAGAAATGTAGTTTTTCATGAACATATTGTTCCCTTTTCTGGAAAATTTGTTGTTTCTGATTCTTCTACTGCTTCTCCTATTAATCATTTGGCCAGTGATCTTGATTTGCTTGTTGATGTTCCTGTTTATGCACCCCCTTCTCATTCTTCTGATTGTCATCAAACTGCTATAGTTGATCTAACTGATACTATGCAAAGCTTATCTCTTGATAATGACCATGTTGAGCTTCATGATGAACTCCATAGTATCACACAGAACAATGAAAGTCATGATGGTCTTAGGAGATCCACTAGAATTAAACACACACCTGCATACTTAGATGTATATAAAACCTCTCTGCCATGCACTTCTCATGATAAGAGTGTTAATTCTATTGTCAAACATAACACTCTCTATCCTATTTCTGATTTCATTTCAACACACCAGCTTTCTTCTTCCCACAAAGCTTTCACAACCTCTATATCCCAAATTGAAGAACCTAAAACCTATAAGCAAGCTAGTTGCAATGAAAATTGGGTCAAAGTAATGAAAACTGAACTTGAGGCTCTTGTGAGAACTAATACTTGGTATGTTGTGCCTTTACCAAGAGATAAGCATTGCATAGGCAGTAATTGGGTTTATAAAGTGAAATACAAACATGATGGTAGTATTGAAAGGTACAAAGTAAGGTTAGTTGCTAAAGGTTACACACAAGAAGAGGGAATTGATTATTTTGATACTTTTTCCCCTGTAGCAAAAATTACAACTGTTAGAATTTTGCTTTCTATTGTTGTTGCTCGAAATTGGTGCATTCATCAATGTGATGTGAATAATGCATTCTTACATGGTGATTTACTTGAGGAAGTTTATATGTCTCCACCTCTTGGTTATAACATTCCAGCTGATAAAGTTTGCAAGTTAAACAAGAGTCTTTATGGTCTCAAACAAGCATCCAAACAATGGTTTTCAAAGCTTTCTGAAACTCTTATTTCTGTTGGTTTTGTTCAATCTAAAGCAGACACATCTTTGTTTACTAAGTCCTCTGGAAATGATTTCACTGTTTTACTATGCTATGTGGATGACATTATCTTGACCGGCACAAGTCTCTCTGAAATTGAATCTGTAAAATCTTTTCTTCATGCTTACAATTAAGGACATTGGTGTTCTTAAATATATATTGGGCATTGAAATTGCTAGAAATGACAAAGGTCTACAGCTTTGTCAGAGAAAGTATGTGCTTGATTTGTTAACACACACTGGTTTTTTGGGCTGCAAACCTGCAACAACTCCCATGGATCATAACCACAAGTTTGTAAGTGATTCTCCCTTACTCCCTTCCCCATCTGAGTATAGGAAAATTGTTGGTAAGCTTCTTTATCTTACAATCACAAGGCCTGACATCTCCTATGCAGTTCAAACTTTAACTCAGTACATGAGTAAGCCAACTGAAAGTCACATGCAGATTGTTCACAGATTATTGAGATATCTGAAATCCACCATTGGGCAAAGCTTATTTTATTCTTCTACTAACAACTTTAAGTTGCAGGGATTCACTGATAGTGACTGGGCTAGGTGTGAAGAAACAAGGAAGAGTATCACTGGTTATGCTGTATATCTTGGGGACTCCTTTATTTCCTGGAAATCCAAGAAGCAGACCACTGTGAGCAAGTCTTCTACTGAGGCAGAGTACAGGGCAATGTGCTCCACCACCTGTGAAATTCAATGGATTATCTATATCCTTCAAGACTTCAAGATCCCACATCCACAACCAGTCAACATGTTTACTGATAGCAGGTCTGCTTATTGCATAGCTCACAACCCAGCCTTGCATGAGAAAAGCAAGCACATTCAGATTGATGTTCACCTCACCAGAGAAAAGATACAACAAGGCATCATCAAGCTTGTTCAGCTCCCTACATCATAAAACCATGCTGATGCTTTAACAAAACCATTGGGGCCAACTCCTTTCCACAACTTCAAAGCCAAAATGGGACTTCTCAACATCCACTCTCATTTTGAGGGGGGTATAAAGATCCCACATCACCAACAGTCAACAAAATAAGTTTGACCACTCACTAATACCTTTCCTAAGCACAACCAATACTGTTATAGGTTGTGTCTTATAAATAGTTCCTTTCTGAGAATAGAAATGCACTTGTTCAGTTTACTCTTTCTCTTTCTTCTTCTTCAAGGTTTGTTATTGACAGTTACCACTTAATTCAATTCTTCTTGGATCAAGATACAATTCATGTATTGATTTTCTTTCCTAATACAAATTGATGGTCATAAAAGTTGATTAATTTGATGCATAATGCATTAAAAATAGATTTTAAATGATTAAATTATCAAAAGTTAAAAGCATATATATAATCAAAATTTCATATCTTAAATAAATTAAAATTCATATTCTAATCTGAATTTTATTTTCGCATATGTAATAAGTATGCCAAATTGATGGTCATAAAAGTTGATTAATTTGATGCATAATGCATTAAAAATAGATTTTAAATGATTAAATTATCAATTGTTAAAAGTGTGAATAAAAAGTAAAACATATAAAAATAATAATTAATTAATTAATTGATATTGAATCATTCTGTTTGTTAGAGAGCTCATCCATTATTAAGCAAATATGACTACACTTTATATATTTATAAAATCATATTTACTGTTTATTTAATACCTGCAACATTATTGATATTAAAAATAGAGTCACACAAGTGTGAAACGGTCACACGATGAATCGGGACATAAGTTGGGCATTGACGCTTTAACATTTTAGGAGGGGTGGATGTGATTTGTGCTAAATTGTACTCCATCTTATACATGAGATGAGAGCGTCTCATATGAGTTTTTGTTTTAAAAATATTTTATGTGTTTTCAAATACACATTTTACTATAATTTTTTTAAGTGCAGCATTATAATAATAAAATGATTAAATTACTATTTAATGGCATGTTTCTATGGGCTTAATAATTTTTAAATTAAGCCCATAATCTCATTAGTAGTAAGGTCCATGATTAATCAAGCCCAAAGCAGCCTAGACACCAATAGCCCATGTCAAATTTAATTATGCGTACTCTTCAATCGGTGTTCGGTGCAATACAATAAGATAAATGGTTGGTCTAGATCTAGATGTTATTCGACGAATCTGAGATAGAATCTAGTATGAAAATTTTCATACATGAAAAAACTTTAATTTACAATTAAATTCTGTAATTGATGAAGGTAAAATAAAATTAAATGATTCATTGTTCACTCGGCCCAAGTGGTTCATGGTTCACCCAGTCCGAATAGTTCATAATTTATGGTTCATTATTTAGTGTTAAGGGTGTAGATGGTTAATTTATGATAATTTTATAAATTTTCATACATGGAAATTTTCACACTAGACTACTCTTTTTTAATTGGATAATTTTAATTTTCTTGTTGCAGTAATCTTCGATGATGATCCTAATCTGTGAAACTGTGTTTGGAGTAATTGATTTTTGTTTGCAAGAGCCTCCAATAAGAGAGCTCTGGCTAGGATTAGTAGTCATTTAAGGTCTTGTTTGTTTATGATTTTGTTTTAATCAACTTTATTTCCATCTTTGCATTCATTATTACAAAAATAACAGGTATATAATGTACTTACATACGGATAGATGTTGTACTGCACACCTCTACATTTTGAAAACGCTTTACACGTCCTAAGCAGTTCTTTGTTTTCGTATGCAGACTGATCCAGGAAGATTCGTGAAGATCGATGCAATATCTGCAATATGAAAGAAAAATTAAGTAATTAATATGGAATAAAGTTTGAAAGACTATCGGAAATTCGAAATTATCCTAAATGGTAACACGTTAAAAAACTAATGCTCTGTCATGCCATAAACAAAGAAGAAGATGAGTTTGAGAATAGGTCTCTGAGTTTTATACTATTCACCGAGTATGTGAAAGGTCAATTTTGAGTGGTTTCACGAAGAAGTTGAGACTTTGAGTCAGTTTAAATTCTAGAAGTATTATTTTATTTTTAGCATGGGAACAAATGAAATGAACGACCAATTTGTAACCTTCAAATCTAGAGACTGCAAAAAGTACTGATAAGCCTGATGTGATTTTGATTAAATAATAAGAAAGTATTAACTTTAAATTTAATATATTAAATGCCAGTGTTCACATGCTTTTACAGCGTGTGTACTTCACTAATTCAGTAACTCACCCAGTAACTATCTTGTAATTTTACTTCTACTTCTGTTTTTATAAATTTATAGATTTCAAGTCCCTCACCCAAGACCCCTCAGATTTCGATTTGCCAAGAGAACACCTTTTATCCAAGTGATCTATTTCCATAATTTCTTGGCAATATAAAATATTATAATAAATAAATATTCTCTCCGTCCCATAAAAACGTGAACAGCACATTTACTTTATTATCGAATTTTTATGAGCGAGTTGTTTATTAATATTTCAAATGATAAAGTGATTTTTAAAGAGGGATATTATAGATCTATCTCTCATCTATTGCATGCATCTTTAAAAATTATTTTATCATTTCAAATACTAATAAAAAAATCGCTCGCAAAAACACGTGAAAACAGTAAACGTGCACATTTCTTTGGGACGGAGGTAGTACTATTTTAAATGCATTAGATGTATAATTTATAAATAAAAATACTAATAAAAATATTTATTTACATATTTAAAATCAATTATATAACTAAAGTTAGTTATGTTTTGTATTCATCAATTAATCATGAATCTTAATCTATAGATAATTAAATACACATACCTAACAAAAATGAACAAAAGGTTGTCTTTTATTTTTTAATATTTTACATTAGGCCTCAAATGGGGTAAAAAGTAGTCCAAATGTCATTCAAATCCGTCGGGACCAAAAGGAAACTTCAATTATTTGCTAGAATATTCAAAAATAGTTATATTATATCAACGAAATCCTAATAAAGTTAAATGAAGACACATAAAATTGGTTCAACACGTTAATGCCATACCCATACAAAAGTATTTTCTACACATTCTCGTCTAATTTCCGCAAGTAATTTTTTTTTTTTTAAATAAAAAATAAAACTACACAATAATAACAATGAAATTGTTTTAAGTGAAGCAAACAACACAAGTCTTTCGTCATTATTTCATAAAACTACATGCAAACGAGTACATTTGCCATTGCATTCGGCACCCTTTCCTTTTCGAAATAAAAACCAAACTCGTATCATGATGGATGCCATTTCATGTAGTTGAAGCTTTTACCACCTGGGACACACACCTGCAAAGCCGCAAAATCCTCATGTATCCACTTCTAACGCCCTTTAACGCATCTATAATCTCATCAAAGATTAGCCCACACGATGAACTTCCTTTATGTTCATCCGGTGATTCCATATTTAGTGGAAGGACCTCCAAAGGATAAATCCCCCTCGATCAAACCATCCAAATCAAATTTGTGTTACATACAGCATGGAAGTGTAGTTAAACGGGTTGCTCGAGTGTAATGTTAGAGAAAATGACACTTTTATTTAGTATCAGGAGCTTATATATCTTATGCTGGTTGAGAGAGTTTTTCTGATTAAAAGGTCTCTAAGTTTGTGCAATACGAGTTAACTCAGATATAAAACTAAGAAATAGAACTAACCGTTTCAAACAAGAAATGTCGAGTGTGAGAATCACCTTCTTTCCAGAATTAAAGTTAAAGAAACAATGCATCAGCTCAAGCCGCTCAACTGCAATAGAGAAATTATGAACTGATTTAGTGGCATAACTGCCCGGATTATCAGTAAATTCAAATTGAAATTAAAGATGTGGTCTATCAGCGTCGTTATATTTCATAAGACCACACATGAATATTTCAACTTAAATATCCTTCCTCGCCATATGATAAAGACACAAGGGAATATAATTACCTGATGGTGAGCAAAAACTCGACTGGGTCAAATTTTGAAATTCTATCTGTGCTAGCTGTACCTCTTCAATTACATCAAGCAAGGTGCCTAAAAGTGAATTTGTTACCTGTGAACCACCACAGGTTAAGATAAATTAGCATTGCTATTCCTTTCAATTATTCAAGCCAGACATGTGTCTTCTCCACCCAAAAGCGCATTCATCACATCTCCAAAGAAAAAATGTGTCGACGCGAGATAATTTTTGCAGAATTTCTATAAATACACACATGAAAGATCAAACACTTTTTTGGTTCATATTAATTGCATATGATACTACGTTTAACATATTTGTTCATCTAGATCTTCTGATTCCTAAAAACAGGCACATATAAGAAGAAAATTAGATTAAATCCCCGACATGAATCAAAGGCAAAACAGCCATTTACAACATCTCTTCATAACAAAAAAAAAAATCTTTAACCAAACATATTTTCATTTCTCACCTATAAATTTTTCATAAGTTATTTGACAAAAAACCAATAAAAACAAGACTTACGTTTTCAAATAAAAAAAGGTAAATATGAAAGTAAGTGAGTCCTTATAAGAAGCATACACCACAACTCTCATTATATCTTTCTTCAAAACGATGATGCACAATCTATACTTACTTGAGTTTCCTGTATCAATGTTTTAGCACCAATGTATTTGCTAACAGTCTCTCCATCAAACACAAATGTAAATGCTATGCAAGCATCCATATTTGGAAAACTCTGTGAAGCAAAAAAGGTTTTAGCTTAAACGTATCATCATGACAATAACAAAATGTACAAATCAAACTCTGTGCAGAATCACCTTCTTGATGTTTGTCTCTTTCAACATAAAAGAAGTTCTGGCACTTGAAGTAGGACTGACAATGATTTTTGTGCTGCAACATCATTGATAAAAATCCATGAGCTGAAAGGGTGGGGAAGCAGAAACGAATAACTTTATCATCGCAACTTGGAGAAGCATGTGAACAAAAGGAAAACTTCTCATAGAAACCTCTGCATAATGAAGTCAAGGTAATTGAGGAAAACACTGGGCTGACCGTTTACAACACCCACGCTCTGGACCGCCCACATCTGGATAAAAACAAGACAAGATCCTTCAGCACCACAGGTAGCAATATTGAAGTTACAAGATGGACACTACTTCTATAAAAGTTGGTGCTGTAAGAGCTTTTACCTGCATATCCAGACGAACAAACCTACAAGAAGCCCTCTTCATCAAGTGTTCATTAACTAGTGTTATTGTGTCACTAATGCTTGGTTCAGCTTTCATCTTACAGCATGTTTGAATGGTTCTTGTCAAGTTCGAATTTTTTCTATCCAAAGCTTCTAATGTCTGCCTTGCTGCAGTCAATTTCTCATGCCAAACCTAGCACACACAAATGATGAATGTTATATCTAAGTATAGCTTCTAAAATCAAATGATAATATGAAGTTTTATATGACTAAACTCTAAAACATTTCAAACCAACCAACCCTTAGGTACAATCACAAAAAATCGGTGTTTTATATCTCCAATCTAACAAAAATATCAATTAATATTGAAACATGTATTGTAGCAAATCACTGAAACAGTCATGTGAGTTATAAAGCAGTTGATGCACTATCGGAACAAACAGGGACGGACCTACCTTGGAGCGAGGGGGGTCACTGGGCCCCCCTGACCCCACTTGAATTTCTTATATATATATACTTATAATTAAGACACACCTGTATGAGACAGTCTCATAGTAAGGCGAAGCATAAATTGTGTATTAACGCTCTAATATTTTGGAAGAATGAGTATTATTTGTGTTATAGATTATACCCTATATCATGTATAAAACTATCTCATACGAATGTCTGTCTCCTTTAAACAAAGTATTATGTGCATCATGTTCACTATACACCACTATTACTAATCCTTGTAAAAATCAACACTCTATAAATAAAATGTTGATTTTTAGGTGAGAAAGGGGTAACAAAATAGAGAAAGAATATGTATAATTCACATTTTCAATATACATATAAATGTATTCGACTCTGTTAATATAAAGATGTTTAGTCCAAATAATTTTCGAAAATATATAAAAATTCTAAAGTGCATTTAGCTACATTATGTTATAAATTGGGCCCCCCTCGGTAAAATTTCTGGGTCCGTCCCTGGGAACAAATGTACATGCACACACATAATGAAGTGCGTAAATGATCTTCAAAGTTAGAGTGCATATATTGTGTACACATACATAAGATATCATTATGACAACAGTATAAGGATAATTGAATGAGTATAAACCGTGAAAATATACTAGGAAACACGACTTATACATTTAAGTTGAAAGATTAACTAAATTGTAACATTTAAAATTGCTGAAAATAAAATTGCAATATTTCAGTTCAATTTAATTCAAGATAAAATGTCAAGCCACAAGCACATGCTACTTGCATGTTGAAAAACAGTAGTAGGAGGAAGCAATTAGATTTCCTAGAAATAAGGCTTTAGGATAAAGAGGGAGGTTTCTTTCTTCTTCTTTTTTTTTGGGTGGGGAGGGGTTACGTCTCAAGGGCCACTCTCTGTTTTCTGCACATACTCAGCTTCACGGAAACAGCTTCAAGGGAGCCACGCCTGATTGGAGGAAGAATGGAGTGCCCTCAAGTCCCTCTTCTTATCTAACAAAATTTTCAGGCCCATCGTACCAGCGCTTTCAAGAGGATAACTTCGTTAAAGAGGCTTCATTTGGCTAACAAGTAACAACAAGTTTACGGAACCTCTTCCCATGAAGAGGCTTCATTTGCCTAACAACAAGTTTAGAGGCCCTCTTCCCACCTCTCTTCAATCACCCAAACTCTTCAAGCTGCAGCTTGAGGACAATCGATTTACAGGCCCCATACCTAAAACCAACTCCAAAAATTCTCAAGGTTTTCAACATGGCTAATAATACGGAGCTCACCAATGTAAATCTCAAGGTTTTCATGGGAAATTTGGAGGTGGGTTCTTGGTTTTAACGTTGACAAACATCCGTTTGTAAGTTTTAACAGAAGGGATTCTTTTCTTGAGTTTGAAAAGTTAAAGGGTTTATGTGTACCTTGAGTAATATTTCAAGGTCCTGGATGTACCTTTTCCTTTTTCTTTTTGATAGGAAACAAAATATTTTGTCAAGGTAGACATAGTATATGGGATGAGAAATCCCTTATACCGATTAAAAAAGGAAATATTACACCAGTTACACCACAATTATAAAGTGTAGCACCAATCTCTAACTAAATCCGAAACATGAAGACATGAAGCGCAAGAGATACAGAAAGATAATGCAAGCATTTAAAGCAGAAGCTTCAGTTCGGAATGGTCAAGGTCCCCTTTCCTCTCCTTAAGGAAATAGAGAAGCAATACATTGGTAGAAAAGAAAAAAATGTCAAAAACAAGTGGCTAAATTGCATACCATCCAGATGCAAATAAAGTCTGACTTAATACCTCATCGACCTTCTTTAAGTTCAAAGACAATGACTGATCAGCAACAGCTTCAACTTGGACATTAGAAGTGCAAGTTACCACTCGCAGAGGCGCAATATGTGCTCCCAAATTTTGTAACTCCCGCATCATAGAGTTTAACAGCTCTAACCTTTTCTGCATATATAGTATGACTACATTAAAGACAGACATTAGATGTACACACATGTGTCAAAACAAAGACAAACAGTACCAAAAGTCTTTTCTTCTTTGCATGCTTCAGCTGCAATTTTGCCTTTTCAAACACAACGTGATGCAACACTGAATTTGCTTCTTCTATTCTGCATAGCAAGTATTGAATGTAAAAAAAATGCATATCATCATTTAATAAGACGTTAAGATCCACCATGCAAATGTGAAGAACCATTTTATTTTGATTGCTCGCGGGGGGCAAGTACTTACTTCTCAAGCTGGACACCATGATTAACAATCATATTCTTCTGGTAGGAAAAAAAGGAAAATAGATGAACTCAGCAGTGCAGTAAGCAATTAATCAACCAAGGCACTTAAAAATGTGAAGAGAGAAATTGAGAGCTATAGATATCCGACTCTTATTGTTCTACTTCTCATATATTTGAGTATAAAGCAGACCTGGGGTATTACTCCACAGTTAAGCATCTCATATACTTTTGACCTCTGCCGGTGAACCAACCTGTCATCCAGCACATCGATCTGAAATATGGAAAACATTACCACATAGGGAAGCAGAAAAATCATGCAAATGAGAACAAGTCACTAAATTCCTACAGAAGATACTCATAAAGTCATTTGACAAATAAGACATAACATCACATCAATATCTCAATGAGCACGAAGCTAGGGGATTTCATTATATTACAAAAATGAATTAGAAGCAAATGGAGAATGGTACAAGGCTTACCATCTTAAAATTAAGCTCATCAGCGGATCCAAAAATAAAAAATTTCATTTCCTCGGTGAATTTGGAATATGCCTGGAATTTCAGATTCAAAACTTATGTGAGACAAAAATGTTGGGCTGCAGAGTCAGCCAGCTTTCTAGAAGTCAGCTGGCATATTAAAAAAAAAAACCTTAATAAGACATACGTCAGTCCACTTCTTCTTTTCACGGCCAGTCGGTTCAATTCTAACTTCAACGGGGTCATAATTGCCACCTTTTTGAAGTTTGGGACTCCTTCCCTTTATGATATCAGTCTTATGTTGTATGTCACTCAGAAGTGATTCTAGGTTTCTCTTGTTCGCCAAATTTTTTTCCAGTCCACCACTTAGCTGAATGTTTTTTGGAGAGGATATTCTGGTGGGCAGTTTATTATCAAGAGCTTTTCTTGAGGGACTACCTGCAGGGAACTCTACCAGACTCTGACATGTCCGTATAGAGCACAGAGTAAAAACCACAATTAGGATTCACCTTAGGCTCTAGTTGCATTAGAAATGGATGAGACAGATAAAAAGACAGAGTAGACAATATATCTTCATGGACCCTTGGAGATTCTGTTTCTGGAGAAGAATGAACATTAATAGGGCCTCCATATGATCAGCATTTATGACATTAAAACTGCTATAATTGGCACGGATACAACTGGCAAAAAAAAGCATGCATGTAGAAAAGAACTTGAGGAAAAAGTGAGAGAAAGAAAAGAGAAAAGACCTGCGTTCTTTGCTGGTCTAAGTTCCTATTGGCAGATGGAGCCATTGGGGATTCTGCCCTGAGTATATTATCCTCAAAGCTGGAGAAGCCCATGTAAGTCAGGTTACCTACATCCAGATTTTTGGAATGCATGACATGGGATTCGTTCTCTTTAGCAGGAGTGCCGAAGTTACCTGTGGTTCCAATCATTTCCTCCCAGTTATGGATATCAATTTCTCTGTTATTAGTTTCTTTTAGTTCGATCGAGTTGAGGTGGTTAACTTCAATTAAAGGTGAGCTTAAATCTCTCATCATTCTCGTAGATAAGGAACCTATATTAGCAGTGGCACTTGAGAGGTTAACATGTGAAAGATTTCTCTCTGAAGTTGAATCTTGGACATTGTCATATTCTGTAATTTGATCATTCTGACTCTGTAGCACTAAGTCATTTAAGTGACTGCGTTGAAAACCTGGTGAAGCTGACAATTTTTTCACCAACATTCTTCCTGGAGAAAAAACAAAATTTGGACTAAATACTTCCCCTTCACCACCTGAAGCATTTTCAGGCAACAATGACTCTGATTCAGTCAATATTGAATCTTCATTATTATTTTTAGGTGTAAACAAACTGCGTATCAAATTATTTCCAGACCAAGTGATCTTAGAAGGTGAAGCAGCAACAGCCCCAGATTTTAACTGATTTGCAAAAATATTCTTGGCATTTGACTCATATGGCGATTTTCCACTGATTTTTTGGCCCAAAGGCTCCAGATGATTTAAACCCGTGGCTTGATCCGTGCTAAAAGAAGAAGTCCTTACAGTACATCAATGACCACTAACAGTATTTCCGTCAGAAGCTGAATCTTCCGCAAAGTTCATCGTAAAATTATGTAGCTTTTTTTCCAAAAGATTATCAAAATTAGGAGATTTTGAAAAATCCAGAGACTTGACTGTAGATTTGTCAATTTTAGCACTGAAAGCAGAAGAGAATGACGATTTCTCAAGTAGTTCCAGTTTGGAAATGCTTTTCTGAATGGATGTCTCAGTCTTTTGATGTTCTAAACTTCCATTTTTCAGCAAGGAAACAGATTGTACTAGGAAAGGAGACACCAACCCCGGAGGCTTAGATGGAGAAGCAGCAACCAGAAGGGTTTGTTATTGTTTGACAGGAGAAGATGTAGATGTCACCAACAAGGTCCCAGATTCATTCTGTGTCAACCAGTTTAACCTTATTAGTTAGTTATCAATTCCCAGCCAGAAGGCATTACCAGAAATGAATATCATAACATGCATAGTTCTTTATTATTCAGATCTTTCAAATCTTTCCCCATTGGAAAAGGGGTACAGGTGGAGACATTTAAAATTATAGCATAAAAAAATGAAATGCATTTCCCTTCTAAGATGAATAACAAAGAATCAAAGTAACCTTACTTTCAATAAAGATCAATAACATTGCCACCTTCACTATCTCAAGGCAACCCCTTACAAAAAGTGGCAGCAGGAAACACACAGAGATGAGAGATCAAAACAGCTACTTGCATGCAAGCAACCTAGTGCTCTAAATTCAGACCATATAAGATATACAGTACTTGATTTGATTTTTCGTTCCTGTTGTTCTCTTCTTTATAGAAAAATAGAGACAAGTTGAAGGGCCAATTCAGGAAGCATTCAATCCTAAATTAAGGTAAAACTGCGTCTATGTTCAGGGTAACATTTTAATCGACATGTAAATTTTGGCAAAGTGCCCAAGTATTTAGTGTCCTTACAATTAAAGGCTGGTTAAATGATAATACAGTTCACATCAGTTAAAAGAATTATTAAGTACAGTTAATTGGCAGGAGTGGGTCTAGCAAATATTCCAACTACATATGCAAAGCAAGCACATGAGAATAAATTTGATCAGTATGATCATTTTCTTAATTAAATATGGTGGTAAAATATTTTAATAAACAATTAGACATTGTCATTATGATTTATCAATTACAACAATCAGAGGACATAACTATTACAGCTCTCTTGAAATATGCAAATAAAGAAGAGAATAAAGCAATCATGTAATGAAGGACAAAGATATTTGAAAATCTAACATCAAATAGTGTCTTGCAGCACAACAAAATACAAAACTCATATAGCTAAGGAGCATGTAACCAAGAAGAAGCATAACACTACTGCTATAGGTAAGAATTCTTACTTTATTCAACTGATTTGAAGAATTATATTGTTCATGATTATCTCTGTTTGCCACAACATCCAGTGAATGGGTTGAAAATCTGTTAGGAGAAGAGGTGCCATGATCAGCAGATACATCTCCATTTAGCATGCTGCTGGAGTTAATCCAGCTTGTTTCTTCCCTCACAGATTCACCTACGATAACAAGATTATCACCAAGATCAACTGAAGATAAGACCTTGTCTGCTTTCCATTTAGGTGAAACTGATGTAGTATGATCAGATACACCAACACAAAGCAAGTTTTTCCCTTCCACAAGGATTGCATCCAGGCCCGGAGATAGCTTATCAAAATCATACTTGTTAGGGTACTCCCCAACAAGGCTCATATCATTGGAGTTGTGACTACCACTTGCTTCTGCAAGAGGCACAGAGGATCTTTTGATGTGTTTTTTTATCTAAAGTGACAACCATTGAGCTCCCTGTATTGGAATTTGTTGGTGTCTTCTCTTCAAAGAAGAGTTGACCCCCTGTTGGTGTCTTTAAGTCTAATCCCGACTCAGATGTAGCAAGACTGCGATAGTGCATGGAAAAAGCTGTTGAATCCATGGTCACATCATGATTATCATCAGAAGCTGCAGAGTCAGACAACCGGCCAGGCCTTATAAAGTTGGCTGATACAGGGCCAAAGAAATTATCTTCTGCTTGAATAAAAGTCGGAGAAATATATAAGTGATTAGCCTTTTCAGAAGAAGATAATCTACAAGAAAAAGGAAAATAGAAGTATCATGAGTCTACTAATGAATAAAAAGTCAGAATTTAGTGCACCTGTTACCACACTAATAACTAACACTTGTAATGTCTGCAAATTATTCTGTAATAAATCAGCAATTTTACAACATGGACTGATATTATATATATATGGATAAGAATTAATACCATAGCTCGTAACTAAGAGGATAATCAATACGTTTCGAGATAATTACAGACTATATAAACAGATGTCAAATGGTTGATTCGCAGTTCAGTGTTATGGTAGTTGAATCATCCATGGCACAGGAGGAACTTGGGATAAGAATTCAAAGTCGCCACAAAGCAATATGCAGCTGCAGATTTATTATTATCTATATACATGAGGTTGAATAAATTGCAATTTAGCAGCAGTCCAACACAGTGTTAGCTTTTTGGTGGATTTGCAGTGACGGATCTCGTAATTGTTTATGGTAAAAGTGAATTTTGGCACTCAAAGAGTTGCAGGATTTAAGGCTGATGCCTGCAATACAAAATTTAAAGACTAGTAACTCATTGCAGGTCCATAGTTATTAGTACTTATTACTAGCTCCATTAGGCCAAATAGATCCTAATATGGTAATAACTTGCTAACGGATTAAACAATGTTGTTCTTGTTTAAAAATTGAACCACACAGTACAATACCATTACGAACTTATAGTATTCCATATATGAAAAGGTTTATCGCCAGGTAGGCTATGCAATTCATCCATTTCCATATCAACATTAGTACTCACCCACAAGGCCTAGAGATGTTAATCCGGGCCGGGCTAAACGGGCCGGCCCGTTTAAACATATTATATGCAGGGTTAGGACCGAGCAATGGGAGACCCGTTTAAAATCGGGCCTTTTTGGCCCGGACCGATTAGCCCGCGGGCTAAACGGGCTAGCCCGTGGGTTAACCGGACCAGCCCGTTTAGCCCATTTATATTTATATATACTCAAATTTTTTATTTTTTTTTTATTTTCTAATTTTTCAATTAATTTTTTTAAAAAGTTTTTTCACAAATTTAAATAAGGCAAAAATCAATTACAAATTAAATATTTCTATTTGATTTAGTCAATTAATAATTAATCCTCTCCCATTCAATATTTTTTAACAGTTTTGAATTTCTATTGAATTGAATAAATAAGTAAAATATTAATTCAATATAAAATAATAATATAATATTTTTATAAATTCTATTATGAAATTTGTTCATAATATGAAACTGATATCATTATAATTATAAATTAATATTATGGTATTAATTTATAAATGTGATGATACAAATTTTATATTATTAACTAATTTCATTTTAACTTTTTCTTTCAATTATGTTATTAAAGATGATGGGAACTAATTTTATATTTTGAACATTTGTTATTAAAGATGATGGGGCAGTCTGGATCGAATTTTTGTCATTATGTAATGTTAGTGTTTGAACATTTTTTTTTTAATTTTTTTCGGAGCCCGTTAGGTGGCCCGTTTAGCCAGAATCCGCCAGGTTAGGGTTAGGGTTAAAACTATTGATAGAATTCGCTTTAAAATGAATCATTTAAAAGACGGGACCGTTTGGCCAGAATCTCAGAGTAAATTTGGCCTTAATGGGTTAGTTAAATGACCCGTTTAACATCTCTAACACGGCCACACAGCAAAATAGCATAGAACAATAAAAAAAACATTAAAAAAAAAAAAAACAAAGCAGTGACAACGAAACTTGCCGTCGTTTGAGGAGGCAGAACCAAACGTGCTTCCTCCCGGTGAAGGCGACCCATTTGGGCGCAAGAACGAACTCCGCATCTCCATTTCTTCATTATCTTCATCATTTTCGTCACCATTATCAGCACCTCCAAATTCCTTATTGCGCTCCGAGTTCCCACCAGACCCTGATTCACCATAAGAATCGTCACCAATTTTGGCAGTTTGCATCAAAGGAGTCCCAGTAAAGCCTTCGTCATCACGGTCGAAGAAGCGCACCGACGTCCTTTCAGCAAAGCTCACCCTGCGCGCCCTCTTCTTATGCAGGGCAATTGAGTCGGAATTTTCCGTCACCGCGTTGTTACGGTGGTCGTCGGCGTCAGGCTCCTCTTTGGAATCCATGGAAACTGTAAGCAATTTCGGTAGGGGTTTTCTAAGTTTGGGATTAGGGTTTTTGTTCAATTCCCCTGCTACTCTTTTGGAGGGAAAAAGAGTCGTTCAATGATTTTGTGGAGTGAACTCCTGAAAATTGTATTTCTACCCCTGAGGTTTTATTGATAAGGAAAATGGCCTATTTTATGACAAAGGAGACAAGTTCCAACTTCCAAGTCATATTTTGGGGAAATAAGTTTGGATAATATTTTGGGGAAATAAGTTTGGATAGTATTATCTAGGGAGTATTTTGTAAGGATAATTAATATGATGTATATTTAATAAATATATTTAATTATATCTTATCTATAAACAATAAAGTTCTACTATTGTAAAAGAAATTGTTTGTATAAATATATATATATTTTAAGCATGACAAAAATTATGTGAACCATTTTTACTCTTTAAGTTATCAATGGATTATAAAAGCTATTTTCATTTTTTTAATTCGAATCATTTGTATGGTAGATAAAGATATTTTGTATTTAAAAAAAAACATTGAAAATAACATTAGAAGTTTGAATTATAACGGAGTGAGCCAAATTTTGGGTCCAATTTTCCAACCTACTATCATTCATATAAAATTATAATGCGTGGTAAGTCGAATTTCAAACCATTGATTTTTCCAGAAAATAAATGAAGCCTTCCAGATCTGCTATTATCATTTGTGTAAAATTATAACGTGCGACAACTTTACAACATGAAGTGATAAGGTAAAGATGCTAAATAGAAGTATCAAATGAGGCTGCAGGGAGAGCTTAATCACATAACCAATTAAGGAAACATCACGATTCAATACATTCAAACAGAGTGATTATACATGACATTTTGAGATTGATAGCAAAACGAAAACCTCATTCGTTCATTCCGTAGCAAAAGAAAATTATGCAAGTTCAGACCGTCAACAAAGTGCATGCATAAGTCGTGCTTGCTAGAAAGAAATATGCGCAACGCAATCATCTCCTTAAACTTGTAATTTGGTATAGCCAAGAAAATCATATGCACTGGTTACATAAACGAAAAACTACACGAGGATATTGAACTCAAATGAAATAAGGATGCAGCCAGTATGGCATCTAAAACTTCCACATTTATATAACTACTTGGTCTATACTGTGATTGATTGCAAGGAAATAGTGAACATCATATTCCTTGGAGTTCTACAAAGCGAATAAAATAATTGCTTGCCTGTGTAGGCACATCTGTTGTCTTGAAAAGTGAAATTTAGTATCATAGTTCACTTTCATTGACTTGAAACGTGAAATTTGACATCATCCATATAATGCACGCCAAGCCTCTTTTGTGTCTTTTGAACTCTTGGTCGGGCTCTGGACCATCTTTTCTCTAGAGAAACTAAGTGATGAAACACTCGCCAAGTGCTCTCCAATCTGGCATATGACCTGATAAAAATTTGTGTTGGAATCAAATTGAGATGACAAGAAGTAAGGAAAATTGATGATTAAAGGACTATAGGGGGCATAGTGTGAGCAAGAAGGTGCACAGAAGTATTGTCTAATGCAAATGTGACGACTAACGAATCTAATTGGCTATTGATCATAATACTCCTACGGTCCTACCACCAAACATCGAATATGAAGAACAAATTGAAATTTTCCAGGCCATGCAATTACGAGGCAATAGACCGTGTTACACTGGTTACAATATAGCAGCAGTATTGAAACAAATAATGGGAACATGTAGGAAAAACAAACTAATTAATGAATAATAAGAAAATTTGAGATTTGTTTCCAGCAATATTGAATCGAAAAAGGTCAATCTAAATTTATAAGACGAAGTGGAATATTTCAAGCGGTTAGAGCACTACTAACTATGCCGTAAGGTTATAGGTTCGAGTCACCATTTGTCCGATCAAAAAAAAATCTAAATTTATAACATAAAGACAAATGCGAAGTCCAAAAATACTCATAGTTAAGGGAAGAATCATTGTACCTCGAGATCCTCTTTCGAGTTTTTACTTGAAATTCGTTGACCAGTTAAACCGATCAGAAAGACTGTAGGAAGCTTCATGACATATACCAAATGGAGCAACAAAGCCAATTCCTCGTGAAGAATCTGCGAGAATGCTGGGGATTTTGGCAATTTGGAGATCAATACCTCCATTACATCAGTAGTTGGACCTAATTTGATACCATAAAGTGAAGCCTTATCACTCTTTCCCGAATATTTGTTATCGTGTTTAAGCTTAGATTCTGGCACGACGAAAGGGACTATCAGTGTTGGCATAGTAGACGAATCATCTCCAGCTAAATTCATCAGAACTTCATTCAAAGCACAAGCTAAGATTGGAGGCTCATAATTTTCCAACAGCAGAATGGTAACCTGAGATATATACCAAGGGTATGAAATATCATTTTGCTGAAACTAGATAATCATTTCACTAAGATAACAGGGACTAGAGGTGAATCATGAATTTTACGTAAATCATAAGTACAAACATTAATCAAATAGAATATTAAATCTTTAAGGCATTTAAATCCAATGATCAAACTCAAATGGCAGTATAAGTAACAGTCATTGCTCAGGAAAAGAACGATTGTGATCAATTAAACAAGCCCTTCCATGCCAAATTCGACCAAGTTGTTAGGAATTAAACAAGCAATTCTGGAGAAAATAATAGAACTAGGAATTTAGAGACAAACAATTTGGTTACCCAGTTCGTCAGGAATGACTACGTCTGGGGGCACTACCAAGCCAGGAGATTCACTATTTTCGTGTGTTATTTTCGTACAGTACAAGAGAGACAAATACAATGAGTCAAAAAGTATTTAAATGAGACTGGGCCTAAAAACCCTAAATCCGCGTCTGGGCTTCCGGAACCGCTCGACCAGGGCACTTGGTCGAGCGGTTCTGCTCGATCAACTTGCTAGCTCGAGCGCCTCGATGGCGCTGGAATGGGGAGCGCTCGACCGAGCAATAATGCTCGACCTCGGGCACTGGTCGAGCGTCTCCAGTGGTCTGCCTCCAGTCTCCACAACCCAACACAAATAATTGATAAAAACACATATTACCCGGAAAAACAGGAAAAATGTCAGGAAGCTAACAAAGCAATCATATTTTCCAACCAAATGCATGATTAAATAAGAACGGTTTAAATTATCATTTTTTAGAACTAGAATAGACAACAGAATCCAGAGTTTAGCAAATTTAAATACAGAAAAAACATTAATCAAATAGATTATTGAATCTTGAAGGCATAAGAAATTCAAACCATTGAGCTCAAACATGGCAGTAAAATTAACAGTTATTGATAAATAAAGCCTCTAAACTTACATATCTTCTATAATAATCGATTCCACAATAAAAAATTAACTCATTTTGCCCTTCCACACATTTGGCCCAATAATTGAATAAAAACGCAAATTGCCCTAACGAATTTCTAAGCAATCTCTCAGCTAAATTGACAATGGCAATACCTCATATTTGCCATTTGAATTAACAAAATGGATTATCTCGCCAGAGGCCTTCCGATCTTTGATTCCATAGTGTTCCAATCCAAAGGCAAAGGATTCCTTTCTGAAAAAGAAATCGAAAAATTCGCATCATGTTCAAAACCATGGAAAATATATCGAGAATAAAGGAGTTGAGGAAGGAATTTTCGAATATTACTCACAAGGTTTGGAAGTTTGAGTTAAGGTTGGGGTGGAGACCGCCGGATATGTCGGAGGGGACGCCGTTGAGCAGAAGTATCACTTTCTCGGCTACCTTCATTTTCTTCTAATTTATCAATACCAGGTGATATCTTATACGAGAAGAAATATAAATGTCGTCTCATAAATTGGGCCCAAATTGCAAACGTTTGAAATAAACTTGTGGCCCAATTTGCAAATGACTGAAATGAAAATGTGGCACAATTCAAAACAAAATGATACCCCATCTGTCTTTTTATTTAATGGGCAAATTATTATGGAGAAGGTCACGTGAAATTTGTTAATAGTATGAAATTTATTCTACTATACTTACAAATTAATACTACTATATTTATTAACTGATATTACTATACTTATAAATTGAGATCATATTATTAAATGTTATAAGTACTAGCTTATAAGAATAGTGGTATCATTTTATAAATGTAATGATATGAGTTTCATATTATCAACAAGTTTCACTGGAGATTTTTTTTAATGTAAGTGGTGATGATTCTTCAACCACTATATTTTAGTGTTAATTTGATAAAATATTTTAAGTTTGATTTATTTTTTTTGGTGTAATATTTTTCGAACGAAATTCATTACTCTGTTCAGATTATTTCAATGTCTGATACTTTTGCATAGTGAATACTAATACTATAATCGTGTAATTTTTATTTGTATATCAATATTCTTGCTTTAATTAAATATAATGTGTAATTAATTCTAATTAATTTATAATATATTTACAAAAAATATAAAGTCAAAGTCCATTTAATTATAATAATTAATGATAACTAATTTATAATATATTTACCAAAAATATAAACTACTATATTATGAGATTATGTAAAATTGATTATTTTAATTTTAATTGCTTAATCTTTCATATAGTTTTAGTCAACTAAACTAATATATTTAAAATTTTAAAAGGATATTATATTTCTAGGATTTGTGAGAGAGATTGTATACCGTATTTATATTTTTATTTTTTTGTAAAGAGGATTAGTATGCTGACAAGATAATTAAAAATTGTTGGTCCCGGTGCAAACGAGTCTTACACGTGTATGGGGGTGGGAATACACGTGTTCAGTGATTTTAAAACTTTTCTTCACTGAGGTCAGATGGGGGTCGAGTTGTCCCGATGATTTGCCCCGAGAAGCCTGGATCGCCTCGAGTCAAAGTCTACCCGAGATGTGATCCCGAAGCCGCTTTTCGAAAGCCTCGAGATAATCCCAATCGAGCCCTGAAGTTTTGAGATCCCGAGTTGCTTGAATAGCTACTCGGATGTGCGAAATGGTTGGCCTAAGTTTATACTGCTTTATGCTTTCTTTGAAAACCTTCATTTTAATGGAATAGTGATTAAGGCTGTGATTCAGTTAGATGCAACTTCAGTGGATTGATTCCAACTGAATATCAGTGAAAATATGCTTTCAGTTAAAGATATGCAACAGTTAATCAAAGCAAAACAAAAAGCAAATAACACAGCAAGTTATAGTGGTTCAGAGACTCAAGCTCCTACGTCCACTCTCTCTGACTCTTCAGATAAATTCCTTAACCACTTCCTAAGGTTTTCTGACTACCTCTGTAGTTTACTAACCTTTCTATTTCCTAAGGTTTTCTGACTACCTCTGTAGTTTACTAACCTTTCTATTTTGAGTTTTCTGACTACCTCTGTAGTTTACTTACTCAAAATACACACAAGCTTTCTGACTATCCAAGATAGTTTACTCACTTCTTCTCTAGAGTTTTCTGACTACCTCAATGTAGTTTACTAACTCTTTACAACTCCAACTCACCAACAATCACACTCAAACTACCTTTCAAAGGGTTTGGGGTTTCTTGGTTGGTTTCCAACTAGGATGAGATATCCTTTACAACTAAGTACAATGCAAAGGATATGATATCTCTACTAAGCTTTGGATATATCTTATCAAAACTAGGCTTAGTGAATGAGCTCTCTTCAATATAAAGCACTTGGAAAATTCTTGGGTTTTCGAGTGCTTCAACTTGCAATAATAAGTTTGAGCTATTGAGTTGCATACAAATTTCCCGTAACCTTCAATGTAGAGGGTCACAAGTATTTATAGGCAGACACCAAGGTCACTCTTGAAAAACTATCCGTTGAAAGAGATAGCTTCATGAGTTTCCTCTTATGGTGTGTGATGAACGGCTATATTTATGGTTTGACACTCCCTGGCATGTTTTAGGCAAAGTGCTTTTTATGCGCACCGATCACCACTTTTTGCGATGCGGAACATAGTACTCTTGACATGCTTGATGACACAATCCGCTTTTCGATGTCGATAAAAGACAGTGTTGTCTTCTTCGATTGGTCATTGTCTTGATTAATGTAGACAAACACAACGGCTCTTTTTGGTCAATATCTCTGGTGATATAACCTTAACAACACTTAGTTTTAGTTCCTTTTGTCTGCATTTGAATGTCTTGGGCAATATCTATTTTTCTAAGTAATCGCGTTTTTCTCAGTATTGTATCCTTCAGATAGATATTTTCAGTGCCTCGAAACATTCAGGTTATCTTGAGCATTCAAGACATTCTTCGAAGTCTTGATAATTCTCGTGCCTTGATATCCTTTGTCTTCAATATCTTGATCTTGATCTTACGAGTCTTGATGTCTTCGAGTCTTCACAGATATCTTGATATCTATATCTTCATCTTCATCTTGATTTCTCGATTTCCACACTGAGTCTTTAGTTTCTCAGTTTCACCGAGAGTCTTGATTCTCACACCGAAGTCTTGATTTCTCGGTTTCATCTTGAATCTTGATTTCTCGGTTTCTGCTTTGAGTCTTGATTTCTTGAAACTTCTTGAGTCTTCGAATCTTGAATCTAACTTTGATCTATATCTGCACGACTATACATTGTGCAGATAACATCCTGAACACTCTAAAACTGAATCCTGACTCATCTATTAAGATTATCCTGAACATGTCATACTCAGGGGTTTTGGGATCTAATCAAAATCTTCTTTATTAAATTCATCTCCCAACAAAAATGATTTGTATAGTTTTTATTTTAATATTTATTAAAAAAAATTAGGATGTCTCCGTTAAAATATGTTACAATTTGTGGTCAAAAGAAAAAATTTAAAGACAAATTGATGCCTTAATCGATCCTTGAAAAAATCTAGTATATTTTTTAGAATTAATTTAAATAATACTAAATTAATAGTGTGTCCTATCAATATATTTGCAATATATGACTTTTTCTCTTTTATACACCTTGAAAAGTGATACGTATTAAAAATATTACTACTATCATTGAATATGCACATGAAATATGATAAAAATTGAAGCTAAATCTTGAATATAAATTAATATATTTGGGTGAATCACATCAATAATCACGTATGAAGCTAAGTAGCAATATAAATTTATTTATTTATTTTAGTATTCAAGTTTGACATAATGCATAAATCAAGAAACAATTAATAACAAATCTATATGAAATGAAAAATCAATAACATCCTATAATAATGTCAATCATTTTTTAATTTAAGTATATAAATATAATTATATGAAATCATTTTAGAAATTTAATTAAATTCGGATGTTGACTTTTTCTCTTTTATTATGGACATTATTGATATTGTTGAGTAATTTTAGGTGTGAATTTATCAACAATAATTTATTGGGTATATATGTTTGACTCATTTTTATTAATTAAATAAAAATCAGTGTTCAATGTATCAATTGGTTCAAAAAAATTAGAAAATAATACGTGGAATCTAAGATTTGAAAATTATGCTTAACTGACTTTTTTAGATGGTAAAAATTTGACATAATGCATAAAATAAGGCATAATTAATAACAATCCATATAAAATGAAAGTCAATCACATTCTATAATCATGTCAATCATTTATAATTTAGGTATACAAATATAATTTTAGGCATAAAAAGTAATAACTTAATTCTCTCAATTATTATTATTATTATTATTATTATTATTATTATTATTATTATTATTATTATTATTATTATTATTATTATTATTATTATTATTATTATTATTATTATATATTGTGTATGTGTCTTTAATAGTGTCTTCTCACTTATACATGTTTATATATTCTTTATAGTGATATAATTAATTATTAATTATTTAAAACCATCTCATTTAAGAAAATAAATGATGCGTAGTTTTAAAAAGACTTGATCAACTCACAATATATTATCTAAAAATGTGATTTAAGGACATTAATATTTTTAAAATTATGGATTAAAGTTTAAATTACAATACGTTCAAAATTTAAAATTTAAATATACCTTCAAGATAGCGAAGATTATGGAATTATTTTTTTAGAATTATGTACCGATAATTATGGATCGAAATATTTCACGGCAGCCAATAATTTTTTTAAGAATCATAGGTGAATATTAATTTTATTTTTTTCTATGTATAGGTTTAATTATATTTCATGTCTAATTAATGATAATTGATTATAAATTAATACTAAATTTACAAAGTCAAACCAAATTTAATTAGATGCAATATTTTTTTAATTTTTTCGTTCTAATTTATTTAAATATTTTAGATAATGTACGTGTATTAAAATATTCGTAAATGTAAATCATCCGATTATTAAATAAAATAATAATGTTTTTTTTCGTTAAGTGTTTAAATGTACATATTAAGAGGAATAATTAAATTATTTAGTAGCAGCATATTCTTGAAAAGTATCAGACGTATGAACATTTCAAAAAATTCTATGTACTTTTTCGTTTAAATTTTTATTGGATTTATTGGTATATAAGTATTATAATTTATTTATCATTAATTACAAATTTAAATTATTAAAGAACTAAATTGAATATATTATCTTATCATGATTAGTTCTTATAGTATTGGTTTTTTCATGGATAATATTATTTTTTTAATGGAAAAATATTGATTATTTAATGTTACAATTTTTCATGTTTGCAATTTTTAGTGTTACACGTACCGTCCTCCAACATGACTGTTAAGTTATCTCATTCATGATGACCTAATACTTCTTATTTTTCATAATTACATATTTTTGTAATTAAATATATAAATTGGTATAATTAATCTTGATGTAAGCTTACAACATTTATAGCAATGTACAATTAATAAATATAAACGCGTCAAATTTAAAAAAAATCAGATATTTATATTTAATTAAGAGATATAAATCGCGTACTTAAAATAGTTAATTTGATGTAGTAAAAAATATATTCATTACATAACGAAATTTGTGGAAATTGATTAGTTGACCAAATCTCCAAAAGTGATTGCTAAGGTACAATTAATAAATCTACAAATTTTCTTCTATACATATACAAATGAAGTTATAGCTACATTGCAGGATTTAGGGTTTACCGTGAAATGTACACGTATGAATAACTGCATGAGAAAATACTTCTTTGAAAATACAGTAAAACCTCTATAAATTAATAACATTGGTACCATGAAATTTTATTAATTTAGAGAGATATTAATATATCGATAAATTAATATTTTATTAATTAAAAGAGAGACTTTTAAATTCAGCAAATTTAGTACAAATGTATTGAAAATAAATGAATTCATACATGTTTCATTGATTATATTCATGCATCAACCAATTCTTTGTAACTAATTAAATATATTCATGTATAATATCAATTCATTGTATACAATTAACTATTATATTCATGGACGCATGTATCAATTCATTGGAATTACTTAAATATATATATATATATATATATATATTTAAATTAAATTAATTTGTTGCACTTAAATAACTATTATAGCCAATTAAATATATTCATGCATGATGAATGGAAAAACTCTTCACAATTTTTTTGTTGCAGCTAGAGAACTCGACACCGGAACTCTTAGCTGCAATTAAAAATGTTAGGGATGAAATCCAATTAGATTTAAATATTTTAAGAAAAATCAAGTAACAATAGATTCATATTTTAGCAAATTACCATAATATTTATGAATTATTAATTTAGAGTTTTAATGGGACCTAATATTTATAAAGGGATTTTTTTGAAAAATTATTATCTTATTATCTTATCAAATTTGATGATTTTTTACAAAGCCCAAAGTTGGGACCGGAAGATTTTATTATTTTAGAGAGTTTATTAATTTATAGAGTATTAATTTATAGAGGTTTTACTGTATGTTTAGACTCCCTCATTATTGGCGGTAAATATATATCTTTACAAGTAAGTTTTTGCATATGGTGAACAGTGTGAAACTATTATTTTAAGGCCCGTAACTTAGAGAAAGTGACAATTTAAGGACAATAAGCTTCAGCTCGAGAAAAATAGGATATTAATCTCTTTTTTTTTTTTGGCAAAAGTAGGACATTAACCTTTTTTTTTTTTTGAAAAATTAGGACATATAAAATAATTTTTAAAAAAATCAACTAGGACATTAGCTTCTATTTTATTGGCTCTCTAGAGTTAAAATACTCTATGTCATTATTGAAATAATATATGTTAGTATAAATGTTGGGATATTTTAGTTTTGATTATTTATGCCAAAACATTATATATTTGTCAACTTGTATTGTTTAAGTTCATTTCTACAGGTAACAAGTTGAGGGGGAAGTGAACAAGTTGAGGGGGAACTGATTTAAAGTCTCCTGAGAAAATAGGCCTGAAGACAAGTGGCCTGAATGGAAATAGGCCTGAAGAAAAGTGACATGAATGGAAGAAGGCTGAAGTCCAATACCACTGAATGTCAGAATGGCCTGAACGAGAATGATGAGTGCTGAGTCATGAATGCTGAGTGCTGAGTGCTGGAATCCTGAGTGCTGGAATCATGAATGCTAGAATCCTGAGTGTTGGAATCCTAAATGCTGAATGCTGAACGCTGAAATCCTGAATGCTGAATACTGATTTCAGAAGGCCTGAAAGCTAACGTAGACCAATCAGAGGTGGTCAAAAAGCCTGACAAAAAGCTGTAGAAATTACAGAAAAGTATGGATTTGAATGTGACTTTCTCCAACGGTAACATTCAAATCCACACTATAAATACAATCTCTTCCATCATTTTAAGTGTGGAAAAATGCTATCAAGCTAAGAGACATATTCTCAAGCATTCCCACCATAGAACACAAATCTGTAGATATTCAAAATATATTCAAGAGTGTTCTAAACCCATTCTAAGCAACAAATGTTATATTCTAAGCTTAGAGAGATTTTCCCAACCTTAGCATAAAGGATAAACCATTGTAAGGGAAAATCTCAACCTAGTTGGAGACAACACCAAAACCAAACCCATTCTTGAGAGAGAAATAGTGATTAAGTGAGGTAGTTGAAGAGGCGAACCCGTGAGGGTGATAAGTCCAGTTGAGTGAGAACTCATTAAACATTTGTAAGCAATTCCGGAAGGGAGGGTAGGCAATCCCGTGGAGGGAGATAAGTCTCGTTGAGTGAGAGCTCTTTAAATATCTGATTGTACTGTGTTGACTAACACAATAAACTAGTCGAGTGAGTTGAAGGAATTTCCCTGCGGATCAGGGAGAGTGGACGTAGGAGCTTGAGTCTCCAAACCACTATACTTTGTTGTGTTCTTTATTGCATTATGTTCTTGCCACGTGCAAATGTTTACTAACAAGTAAAACAATTTTGTAAGAAGAAAGAAAAATCTTAATCACCATTCCCCCCTCCCTTTTTTCATAAAATTAAATTATTTTTTTTTTGGACCAACAAGAAACATACACATTTTTTCTTATGTGAAGAATTATTTTTATTATATATTTGACTCAATTACAAAATAAAAAATATAAAAACATTAAAACTCAATCAAATGCACAACATAAAATTAGATAGTTTAATTTTAACATTAAAGCGTTAACAAATTTTATGGTGAAATAATGACTTTGCTTCAACTTAACTGAATGTATTCAATTATTTAGTTTAGAATTACTTATATTATCACTTTTAATATATCTCTAATGTTGTTTATTACAATGTCAACTTAATGGAAGGACAGTAAGTTTCAGTTTTGAAAAGTAGGATATTAACTTTTCTTTTGACAAAAGTAGGACATTAATTTTTATTTTTTTTTGACAAATATAGACCATTTTTCTCACACACACGGGCCTAAAATTCCATAAAACTTAAAATTTACGGTCCTACTTTGCGAAAACTCAAAATTTATGAACCTATTCTTGCGCAAACTCAAAATTTACTGGCATACTTTTGCCAAACTGAAACTATCTAACATACTTTTCCAAAACTGGAACTTATTTTCCTTAAATTGTCACCCTCATTGTTACAGGCATAAACAATATTTTTTTCCCGTTCAACTACATAATGTTGCGATTATGATGGAAAATCAAAATTACAACTAATATTGTTTACAAATATGTGGTTAGAAATTTGTGATTTTAAACATTAATTTATTTTAAAATTAAATTTATTTTGTTAATGTATTAATATTCTCTTATTCCGTGTTAAATGATTACATCTTTTTTTTTCTTTTAAATACAATTTACATAGTAAATTAATATATTTTTTTATATTTTACATATTTAAATATTAAAAATGTTACTATTATTGAATATAATTAATTTAAGTTAAATAAAATTTTGAAGTATTTGATCAAAATGTAATAATGTTTGCAAAATTAAGTTTTAGTCTGGAGCTAACAGAGAGTTGTTTTCTATTGATTTTCTCTATTAAATGTGCAGGATTACCAAACCACCGTTTTATTTTGAAGGAAGGAATATGAAAATTTTGTATCTCGGTTCGGATGGGAGACCTTGCAAGTATAAAAACAAATGTTGTTTACAAATAATTTTTCAAAATTTATAATTTAGAGTGTGTGTGTGTATATATATATATATATATATGTTGGTCCCGGTGCAAACGAGTCTTACACGTGTATGGGGGGGGGAATACACGTGTTCAGTGTTTTTAAAACTTTTTCTTACTGAGGTCAGCTTGGGTTAGATAATCCTGAAGATTAGGTTACGAGAAGACAGATCGCTCTGAGTCAAAGTTCATCGAGACAAATGATCCCGAAATTTTGCTTTCGAGATACCTCGATAATCCCAATTGAGTCCTCGTGTCGAGAGATCCCGAGTTGCTTGGATCGATAACTAACTTCATCAATCCTCGGAAGAGAGTTCGGTTTTGGTAACTATCTGTTCTATTTTACTTTCGATCGTCTTGAATGGTTGGCCACTTAGTTTATACTGCGTTTTAAGCTTTCTTTGAAAACCTTCCCTTTATGAAATAATGATTAGGATGTGATTCAATTTACATGCAACTTCAGTTGATTGATTCCAACTGAATATCAGTGAAAAGTATGCTTTCAAAATCAGGTCAATGCAACAGTTAAGCACAGATAAGGAAAGCAATAAAGAACACAACAATTATAGTGGTTCAGAGACTCAAGCTCCTACGTCCACTCTCTCTGATCCTTAGAGAAATTCATTAATCACTTCTGAGCTTTCTGACTACCTCGCGTAGTTTACTTACTCAACTCGGCCCTGAGTTTTCTGACTACTCCACGTAGTTTACTTACTCAACCCGACCTTGAGCTTTACGACTACCTCCGTAGTTTACTTACTCAAACACAAACAAGCTTTCAGACTACCCCTCAGAGCTTACTAACTTCTCCTCTAGAGTTTTTCGACTACTCCGCGTGGTTTACTAACTCTTTACAACTCTTCTCACCAACAAACACACTCCAACTACCTTCTCGAGGGTTTGGGGTTTCTCGGTTGGTTTCCAACTAGGATGAGATATCCTTTACAATGAAGCACAATGCAAAGGGTTAGGATATCTCGACTAAGCTTTGGATAATTCTTATCAAGCTAGGCTTAGTATAGTGAGTTCTCTTCAATGTAGAAGCACTTGGGAAATTCTAGGTTTTTCGAGTGGTTTAACTTTTTTGAAGAATAAGTTTGAGCTCTTGAGTTAAGTATAAATTTCCGTAACCTTACAATGTAGAGGGTCCCCAAAGATTTATAGGCATACACCAAGGTCACTCTTGAATACTATCCGTTGGAGAGATAGCTTCGTGAGTTCCCTCTTATGGTGTGTGAGAAACGGCTATGTTTAGGGTTTGAAACTCCCTAACATGTTTTAAATGAATAACCTTTCATGTAGCCGGTCTTCACTTTTTTGGCGATCTGGAACTTTTGTACATCCGACATCCTTTTTGACGACCACATTTGTCGATTATCGGTATGGTACGATGTCGTCTTCCTCTTTTTGACTTTTGTCTCCAGCTTAAAGGTAGACACCTTCAACGGCTCTTTTTTTGGTTACAAACTACGAGTTTGATATAACCTTAACAACACTTCTGACTTAGTTCCTTTTGTCTGCATTTTAATGTCTTGGCAAATATCTATTTTCTAAGGAATCACGATCTTCTCGGTATTGTATCCTTCAGATAGATATATTCATTACCACCTTGAACATTGAGTTCATATCTTGAGCATTCAAGACTTCTTGAGTCTTGATAATTAATGTGCCTTCAAGATTTCTTGATCTTCAATCTTCGGTCTTGATCTTGCGTCTTGAGTCTTCGAGTCTTCCGGTCTTCCGAGTCTTGAGTCTTACGAGTCTACTTGACCGACATCAATCTTCATGCTGAGTCTTCAGTTCCTCAGTATCCTACTGAGTCTTCAGTATCTCAGTTTCACACTGAGTGTTCAAAACCTATCCTGAACTATATCTGCTGACTATACATTTTGCAGATAACATCCTGAAACTATCAAGATCATTCTGAACATGTCATACTCAGGGGTTTTGGGATCTAATCAAAATCATATATCTTTATTAAATTCATCTCCCAACAATTTCCCCCTTTTTGATGATGCCAAAACCTATCTTGTTACAAACATATAACCTATACTCAGGTTTCAGTTTATCCTATTACAAGATTGGTTGTCTCCCAACAATTTCTTAAAACAGAGAAACTCCTAACAATTTAAATAATCCAGCAATTTCTTCAGTAATGAATCTCTTTAAGTAGTTCATTACTAAATACTTAAACAATTTCCCCATATTCAGACAATTTCTCCCTTATCAACATACAAACAGTTCAGAGACATTCATTCAGCATATCAAAATAAAAGACATGTAAATAAGATAATGAGATATTATCTTTTGAGCATAATGATAAATCTTCATTGATGATTGGTATCTCATTACAAATTACAATGAGTTTATCAACAAAATCAAAAAGACAAAAATTTAAAGTTTACAGAATCTTCTGAGTCTTCAGCCTTCTGATTTGGCTCTTTAGTCTTCTGCTCTTCAGTTTGCTTCATTGTCAACTTCATCAGCGGGCACCTCCAGGTCGAACATTCCGAAAAATCTCTTCTTCAGCTCATTTCTCTCCTTAATAATATCCGGATTGTTTCCTGTTAAACCCAACTGACCAGCATACTGAGCAATTTCTTGAGTAATGGCCTTTTCATTCACCAAGCCATTACCAAGCCTCGGAGGAGGATAGGAATATAGACCAGGGGCTACTATCTGTACCTCTCCTTCATCCGCAAGGTTAATCCAGCTCTGTAGATACTTTGGATAGAAGATTAGGAGATATTCAATGAATGCTTCATTCTGATATGAGCTTTCCCCTCTCCATTCCCTGAGAACATCATAATTGAACCAGAAGGTTCTCTTGACTTCTTCCCACATATCGTTGAGTTTGATAGGCATCCATTTATCAACGTGGGGCCACTTTAGTGCTTTTGATGTCCCTTTCCTCTTGCTCGCAAACTTCCTGAATTCACTCCTTCGCTTCTGCTCTTCGTCTATCTTCTTTCTGATCATAGACATTCCTGAGACCGAAGCAGCAGCTTTCTTAGCTTGATCTATTTGGAGTGTCTTCAGAGCATCTCTCGTGTTGAAGGCTTTCTTCTGAGGTTGAGACTCAGATTCTTCAGTTTCTTCATCATCGATCCGTAATTTCTCTGGATTGGCTTAGAAGCCTTCGCACAATTGCTTACAGGTTGAACAACGCCCAAGGCTTTCCTCTTCATAGGCAATTCAGCAGCAGCCTGGCTTGTTCCAACCTTTGCTCTAGCACTCGGTTTCTCTCTTGCAACATCAAGCATGGTTTGCTCGTAAACTTCCTCGAGTGTAGATAGGCTTTCTACCCGAGAACTTCAACTTCTCGAGAAGCCGACTTCTCTTAAGGCTTTTGGCTAGGTTATACATTTCAGCATCTTTCTGAGCCTTCTTCTCCAAAGTACGTGCCATGAACTTCCTGAGGTCTTCACCTTCCTTTTCCCCCTTCTTGGCACCATAATTTGGAAGAAGTCTGGAGAGTGTTGTGTCCATGTGATATTGCTCTTTGCTGCTCACACAAATAACCTCTCCTCGCTACTACGATCTTGTTAAATCTTCCAAATCCCTTAGATGGTTCTTGGCCACAGAAAATTCTTCAGATAAATGGGCAAACTGGCCAGAGAGAGCCTCCTTGAACATCTCTGTCATCTTGGTCATGAGCATTGAGCTCATTTCCTCAACAACAGATTTTATCATCACATCATTTCTCTCTGCCAATTTCACCTCTAGAAATGCAGTTGACTCCTGGTGCTTCTGTTTCATTTCAAAGATCGAGCTCAAATGACTCCTCCAAATTTTCATTCAAATTATCTTCCATGGAGGTCATCCGAGAGGTCGAGTGTTTTGGATTAGCACCACTTCAAGAGTGACTAAGACTTTCCATCTTTTGAGCTTGATTGGCCAATGTTTCTTCCATCTGAGCAATCTTGATCATCATTGGCTCAATCTTCTCAAGTTTCTCCATCAAGGGAGTGAGATCAATCTCAAGAACCTTCGCACCGCCTCTGTCTTTGTTTGATCATCCTGAAGCTTCGACTTTCGTCCGAGCTCCGGTCTCCAATCGAGCCTCGATCTGTTTATCGGACAATTGAAATTAAAGATAGAACTTTCAAGAACTTTGGCATAATTGTTAATAGTGCCAAAAGGTACCAAGAAAATACTAGATTCACCGAGGTTGACCAATTCGAGTTGATCGACAAATGTAAGTCTCATTTTCCATCCGAGACCGATCCTCAACATCTCCTGTTGGTCCCCATCTCCATCTTGAGATTTGTCTCCATTCTTAGGGGGTACCAACTTGATGGTTTTTCTCTCTGCTTCTTCCTCTGAACCCGGCTCATCAAAATCGAGTTTTTCATCACGAGCTTTGTCATTCGAACCACGAGAAGTCGGTCGAAAAAGCATCTCCTCATTCCACCGATCTTCCCCTCGAATCGCGGCAATATCAAGCATCTCGGGAAGAAGTCGATTGAGATGAACACAGTTATCCTTAATCACGAAGAACCGTCTTGCGGAATCGAGGTATGGTTTGAGCTTCGGGGTAGCGATCAAAGAATGAACCGTTCCCCTTGCTCCTCCACTCGCCTTCTTGACCTCGCCCTTCTTCCATCTCGGGCTCTCCGGTTCGGTTGAAGCTTACATTGTGGGATCAAAAGTAGATCAACTTTCGAGGAGCTTCATCAAGAATATTACTCTCCTGAGTCTCAAGAAACCTCGAAGGTTGTGCGGTCGGTCCTCGGTTTGCATCCGAGTGGGTTACGGGGGGCTGGTGACACTTCCTCGAGTTAGTTACGAGTTGGCTCTTCTGTTGTTTGAGTAAGACTTTTTCAATAGGAATCTCGAGGCCTGAGTTCCTTTGAAAATTTCTGAGAAATTTTATCCCGAACTTAGAGATGTCTCAAGCACCTCGGGAAGACACGCTCCTCGATCTGTTCTTGTGCCTTTGAGATAACTGAGCCAAAACTTGCAATGGCGAACTCTGAAATGTTTTGCCCCTCGGGTTGAATCTCCTCGGAATCATTTGCCATCTTCATCAAATGAGAACCACCAATCTTCTGCGCTTTGGGGCAAGGTTCTTCGCTTCATTATTTTTGCACCTGCTCCATCTTTGCCTCCAACAAAACCTTCCCCCGGGTTTGTTGAGTCTCTTTTCGGCCCAAGAATGGGTGATTCTACCTTCTTTTCTCTCTTCCCCGATGGCTTCGCTTCTTTTGCAAAGAATGGGCTTAAAGAGAATTTTGGACTTAGGAATGAGGTCGAATTGGCGAAGATATCCTCCTCCTCTCTGCACATCTCCAAAATATAAGCAATTTTGGTGGCATGGTGGATCTTGCCTTTTATTGAGATCGCCCCGTCAGCCTTCTTCAACACTTTGGTCTGCTCACTCACCGTCTGAACCAAAAATTTCAGCCAGTTGAAGTCGGTGGTGGGTGAGGCCTCTATCGCCGCCATCAATCTGAGCTTCGGGGTACTGATCTGCTCAAAACTCCCCACAAGACTCATGATTCTCTTGCTCACAATATCCATCAACACACGATATTGTGGCTTTAAGTGCCTCTTATGCAATGTCGCCTCAAATTTAACAGGATTCTCAGCAATCCTATCTAAGTACTCCTGCTCTCTTCCTGACATATACATCGCAGGATCCTCTCCTCTATCACAGAGCTCAAAAACATCATTCAGATTTTTCGGAACTATATACAAATCACTCTCAAAATTGATGTATTTGGACGACTGCTCTAAATGTGATACAGTAATCTTAGAATGCATACATTCCTCTTCATCTATCTTCAAGTTATAGATGAATTCAATTACCTCTTTCACAAACTCCTGGTATGGTCGACTTGCGACTAGATGGGTGAGTTTAGCCAGTCGAATCATATGCAGAGCCTCTTCTTCTGGCTTTGAGTTGGTTGTGCTTTCGAGTGAGACAACGAACTCGTACCATGGCTTGTTGGTTTCGGCTAATCTATCGAACAAGGTTGGAGCCATTTTAGAGATTGATTGAAGAAATGAAGCTTTAGGGTTTGGGATTTTTTGGGCAAAGGGAATTTTTAATAGCAGAGGATTTGGGAACGAAGGGTTTGATAAAATTTTGGCTTGAATGGCTTATTGGGGTATAAATAGCTTCGAGATCGTGGGGAATCACGTTGGTTAGGTGAAAAACAATGGTTGAGATTAATCTCCGATTAATCGGGTATACGAACCGACGATCTCCGAAACGTAAGCCGCCAAAACATCCTCATTGGTCATTAATGTAGCAGAGTATTAAATGATTGTTGACCTTCTTCGAAATTTAAAACGATCCCGCCCAAAAACATTCCTCAGGTGTTTTGTATTTATTGCAAATGATTACTGAGCTTCACTTAAGCAATAAATGAGTCGCATGAGTCATTACTTCTTCAGACTAATTTTCCCTCTATCAATCTTACTGAGTACTGACCTTGATAAAATGTCAGTATAATACTGAGTACTGAATTGGTTCAGTATGCTACTGGGTACTGACCTTCAGTAAATCTGAGTTTCCTGAGACTCAGTTTAGTATTTCCATTTTATCCTGAGTTTCTCAATAGAATTCTGAGAAAACTTCATGCATCTGAAAATCTTCAATTTTTTAGATTTTACTCTATACACCTGGTTCTAACATCCTTAATTCAACTGAAAGTTCATGAAATCTTGATTCAGCCAAAGGTTTAGTCAAGATATTAGCTCTCTGCTTATCAGTATGAATTTTCTCCATCCTTATGTCCTTCTTCTCGACATGATCTCTGATGAAGTGATGTCTGATATCCACATGCTTGCATCTGGTGTGCAATACCGGATTTTTTGAAATAGCAATGACATTATTGTTGTCACAAAATATTGGTACTTCATTGGCTACAACTTTATAATCCCTTAATTGTTGTCTGAGCTAAAGAATCTGAGCACATCAGCTTCCTGCAGCCATGTATTCAGCTCCAGTAGTACTTGTTGCTACGGAGGTCTGTTTCTTCGAAAACCAAGATATCAACTTACTTCCTAGAAATTGACAAGTTCCTGAAGTAGACTTCCTGTTAATTCTGCAACCTCCATAATCAGCATCTGAGTAACCAGTTAATTCAAGGTTATCATCAGCTGGATACCATAATCCTCTATTCACTGTGCCCTTAAGATACTTCAGTATCTTTTTGGCAGCCTCCATGTGACTAGCCTTAGGATTAGCTTGGTATCTTGCACATATCCCAACAGCAAATGTTATATCCGACCTACTTGATGTAAGATAGAGCAATGATCCAATGATTCCTCTATAATCAGTATGGCTTACTGATTTGCCTTCAGAATCAGGATCCATCTTGTAGTTAGTATTCATGGGAATCCTAACTGCATTGCAATTCTGTACACCATATTTGGCAATCAGATCTCTGGTGTACTTTGCCTGGTTGATGAATATTCCTTCCTTTGATTGTTTCACTTGAAGACCTAGAAAGAAATTCATCTCTCCCATCATTGAGATCTCAAACTTGCCTTTCATCAGTGTTGAAAACTTTTCACACAGTTGATGGTTTGGAGATCCAAAAATGATGTCATCAACATATATCTAAACCAGTAAGATATCTTCCCCATCCTCTATCCTGAACAGAGTTCTATCAAAAGTTCCTTTGACAAAACCATGGTCAGTAAGAAACTGAGAAAGAGTATCATACCATGCTCTGGGTGCTTGTTTGAGACCATACAAAGCTTTTCTGAGCCTGTAAACTTGGTCATTCTGTTTGAAACCAGGAGGTTGTTCCACATAAACCTCTTCTTTAAGCACACCGTTCAGAAATGCACTTTTCACATCCATTTGATAGACTGTGAACTTCATGTGGGCAGCATATGCAAGAAACAATCTGATGGCTTCTAGTCATGCAACAGGTGCAAAGGTTTCATCAGAATCCAAGCCTTCTTCTTGGGAATAACCTTGTGCAACTAGCCTTGCCTTGTTTCTCACAATGTTGTTGTTTTCATCTCTTTTATTCTTGAAAACCCACTTGGTTCCAATGACATTGTGTCTTTCTGGTCTATCTACTAGCTCCCATACTTCATTCCTTGAGAATTGATTCAAATTCATCTTGCATAAAGAAGAATCCAATGAGAATCTTGTAGATATTCACCAATCTCAGTAGGTTCTTTCTCTGATAGGAAGCAGCAGAATAATGCACTCTCACCATGGAACCTTCTTGTTTTGACACCTTCAGTTAGATCACCCACAATCTGACTTGTAGGATGACTATCTAACCATTTCCTTCTTGATGTTCCCCCTTCAATAGTATCCTCAACATTTGAAATGTTAGGTTCGATTAAATCGATGGCTTCGGGGAACAACGAGAAAAGGAGAAAGGAATCATCTTCCTCGGGGAAATTCTATTGAAACATTGTCGAGACATTTGTTCCCCTTTGGTTGATAGATTCAGAATTTGCCTCAGATGTGACCACATCTTCATTGGCATCACATACCTGAGTCTGAACTGGTTCTTGTTCGATTGGTCACCTTTTGGAGTGTTGGTTTTCCTGAGTCTCACCATCCTGATTTCCATCCTGAACTTCTTTATCTGAGTCTGAGTCACTCCAATCATAGGATGTGACTGACTTCTTCTTTTCTCGTTCGATGGATGATTTATCTTTCGCTTTCAGGGCTTAATCTGGTGATCCTCTTAGTCGGTTCATCTGCATCATGTTCCCGTTTCTTCCGAACACAAACAGATTCATCAAAAACAACATGAGGTGTTTCCTCCACAATAAAGTCCTACAGTTGTAAACTCGAAAGCTTTATCGACTTCGAAATATCCTAAGAATATTCCTTCATCGGTTTACTATCAAATGTTTTCAACGATCTTTACCATTATTGTGTATGAAACACTTGCAACCAAACACACGAAAAGAAAGAAACAAGAGGCTTCCTTTCATTCCAAAGCTCATAGGGTGTTTTGCCTTGACTCTTGGTCAAAGATGGATCTGTTTCGAGAGTAGCATGCGGTGTTGATGACTTTCAAATTTCAAAATCTTTTAGGAATATCGACTTCATTATCATTGTCCTTGCAGCCTTCTTTTCGAGTCATGTTCCTTCTTTCAAAGAACACCATTTTGTTGAGGGGTCCTTGCGGTGATGTTTCATGTGAAATTCCATTCTCTCGCACAATAATCGATATGTTATGGTTTATAAACTTCGGTTCCTTTGTTAGATCCGATTTTGACCACACTCGATTTTTTCTCAATCTTGAGCCTTTTCAAGAACTCTGGCAAACTTTATATCGAGTCTCTTTCTTCTTGAGTAAGAATATGACCCAAGTATATCTTGAGTAGTCATCAACTACTACCAATGTGTATTTCACGCCATTAGTGTTACAGTGTTATAGGACCAAAAAGATCCATATCACAATGAATCAAGTATTCTTTCAAAGAGAAACCTCAACTTTGCTTTTAAATGATGCTTTTATTTGTTTTCCTTTACGCACGCATCACAAATATGTTCCTTCTTGAACACTTCATTAGGCAACCCTCTCACAAGAGCTAATCTTGCAAGCTTGTTCGGGGTTTTGAAATTTAGGTGATTCATTCTTTTATGCCATAACCAACTCGGGTATCTGTGGAACTTTTAGCAACTAAACATGTATCTTTAGGAGCCAACTCTAATCGACAAGATACACATTCCCTTTTCTTGTACCCGGTCGGAATACTTTCGTGATGTATCATCTTTCACAAAACATAAGTTCTTCGAGAACTCAACATTGAAACCCTTATCACGAATTGGCTAATTGACAACAAGTTATGCTTCAATCCGGATACATATGAAACACCATGGATATGAATCGAGTCGATTTCCAAAGTTCCATATCCTTCATGCATCCCTTGAGTTATCTCCAAAAGTGATCTCAGGGCCTCTTTGTTCAACATAGTCACCGAGTATCTTCTTGTATCTGTCATATGTCTTGAACATCCACCGTCAAGATACCATATATCGAGCTTTTTCATCTCTGCTCATCGCTGCCATGTGATCTTTAGTTAGTTCAATGCCCTTGTTTTCTCCCCCTAAAAATGTGATCAATTCTTAGGTACCCGGTTTGTGTAGGGTCCTACAAGGTTAGATGTACCTTTTCGAATCCAAATCGCTGACAACTCTAATCACTTTAGAGTGGCTAATTTGTCTTCCATAAACATCAACATACACATCTACTACTCTCGGGTGTCTTAGCGGTTTTTACGTATGTGTGCTCGCTTTAGCATGAACATGTGCCTTTGAATTCTTCTTTGGTTCGGGCCTTCGTTTAGATGCTTAGGCTTTTTGTGCGGTTTGGTCTAAATCTTTGTTGACTTCGGGTTCGAGTAACCTTTACCCTTAGGCAAGTGGGGTTCAGGTTGCAGTCTTTGAAATCTGGTCTTTTCAAAGATATCGAGGACTTGGTCTCTTCATTGAGAATGTCTCTGCTGAGTGTTTCTCATCCGAGGATTCCTCGATGGTTCATGTGGAGCCTTTGAGGTTTGCATTCTTAGCCTTTGAGGGCTTTGAAATACTTGCTGAAACTTTCCAATCGATTGCTTTCGGGTTTTCTAGCCTTCACCGAGGTTTGGGCTTTCTAACCCGATCATTCAGGTTTTTTTTCGAGACCATAGGTCATTTTCCTTGTCTACAACCTTGGGCATTACTTCAGTTTGAAGTGTAGGTGTCACTGGTTTTACAAAGATTGTCTTCTTGCTACTTGATGTAGCATTTAGATGACCTTGTGAGGTTCCCCCTGGAATGTATCTCAATCCAGATTTTATAGTCACAGATTTACGGTAACTCAAATTTCATCTATTACATTAGATGCATTATTCAATAGAGTTAACTTCTTCTGTGCACTATCCTCACTGTTCTGTAGAGTTTTATGCTTCTCAGAGAGGCCATTGAACTTAGTCCTGATTAGCTGAATCTCTTCAGTGGACTTCTCTAGCTTTTCAGTTAGGGACATTATCAACTTTCTCTTTCTCTCGAGAGTTGTACTTTCGTAACATCCAGTTTCATCAAGAGCTCCCATTAATTGAGAAGTGATTTCGGTATTGCTAGAGTCTTTCCATTTTAGATTTTCACTTTTCGGTTCCTTATTCGCTCTTGAGTTCTATTTAGCGGTCCTTGCAAAATAAAGATAGTCCTTCATCGATTCTCAAAAGAATCCATCAGTCAAAATGACTGTTTTCAGTGGAACTTGAAAACTCTTGTGCTAGTGTAGGAGCAACAACAGAGAAAGAAGAGTTTACCTCCTCAATGGCCATCAGACAGATGTCATCACTTTCACTGTCTGAGAATATCTCATCTGAAGAGCTAGATCCCTCCTCGAGTGTTCTTCTTCTTCGCAACCATGGCTTTTTTGCTTGAGAACTTCCGGTCTCTTTTAGCTTGCCTTTCTCTTCTCTCCTTAAGCACTCAAATCGGACAATCATATCTTTGGAAGTGACCTTTCTTCCGCAATTATAGCATCTGTTGGTATCATCATCCCGATCATTTTCTTCCTTGGACTTGGAGTCCTTCTTTTGCGGATGAGGATCCTTCACTTTTCGTGTCCTTCTTCTTCTCGGTTGATCATCCTCCTCGTTTTTTCTTCTGTACTGTGGTTCCCGTAAATAGCTTTTTTTATTTTCCAAATCTACTATTAAGTCCGTCAAACCTCCTTGCCATCGATCTTAGCTTTTCCTCAAGCTCATCCCGATGTTTGGCATGGGGGTTCTCGAACTCTCTAGTTTTGAGTTTTTATCTTTGCTTTTAAAGCCACATTCTTACTAGATGATGAATCATCTTTGTTTGTCAACCTTTTTGGATTTCTTATCAATTACAAATTCATAGGCCTTCAAATTTCGAGAAGACTTGTTGGTATGGCATTGAATTAATGTTCTTGGTGTTTTCAATCACCATTGCATGAATATCTCATTTCTTAGAAAGACCTCTAAGAATTTTCAATGTTACTTCTCTTTGTGGATATTTCTTTCCAAGTGCATTTAGATCATTCATGATCTTTAGTGAATCGACTTCCAATTTGTCTATTGATTCACCATCATCCATTTCAAAACTATCAAACTTTCCAATTGCCCTTTGAAAGTTTGTTTTCTTTATATGATATGTGCCTTGGCACATTCACAGTAGTGTATCCCAAATCTCTTTAAGAAAGACGGTGAGAGATCATTCCCATCACACCATCATCAATTGTCTTTGATAGTGTGTCTTTTGCAATGTAGTCTAGATTGACTAACTTTCTCTCCTCGAGAGTCACTTGGTCATCGACTTAGGAAATTCTCGCTTTCTAGGATCAATTCTCTCATCTTCGTTCCTCCTGGATTCACCACAAGAAATTGGAATGGTCCTTGAGAGACCACTCTCCACATACGCTCATGTTTGGAATACGAGATGAGCCTGCATTCTCGATCTCCATAGATCATAGTTCTCCACCGAGAACATGGGAAGTTTTTGGAAGACATTTTATCCGATCTTTTGAAAAGAAAAAATTTCAAAGAAATAAGATCGATTCGGATAGACTACAAGTATTTTTGAAAATAAAACTTTGGTCAACACAAATAGTGGTCAAGTTGAACCACCGCTCGATACCACTTGTTGGTCCCGGTAAACGAGTCTTACACGTATGGGGGAATACACGTGTTCGGTGTTTTTAAAACTTTTTTCTTCTCGAGGTCACTTGGGTCGATAATCCTCAAGATTAGGTTCGAGAAGCCACAGATCGCTCGAGTTAAAGTCTCTCGAGACAAAGATCTTGAAATTTCTTTCAGATACCTCGAGATAATCCCAACCGAGTCCTCGAGTGTCGAGATCTTGAGTTGCTTGGATCGATAACTAACTTCATCAATCCCCGGAAGAGAGTTCAGTTTAGTAACTATCTGTTCTAGCTACTTCGATCGTCTTAAATACCTTCCTTTATGAAATAGTGATTAGCCGTGATTCAATTTACATGCAACTTCGGTGGATTGATTCCAACGGAATATCGATGAAAAGTATGCTTTCAAAAATCGTCAATGCAATGTTAAGCACATATAAGGAAAGCAATAAAGAACACAACAATTATAGTGGTTCGAGACTCAAGCTCCTACGTCCACTCTCTCGATCCTCGAGAGAAATTCACTAATCACTTCGAGCTTTACGACTACCTCGTAGTTTACTTACTCAACTCGCCCTGAAGCTTCGACTACTCCACGTAGTTTACTTACTCAACCCGACCTTGAGCTTTTCGACTACCTCCGTGGTTTACTTTACTCAAACACAAACAAGCTTTTCGGACTACCCTCAGAAATTTTACTAACTTCTCCTCTAGAGTTTTACGACTACTCGCGTGGTTTACTAACTCTTTACAACTCTTCTCACCAACAAACACACTCCAACTACCTTCTCGAGGGTTTGGGGTTTCTCGGTTGGTTTCCAACCAGGATGAGATATCCTTTCTGATGAAACACAATGCAAAGGGTTAGGATATCTCGACTAAGCTTTGGATAATTCTTATCAAGCTTGAAACTTAGTATAGTGAGCTCTCTTCAATGTAGAAGCACTTGGGAAATTTGGTTTTTCGAGTGCTTTAACTTTTGCAAGAATAAGTTTGAGCTCTTGAGTTGCGTATAAATTTCTCGTAACCTTACAAATGTAGAGGGTCACCAATATTTTATAAGATACACTGCCACTTTGAAAACTATCCGGATTGGAGATATACCCGTGAGTTCCCTCTTATGGTGTGTGAAAACTTGGTATATTTAGGGTTTGAAACTCCCCTAACATGTTTTAAGCAATAGCCTTCATTATAGCCGTCTTCACTTTTTTTTGCCCCAGGCTTTTACATCCCGACATCCTTTTTTCAATGACGCATTCGTCGATGTCGATATAGTCGATGTCGTCTTCTCTTTTTTGACTTTTATGCCAGGTTAAAGGTAGACGCTTTCAATCTCTTTTTTGGTTACAAACTCGAGTTTGATATAACCTTAACAACACTTCTGACTTCGTTAACATTCTGCGTTTGAATGTCTTGGCAAATATCTATTTTCTAAGGAATCACGATCTTCTCAGTATGACATCCTTCAGATAGATATATTAAGTGCCAATCGAACATTCGAGTTCATCTCGAAAGCATCTCCTTCTTTCGAGTCTTCGATATTTCTTGTCTTCAAAGATTCTTGATCTTGATCTTGGTCTTGATCTTGCGTCTTGAGTCTTACGAGTCTTCGAGTCTTCGAGTCTTCTAAGTCTCTTGACTATCTTTGAATCTTCATCTTTGGTCTTGATTCGCAGATCCTCTCTTGAGTCTTGATATCTCAGTTTCACACTGAGTCTTCAGTACCCTTCTTTTGCTGTAATTTAAAATTAAATAAATAGTGGCAGACTCCCTCACCCCTCATTATTTTCCACCGTCACATTTCAAAATCAATTCTCTCTCCCTCTAAATAGAGAAACCCACGACCTAATTCAAACCCACCTTCTTCCCCAATCTTCATCCCCCTCCCCTCCACAACCCAAACCACGACCATCCCCACATACACGCCGCCGCCATCACCACCGTCGTGTTCAAGCGCTGCAACATCCAAGGTCAGACGCCGAAACGACAAAAAATTGTTTCAAATGCGACGGTGAAGGCGCGTGGGAGAGCCACTGACCCGAAATCGCGCAGAGGAGAGGCCGAAATCAGAACTCCAACAATACCCACCACCGCTACACTACGAGACCGGGGTGGCGTGGCCGCTGCACCACGAGCCACCACTGGAGACGACGTGATCTGTTTCGATCTATGTTATGGAAGCTTATTCAAATAAGTATTCTTCTAGGATCCCTTCGAATTTAGTCATTTTCTTGGGACCTGGGCAGAAAGAAAGGAAAAGGGGAATCTATGTTATGGTTCTGCGTAGGTAAAATTCTTTTGTTGATGATGAATTTGTGATGAATTTTTTTGATGATTTTTGTTTGGTTTTGTCTGGATTTTGATGATGATGTGGATGAATATGTTGGTTTGTGATTTTTTTTTTTTTTGAATTTGGGGTGGGGATGAATCTCGATTTGATTTGTTTGAAGTTCGATCTATGTGGATGTATCTTTGTTTAAATATGTTGGTTTTGTGATTTTTGAATTCGATCTATGTTATGGTTTTGTCTGGATTTTGATGATGATGTGGATGTATCTTTGTTTGAAGTTCAGTTTTTTTGTTTTTTGTTCAGATTTGTGTTTTCTTCAAGATGATCTATGGAAGAAGTTTCAAGATGATCGATGGAGGAAGATGTGGTGTTGTTGAGACGATCTAATTTTTTAATTAATTTTACAATCTGATCTAGTTCATATATTCATGTATTTTTTGTTTATTAAAATGCAAGGCATAACAATTTGTAAATAATTTTTTTTTTATCTGGGTTCGTGGGTTTGGGAATGGAGGATTTGTGTTGGTGATTTTTTTTTAATCTGAAACTGGAAATGCATATGCTCATTCTATGCCGATGAATATGTTCATGTCGAAATGAATACGATATTATGTAATTTTTTTTATTGTAAATTTTTAGGTTTTAAATATGTAATTTTTTTACATTTTATTCATTTTTGAAATGTAAATTTCTGTAATTTTTCAATTCTGATATGAATTTTGAGATTTTAGATGTATAAATTTTGATATTTTTATCAATTTTTGAAGATGAATATGTTCATCAATGTGCATGTCGAAATGGAGTACGAAAATATGTAATTTTAATATTTTTTTGCATTTTCTGTAATTTTCTAAAATTTTTATATAAAATTTCCAAATTGTAATGTATTTTTTTATTAGATTTTTGTGAATGTGTAATTTTGTATAAAAATATATTCTTTATTGTATTTTTTACAACATAAAGATGAATATTAGAAAATAAGGGTATATTGGTCATTTTATAGGATAATTTTGGACCTAAGAGTAATAATAGATTTGGATGGACCTAAGAGTAAAAGTCAAGTGGGCTTTGGACCTATAAGTAATCCACTCTAATATTTACTCCAAAAACAATACACAATTTCCAATACAAACACATTAATCATTACATAATCATTCAATTATTTATATATTACTTTTTACAATATAATATTATTTCTATTATCTACTTTTTCAAAATTCTACTTTATCAAATCCTATAAAATCCACACTCCCAAACATATACAAAATACAAATACACTTTTTACTTTATACAAAATCCTTCAAAATCCCCTCTATCTGATTTTAAATCCCCTTAAAACTATAAACGAACATACCCTAAGAAATAGTCTCTCCTTTAAGCTATTCATATCGCCTATGTAATCTTTTTCAGTCTTGTAGCACCGTTGGCGCTTGTTAGGCTTGGCAATGGGGCGGGCGGGTAATGGGACAACTCCCATCCCCCCTCAAAATCAATGCAAGGGGGATCCTCATGACCATTCGGGAAAAATCGCCCCTGCCTCGCCTCCCAAAATTTCATCCTCATGGGGATTCTAAATCCCCTCCTCCCCGCTTTTTTTTTTTTTAATTTTCACAATTTTAATATGAATATAAAAATTTAAAATACAAATTAAATAACATCAATAAAAATTAAATAAAGTACAACATCAACAAAAATTCGAAATATAAAATTAAGCATACAGCATAAATAAAAATTAAAAATAATATATTGTTCATCTCATTTGTTCTCACCGATAGTTAAAACAACTTCAAATCTCCGTTTCACGTGCATTCATATCAAGCTTCTCCTTAAGAAATATAAATAATTTCAATATTATATATATTAGTAAACTATGATTTCAAGATTAAGGTTTAGAATTTTAAAATATATTATTTAATTATATATATGTATATATAATTATATATATATATATTAATTTAAATTATAAAAATTTGGGGCCCCGCGGGGAACGGGGCGGGGAATGCTATCCCCGGCCCCGCCCCACCCCGATCTTCGGGGGAAAAAAATTTCCCATCCCCGCCCATTGGAATTTTTTGATTCCCACTCGATCGTATGATCCCATCAGGAATGGGGATTCTCCACCCATTTGTCAAGCTGGCCAATATTGTCTTGGCCACCTCATCCACCTAGACGCTAGATCTTTCTATCGCTCGTTTCTTCCACCTTCAACCGTCACCGGCTTTTGAATTCGCTATCACATGTTCCCGTTGCGGCAGGCTCCGGTAGTTTTCAGCTTTGTTTCGTGGGTCATCAGGTCGATTTTCCTGTCGGCGCTACGGTGGCCGGTTGGTGGATCGATCTCATTTGATCATATATTTTGTATGTTGTACTTTTAGTTTGTTTATTTTGTAATTTTAGTGTGTTTGTTACCCTCTCGTTTTCGAATGGGCGTTTTCCTCTCCTTGTGAGTTTTCTTCCTCGTAGTAGGTTTTCGTTGTTTTCTTTTTGTTTGTTCTGCGTTTGTTTTGGTTGGGTGCTGACTATGCTGATTTTTCTGGAGTTGAGCTCAATCATTTTCTGTACTTATCGTGCAAGTAGTCACGGGCAGGATGGTTTCGGGCTCGGTGGTGACTTCGGTGGTTTTTACTTTTTCTCCATTTGCTCATTTATCTGGGTTATTTGGATGGAGTTGGTTTTTTTTGTTTAGAGATATTAGCTTATGATGTCAGTGTATTTCTATGTTCTTAATCAATGAAAGTTAAGTCCTCTTCTCAAAAGAAAAAAAAAATTGGACGGATGTGGACGATAATGACAATGATAAATTTTATTTTTCAATTAGGATAATAACAATTACAAATTATTTGACACGTCATATTCAGTCAGTATAAAGATTGTCTGACTAATTTGAATTGTCAAAATATGTTAAAATGATGATTTATTTGTTCAATTTTTTTATTTTTTTGAGGGACCAATAATCAAAAGTTTAGATTAAATTAAACTTTAAAAGTATCCAACAATTAGACCATTCCGTCAAAATCACAAATAACGCAGTTAGTGATGAACCCACTTAACCCTATTTCCATTTAATCCAAGCACTAAATCGCGTCAAAGCCCTAATTTCGACGATTGAACGAAATTCAATTCGAGAAACAGATTTTTCTTCAATTCCACCGATCTTCCGAATCTCATATTAGCCTCTCTCTCTCTAACACACGTGCACTCCGCTTTGCCGATTCCTCCACTCAACCTTCTCAATGTGTTCATTATAGTATGATTGTTTCCGATTTGCTGCTGCTTTCAATTCATAGAATTTATTTATTTATTTATTCTTTTTTTCACATTGAGAATCAGATTTTAGGTTGTGGCGTGATTTGAGTTCTTTCAAGTGAGTAGTTCTGTTACTTTGAGCGCATTTGAGTGCAAAAGGAAGTGAAGCAGACTCAGTGACTGCTCGCGAGCTACTGCCCCTGTTCTTTATTAACCTTAAATAATCATATTATAGGGCTCAGGATTATTTCTGGTATCTGACATTGCAGGAATGCGAAGGTGAATTTCTTGTGAAGTTGAAGCCGTGCCTATAAATTTGAGGTTTTCTTTTTCTCTTATCATTGATTCCGGGGGCTTTATTTATTGAAAGGTAAACTATGAACAGCTTGTTATTAGGAATCCATTCACTGTATTTAGCTTAGTCATATACTTTGATTCTTTTTTTTTAAAAAAAACTTATCTTTTTCTTTTTTTAAGACTGAAAACCTCTCTGTTTTTCATGTGTTAGAGACAGAGATCAATGGCAGATTTTACGACTTCAACGCACAGAGCGAAGTGGATATTCAAGCCTCAGGACCTTGTAATGTTTATTTTCTTCAAAGCCCTTTTCTCTTTCTTTTTATCTCTCTCATTGCTCATTCACTCGTGAAGAATTACCTGTACATTTTTTGCTTTGGGTGTGCGTTGGGGTTCATGATTGTTCTGTTCTTACATTGTGCTTTTTCCAAACCTGCAAAAAAACATTTCTACCACGTGATGTGAACCTCTGATTTTTATGGCGTTTTCCAGAAGGAAAAATACAAGGATGCTAATAAGCGAGCTAAGCAAGCACTTGAGAAGGTATGCCTTTATGCCTATTTGAATAAGATAATAGTAGGAATTGAATTGGGAAGAAAGGGAGATGGAATTTGTATTGGGGTCTGTTAACAGTTTAGGTAATTTGAACTTTTACATTCAGTACATCAAGAGGAAATGCTACTCAATCAAGATATCTTGCATGGAGAATTTTACTCTAGAAGATGTCATCTTTACTTTATAAAAGTTTTAGAGCACCATAATTAAGTCATTAATGCTACAACCACTGTGCGTCAGATTTCTAATTTATCGACCATCAAGTCTAGTTTCCATTGCCATCTTCAATCCATGCTATCTGTATGCTGTACAGACTTTCGATTTTAGTTACACGGCCAGAACTTGGTGAAGGGTCTACACTTGCACAATTATAGGCTGTTAACAAGATGATGACATAGAATGACCAGGTCATTGGTCTTCGAGGTCTTATTTTCTGGAAACAATCTATCTCTGAGATGTGTTTTTAATAACGTGAGCATCATTGTCTAGTTGTCGTGCTGAAGTTCTTCTCTACACACACTTTCCACTTATTGTTATTATTATAATGTTTCTGCATCAATATGGCATTCGAAATGATGCTAAGACTTTAATGTGTTGTAAAAGTATGGAGCTACACGGATGGAAGTAGATATTGATGGATCCTTCTCTTATGCTGAACCACAAAATGATGTGAAGGCTAATGGTAAGGTCCTTATCTTCGACTGCTACAGTCTGCATTTTATTTTGCAAATATTATAGAGTTTGCTGGTTAATATAAGAAAATTACCGATTTATTTTCTTGCCACCCCACTACTGGAGTTCAGCTGAAAAGCATTCACGTCCGAAAGCACTCAAAACAGAAGAAGAGCAACTTTTGCGGGCTTTCTATGAGTTTAAAATCCAAGATGTTTGCGATGCTTTCAAGTTTCCACGTAAAATTCAGGTTATTATGTCTGGAACCAAAGCAATAATTACAGATGATTGGTATTCAAACTCACATTTTTTTAACTTTTTTTTTTTCTGCAGGCTACTGCTCTTATTTACTTTAAAAGGTTTTATTTACAATGGTCTGTGATGGAACATCATCCGAAGAATATCATGTACGCTCGCTTTTTGATTACCACTTTTCTTACTTGGTTTTACATAGATAGACAAGATAACTCAAATAACTCATTGCCATTGCAGGTTAACCTGCATATATGCTGCTTGTAAGGCAGAGGAGAACCATGTATCAGCTGAGGAGGTTGGGAAAGGGATTGAACAGGATCACCAGATAATTCTTGATAATGAAATGCTGGTTATTCAGGCATGAATACCACATTATTTTTACTTTTGCTTATACCTTGATGGTTTTATAATAGATTGATATTGATTTCCGTGATTGCAGAGTCTAGGGTTCGACCTTATTGTTTATGCACCATATCGAGCACTGGAAGGCTTTATCAGTGATGTGGAGGTTTTTTTAGTGTTACTATATATTGCGAAAAAAGAACTAGTGAAATGTTTTCGCTACAATTATTTGCTTGTGTGCTGCTCTTTTTTTTTTTTTTTGCTGCTTTAGTTGATTATTAATCTTTGTTGCATGAGATAATTGCTTATTGAGAAAGTTATTCACTATACAGGAGTTTTGTGATGAAAATTTGCGGCAGTCTGACATGATAAAGGTCCTCTTATGTCTCCTCTACTTGAGCTACATTAGTTAACTGCATTTTTCTGGTCTTCCTAAATTCAGTTATATCCTACAATATGGTTCAGTTTAAAAGGGTTAAAATAAAAATTTATTGATTTAGGCAATTGCTCTTTTATCCCATGAAAAAATTTATACTCTATACTAGAAGGTTGTGAGTTTGTACTGGTAAGGCTGTAAAATCCTGTCAGTTTCCATAAAAAAGGGGATGAATATTTTGGTTTAATTGGAGATGTTAAAGAGTATGCACATTGCATGATTCTAGGAGTGCGCCGCCCTATTCATCGCTCTAAATTTTATCCAGCTATTGTTGGAAGCCTTAGTTATGTATGTAGGTAGTACGATTAATATCTCTGGTCTGGTATCAATTACTTTTAAGTAATGAGTCTATTTTAAATTAGCATCCCTTTATATGTGTGTTAACTGATTTCCTGGGATACTGATCCCCTTAATTAAAGGCAGCAAGTTCATCATTTATGACATGAACTACTATGGTATCTAATTATGCTCTCACACTTTAATGTGTTTATCTTGGCTGTAGAATTTGCATGAATCTGCAAAAGCTGAAGTTGACAAAACTATGCGTAGTGATGCTCCCCTTCTATTCCCACCGGGGAAGGTACTGTTTACTTAATGTGAATTCATCTTCTCTGGCACTTCTTCGATTTATTTAGTAATTCCAAAATTCAACATCTATGTTTCATCCGTCTCTTGCTTTTGCAGCTTGCATTGGCAGCTCTACGTAGGTCTTGTGAGGTTCATAATGATATTGACTTTGAGAGGTTCAAAAGCCTTGAAACCCTTTATAAATTATGTACTAGTGAACGCTTATTTATTCTTGGAACTAATTCTTCTACAGTTACCTCAAAAGCATGCTGTCTCGGCAACATCCAGCTCAGAGCTTTTCAGAGTTCATCCATTCCTTGAATGCAATTGATGGGCTGGTATAGTTCCCACCCCCAAACCCAACCTGGAATTTCTCGTGGGATTGTATAGTTTGATTATTATATATGTGGAACTGACTTCTATGTCAACAGTCACCTGCTGAATAGTGTTGGATGTTTGTACAGATAAATAAGCTCGAGACCCCTACACTGAAAGAAGTAAAGCACATTGATAGGAAACTAAAGTCATGTTTGGATCCAAGTTCACATGAGAAGTACTTACTCTCTCTTCTCCTCCCACTCTTTTCGTCTCTCTCATTCTCATGCAAAGCATGTGTTTGTTTGTGCAGGAGTAAGAAACGAAAGCACAGATCGAAGGAAGGTTCGGCTGAAACGTATTAATGTTGAGAATATGATCATGCCGTTTGACAAATAGTCAGTCATTTTCGAGAAACAGAAGAATATTAGACAATGGTGAATCAATTATGAAGTAAATTAGAGTGAAATATGAGGGGAAGTTCTCAAATTTTGATTTAAAAAAAAAATCAATTTTCAATATATGTGTGATTGGGGTTAGCTAAATGAAAGTAGGTGATTCAGCCACCTCTTTTTTGCTATTTGATTAAAACAGGATTGTTCCATTTGTAGTTATAGAAGACAACAAAAACTATTGTATAAGGAGGCAAGGTGGGGAAGCTAAGCTGCAATGAAAACCAACACCTACTCCAACTATTTTGTCACCCTCTTAACTGCACCAAAACTTGTAGCTTCTTGATTTTATTACACTCTATGTTTTCATATGTACTCACATGTTTGTCTACCTCTTACAATATATATTTGTGTGAACATATTTATATTTCTCAAGATTTGATCAAATAACCAAGAGTACGAAAATTTTAACTGGACTTAATGAATGGTATATTTCAACAAAGACAAATGAGTTTCTCATGTTTCAACACAAAATCGTGTTTTACTTGTATTTAGCAACTTAAAATGCTTGATCGTAAATTCTTTTGAAACTTTAAGAGCCCGTTTGTTACGGGTTATGGGTTATAAGGGAGGGATACGGGTTATGGGTTAAAAGGGAGGGATAGATGGGGAATTCATCCTTTTCCCACCTTTTTCCATCTTTTCTCATATTTGCTTTGATGTATCAATGAATCTTTTGACCCTGTATTAACACATGACTCAGTATTCTATTTTTCTCAAGTACAGTAGTCTACATCCCACCTCAGAGGTAGTACATGTAGTACTAAATTGTAATCCCACATAACAAATTAAATGACGTAAAATATATAATGTCAAATATATATCATGATTTTTTATTTTCATATTTCACATCCTTTCAAGCAAACGGGCTCTTATATGGGCAAATAATGATTCGAACTCATGACTCGTGGTACAGGTAGTGGTGCTCAAACCACTTAAGATATTCCACTTCGTCATTATTATATCATCTTTTATGTCTCAAGGTGGTCATATTGTGATGTGAAGATTAGGTTGTTGAACGGTTTGATTAAAGTTTCAAAAAATCTCGAGGCTTGTTTGGTAATTTGACTAAATCTCGAGAAAGACAGTCATATTTAACCCATACAATTGGATTTTTCTGGTTATGCCACCAAAGTTTCTTACCAGTGAACATATGATGCCTTGAATGTCGGCTCAGGCCCAAAGCAGACAATATCATATGATCATATGGATGTTAAGACCCCATATGATCAGGCTGGATGTCCAACCGTTATTTGGAAATCTAAAACGGTACATTTTAGTTATGTGAAGAAGACTTTGTTGCTTATCTGTGTGGACTTATGAGGAACAATAAGTTGAGAGGAGTGAAAAAAGGACCATGTAAAAACTCAAAATATTTTGACATAATACTTTAAAGATTTTAGCAGTTTCTGATACCATATTTTCATAGAAACAATCCTCTGTGGTTCTTGTTCAGAAACATTTTGCATATGACATATGATTTGATATTGAATGTAATGAAATTCAGATGATTTTTCAAGCTGGATTTGATATATACATATATATCTCATCAAATATTAGTTTTTCTTATTCTATCAACTTTTCTTACATAGAGAAAACAGATGGAGATGGGAAACAAAAAAAAAGGGACAAAATATAACATGATCCCACATAGCATGTATCCATGCATGTCTAGAGACGAAGAGACGTATCAACATCGTGTTTTTTGAAGAAATCGTGAGGCCTCCTAATGGCAGAAGGGAACTGTCGTGGCTCGACTGCTCGACTGGAGTTGAGCCCAAGCACCAGAGGGTCTTGCAAAGCAGAGAAATACATGCCTGCCCTTGTGCCTTCATCATAATTACTACGATCCGTTGATTGAGGCGATAATTTCAGTAGCTCTCTCTCCTGTCTCATCTCTTTCAATCTTTGAAGATGCTTGAACCTTTCCTGCAGTAGTACAATTGATGATCCAACAACTGCTCCATCCTTATTCTGCCTTCCCATAATCGTCCTCCTGGTACGTGATGATCGACTAGTGTGTGAGTTCTTGCAAGAAAAGGCTTCAAACGAGGCGTTTTTGTGTTCTTGTGTTGTGTCACGAGTGATATATATAGAGGAGGGGTGTTATTGTTTTTGCCACTAGCGGTGTGGATGTTTCGATGCGATTGGTTTCAAGATGACGAAATGAGAGGAGAATCGGGCGACTGCGCAGCAAAGATCCAAGAGAGTAATGTTTGAAAGAGCAATGAAATAATATTTTGAAGGGAGGGTGATTAGTGATTAGAATATGGTGAAGGCAATGGGACTTTCATGCATAACTAAATGGTAAGAGGAAAAGGCCAAATGGGAATGGATATTGTAATTGGAAGGATTTGGTGATTGGAATATAAGGGTGGGTGATGCTAGCGTCGGCTTGTTTAGAGCACTCTTTCACGTTTCATTGATGGGTACATTTTTGTTGCCTAATACAAGAAGCTTCATTGCTTTCGAATGATGATGATTTGGTATTGTTTGTTGGAATAAACTAGTGCAGAATAATGGTGGCAGAAAATTGACAAGCTGTGGAAAATGTATAGCAACTTTGATTCGGAATCTGAAATTTTAGCTATTTATTTTTTTCAAACATTGAACCAAAATTTGGGCACCAACTTCACAACAAACATATACAAAGGGGTCAAGATTAATTAGAAAAATGAAGATAAAAAGTGAAGTGATTTTACATGGCTTGTCCTATTGCAGATTTGTCTGATACATTTGTGGGTAGCCCACTAGTATACATGTTCGACTGTGTAATGTAGTCGAACATGTATACAAGTATATACAAGTGCTCAAACAAAATATCAAAACCCAAATTGTGATTCTATATTTTGGGTAAGATGAAACATCATGCTTATTTTCCCAAAAGAATTATGAAGAATTATTACATTCTAAGCCTAATACAAGCTTTACAATTACAAAGGGGTAGAATCCCTGTCGTATAAAAGAATGTGAAGCAAATCTGATGAAATTTGCCAACAGACAATGCAGCTGAATTCCAATTTGCATTCTTGAATATATAGAGATGGCTCTAATTCTGTACATTATTTGCATCCAAGCTTGTGCATGAGAACCTGCATAAGAAATTTCCAAAACAACTTGCATTAGCACCTGGGTTCTATGAATGGTTTTTGCCTCCATATATCACGAGATAAAATCGAACCTGAGTAATAAATTTAATACACATTCATACATGATATAAGCTGAGTGTGTTAATATTAATAAAATTCAACAGAATCAGTAAACTTATACATAACTGTATAAAGTATATCAATGTAACTGTACATGCACTTGTCTTCATTAAAGGGAAACATTCTCCCTCGAATGAAGAAACTATAATACAGCGTGATACCTATTCCCCCAAAGTAGAGCTCGTGATTTAGAAAACCAACTACTTCCATTTCACCATTACTACAGTATTGGATTAGGACTTGTTCAAGTTCAGCACACCAGTTCCAAGCTCCAAATTATTTAATATAGGACTAAAGAAACAATTGTTGTTTTTCTAGAAGTAAATAAAAGTGAATCTCAGATACTAGGAAAGTGTTTTTCTCAGTGTCATGACTTAAGACTATGTTCATAAACATAATCAATTTGTTTCTTTTTAATTAATAAGAAAAAAGAAAGAGAGGGATGAGGAGTCCCTCAAAAAATACACAGCAGCCTATAACACCATCAATGAAAAGCTAAGCCCCAATCCCTCAACAGATCCGACATAATCAATTTGTTTATTTACCTCTAAACTGTTACTATTTGACAAGAGGTAAAGCTCAAAACACATCTTTTTCCTCTTTTTATCAGACAAGAGACAAGGAACAAAATATAACATAAAAGGCATCATGCTTTTTCACTAATTGCAGAATCAGTTTAATCCAAATACAATTGACATGCTGGCAAAAGAGGGGCTCCTAAGCAGAATTCTTATAGCATTAATTGGAATTTTTGTTAAGCCTTTTCCCATATAAAACTGACCCTTCTGATGTAAAAACAACACACCTCTAAAGCTCAAGCGGATGAGTTGCAGTTAATGCTTTCATTTCACAATGGTCAGTTAGTATCTTCTCTTAGCCATCTAGGTAAGAGCTCAGAGAATAGAATTATGAAATTAAAGGTCAATGTATTAAAGTTATCGATGAACCAAATGCTCAGGTCACATCTCTCCCATTCTAGAATGACAAGCTGTGATGAGTAAGACCGCAAGAATTGTGCAGCACCATAATATTTGGGAGCCAAATATATTATCTACATGACAATAGAAACCCTTAAGCAAAAACCAATGGCAAAACAAAACAGAAATTATGAATAGAATTAGAACAGCATCATAAGCTTACCACTCATTTGATTGTGATTTTCAGCTGCAAATTCTTTTTAGAGGTGTTGTCCAATACAATGTACTTTCCAAGAGACAATGCATTGTTCACAAACTCAGTCAGGACATCTATCCTGGTCTTCGATCTCCTAGGACTTGCAACTTATAAGCAACTTGGTTCTTGGTGATTGATTCACCTGTTTTGGATATTTCCCTTGCTAAAATTATGTGTGTCTGCTTACTAATGGGGACATTCTTTGAGGTCATTGCATGAAGAAGATTTAAGCATACTTGTGATTCCCCAATCTTGAGCAGGCCATCTATCAAGACAGTCCAAACAATCTCATCACCATTCCATTGTTTCTCAAGCATATCGTTGAACACCACTTCAGCCTTTTGGATCCGTTTTCTTTTGCAAAGACAGGATATAATAGCTGCATACATTGATAAAGTGAGCTTGAAGCCCCTGTTGCTAAGCAAATTAAGAGTATCTAGAGCAGCATCTACTCTCAAATTCTTGCAATAACCATTTAGGAGAGAGCAATATATAGCCACATTAGGACTCAGACCTTTCACCTTCATAAACTTCACCAACTGATCTGCCTCGTGACTTCTGCCATCACGACATAAACGAGAAATTAAGATGGAATATGTATCAACAGAAGGTTCACAGCCAATCTCAGACATCCTAACTAATAGAGTGTAGAAGGTATCAATAGTAACAACTTTTTCATCGAAAATGAGACTTTGGGCAGTGTCATTTTCAACAGCAAATTTTTCGGTCACTACCTGGCACTCTTTCTGTATACCTTTTAGCAATACATAGTAGGTTCGGTCATTCGGGTTACAACCTGTGTTTATCATTCGATGAAACAGAGAGAACGCGTGATCTAGTCTACCTAGGGATACAAAGCCATCGATCAAGCAGGTATACGTAACCTCGTCAGGATATAAGTTTCTGCACTCCATTTCTTCAAGCAAGATCTTTGCATCATCAACTCGGCCTTCCTGGCACAGACCATACATCAAAGCACTGTAGGTATGCAAGTTTGGAGAGCAATTTCTACTCCCCATTTCATGGAAAATCTTGAAAGCAAGATGTATCCCACTGTTCCTGCAGAGGCCATCAATTAGAGTAGTATATGTGATCACATTAGGCAGCAGACCATTTTCTGACATCTCATTGCATAGCTTCTCCGCTTCAGGCAGCCTATCTTCTTTAGATAAACCATTCAGAACAACATTATAAGTCTCAATATTTGGAAAGCAACCAATTTCTTGCATCCTTCCAAACAAAACCAAGGCATCATCAACTTTTCCATTCTTGCATAGGCCATCAATCAAAGTGGTATAGTTGACAAAATTTGGGCTCAAACCTTGCTGCATCATTTCCTGAAATAGTGCAGAAGCCATATCAAGCCTACCCCCTTTGCAGTACCCAGAAATAAGTTCTGCATATGTATATTGATCAGGTTTACATCCATTATCCTTCATCACCTCCATCAGCCTTCTGCCATTATCTAGATAGCCGCGTTTGGAATACCCATTGATGAGTGTGTTATATGTGATCACATTGGGAGGAGGGCCAACCTTCAGCATTTCACCAAACAGAATCATCGCGCTTTCAAGATTTCCAATCATGCAGAATCCATTTATCATAGCATTATAAGTTTTAGTGTTTCCTGAGTGACCATGTTGCTCCATCCAATTCAGAATCTTGAAAGCCACATCTACTTTCCCTCTCTCAGACAATTCATGTATCAGAGCATTATATGTCACTACAGTAGGAACTAATCCATTCTTCACCATCTTGTGGTACAACCCTATTGCTATTTCAAGTTGGTTGGATTTTGCAAGCCCACTGATCATGGTTGTATATGTCTGCACATTGGGCAGACACCTCCTCGCTCTCATGCTTGCAACAAGAGAGATCGCCTCATCTACACGCCCTACACCAAGCAACGCTGCGATGGGAACCGTGTAAGTATATACGGTAGGATTGATGCCATTCTCAATCATTTCCTCAATCATGTCCAAACCGTCATCCACCCTTCCATCATCACACAAACCATTAATAAGAGTACTATATGTTACAGCATTGGGATCAATCCCTTTCTCTACCATCTGATTAAAAACCACAAATGCTTTACCCAAATCCCTGTTCCTGCAATGACCAAGAATTAACGATGTATATGTGAACACATCTGGCACCATTGAATACAGATATATCTGACCCAATATAATCTCAGCCTCCTGAACCTTCCCACTCTTGCAAAGAATATTAATCATGGTATTCAAAGACAACAAACTCGGCTTGATCCCACTGTTCAACAATTCCGCATATACACTCTGAGCTGCAGCAACCATACTAAATTTGCCCAATTGAATCAAGAGAGAATTAAAACTATATAGACTATAAGAAAAGCCATTCCGATTAATCCCATTCAAGAACTCAACAACCCTCTTAATCTCTTCCTCATCCCTACAAGCTTTAATCATAAGAATCCTAACATGGTCCGCCGGCGCAAAGTTGTTATCTCTAACAAGCCTATTCAACATAGACATATAACAACACATATCGTGTTTGTAGAACCGTGACTTAGAAACCCAGAAAAAGAAGTGAAGAACAAAGTCAATACTTGTGTGATTTTCAATAATCTTGACAACGTGGTAGGGCTTTAGCTTCGGCGTCAATGATTTCAGGTCCGAGCTGCCCCTCCACGGGATTCGCGGATTGGATAGAATCTCACAGACTCGATGAACAAGATTCGGAGAGCAGCCCAGATTATCATGATGATCTGGGGTTGAAGAGAAACTGCGAAAAGGGTAAAAGAGGCGCCTACAATTGAAAATGAGATAGGGGAGATGGGGCTTAAGGGGTTTACCATTGCGGGCGCCGGCGGTGGAGAATGTGACGGCGGCGAGAGAGGTCATGGATCGCTAAGAATCGGAATGCCATAAAATGAGGAATGGTGAACGTGGAAAAGGGCAAACCACAGCACGAGAGTAGAGAGAAGGGTCGCCTACCCTCTCTCCTAGTAGTAGTAGAAGAGAAATTATAAGAAAGGAGAGGCAGTTAAAATTCATTTTCCTTGTTTATTTATGGGTTTAAATTTTTTTTAGTCATGTAACTTTGTTTCGTTTTGAAATTAGTCCCGATTGTTTTGACTTTTTGATTTTGGTCCAGTAAGTTATCAAAAAATTTGAAATTGGTCCTTTAACTCCGTTGTAGTCAGGCCACCAAAATAAGAATCGCTACCCATGTAATTATTTTATTTTTTTTTTTAATTTTGAAATGTCACCTAAACTTTTTTAATTCAAATAATTTGTGTTAAATTTTTTTTTTATTTTTTTTAGGAAGAGAGTGGTTTTTTCTGCGTTTATTTTAATTTTTTTTTTTTGGGTCAGTTTAGGTCCAGTAAATCGACCTGATTCGCTTTATCTTTTGATATACAAATTGTTTTAAAGCCGACCTAAAACCCGACTAAAATTATTAGGATTAAAAAAGTTCAAGTGGCGCTTTGAAATTAAAGAGAAAAATAAAATAATTACATATGTGGTGTTTACTTCGCTTTGAGAATTTCAGAAGTAGCGGTGAAAATGACCAATTTCAAAATTTTAGGAAACTTACAAGACCAAAATCAAAAAGTCAAAACAATCGGGACCAATTTCAAAACGATACAAAGTTACAGGACTACAAAAAATTTAACCCCTTTATTTATTTAAACTTAAATTTTCATTTCAATAAATTGTTTAAAATCCCCTATCTCCTATATTACTAATAGGGAGTTTTTGTTGATGATGTGTCAACTCTACATTGATTTAGCATATGTGTCATTCTAGGAGAAGTTTGATGTACATGTCATTAAAAATAAATCCTACATGTCACTAAAAATAAATCCTATGTGTAATTTTATTTTTGTATTGTTGGGGAATGAGTTGCACAGATCTATTCGGGGTGAATATTTAAATACAAATTTAATTCATTAATTATTACTAGCATGAATTAATCCTATATTAATTCAAATAATAATTACAACAACATATCATGATATAAAAGCCACGTAAAACCCACGACGCGGAATCTACGGGTTTACGTGAACGCATTCTCCTGGATGGCGGCATGGCTTTGGTCGGACGGACGGACTAACCAAAAGGACTTCCCAAGTATTCCCAAATTTCGCTTTCGACAATCCGGTGGAAGGATACTCAACAACAATTAACAAAAGGAAAAAATAAACTTTGTTGCACCACTTATGTGGATTTGCTAATATTTCCAAAGACACGGAATTGACTTTTAACGAACTAATCATCCCCTATTTATAGGAGAGGAGGGCACGAAAATTTTGGTGGTTTTTTTCAATGTGGGAAAAGACTTTTCTTGGTCACCAAGAAATCTTGAATATATCCCATATATTTTTTTTTTCCCATAATTAAAATATTCCACAAAAAATCCACCTCCTCTATTTTATGGTATAATTTTCAAAAATTTGAGCAAGATTCCAAGATTTAGATCTTCTTGAATTTATGAGATATTCTTGTATTTCAAAAATACATATCTTCCATAATATCTTTTCAAGAAAATCAAGAAAATCTTTCTTTGCCTCTATTTTTCCAAAAATTTCGAAATCTCTTAATGAATAACCAAGTGGGAGATTTCTTGAATTTAATGAGATAATCTTGTATTCCAAGAATACATATCTTCATTCCATAACAAAATTCAAAGAAAATCTTTCTCCTTTTTATTCATAATTTTCAATTTAATGAGGAAATATAAGCAACAATATTTATTTTATTTTAATCACCTTTTCGGTTATTGGACTATATGTTGGGCTACCGGGGGCCTTTAGGAGAATTAAGATTGGACCTTCTAATGGATCTTGAATATCTAATATTGAGCTACAATATAATTCAAGCCCATAAATATTAATTAATCCCACTACATAATTAATATTGCCTTATCCATCTTAACCCATATTACGGTCAATATGGCTCCCGGTCATTATTTCCGTGTTTAAGATTATCTAGCCCATTAATTAATTCAAGCCACTTTAAATAGCTTTCCATTAATTAATATCTTTTGTCCTTGGTCGAGAAATCGGTTCAACATTATTATCCATACCTAAAACAAATTCCACTTGCAAGATTTGGTATGATAAAACTTATGAACCTCCCCTGGGGCAAATCAAGCAAGCGTCTTTCGCACACGATTCTTCAGATTAAATCTTAGCAATTACATGTGACCAATAATATTGCCCAAGATAAAGACGATTGAATCTCTCTCCTCGATTCGCTACCCATGATAAGTCAAAGCAATAGTTACCGATCCCACGTGATCCTATTTCGGGGGACGAAGGTTAAGAAACAACGAACCACCGAGGTCTAATTCTTCCATGTTCGATTCAAGAATTTATCCTCCTCAGAGGTCCTATTCAAATAGATCACCATGCACTAGTGTAATCTCTTGGTCAAGACAAACCAATCTCGAGCCTTTACACCTCAACCTTTCGCGATGGTTGTTCATTTCCATCTAGGTCGTGAATGGGCGTATTTATAGTTACAAGGATCATTAATTTAATCTTCGTGATCGGGTATCACTAAATTAACTACAATGTAACACGCATTTAATTATTGAAACAGCTTATGCAATAAATATATATAACATTCAATCATATTTAAAGCATCGATAAACAATTTATTTCAAGAAATAAGTCCGAAATTCAGGTTTTATTATACAAAGTAAAAAGCATACTTTTCAAAGATAATCCCCAACAATCTCCCACTTATACTCAAAGTCCGCTTTTAAGTATACTACAACACGCCTCGAGTAGTCCGTGACATCTAATGTCACCTACACGAACCTAATAATTTCTCCCACTTATACTCAAAGCAGATTGACAACGGTCTTGACACCCATTCCACTCACATGTCTCTCGAATGTATTCAGAGGCGACGCTTTGTGAATGGATCCGCTAGTCGTCCTCGACGCTATCTTTGCCACATCTATATCTCCTCTTAACGATTTCTCGATAAGATGTCTTTCCTTTAATGTGTTTGTTTGACTCGTGGACTCTTGGTTCTCTTGAATTTGTAAATCGCCCCCCAGCGTATATTGCTGACAAATTCGTAACACCATCCAAGTCCACTAAGAAGATCTAGAGCCCAATCGGTTCTTTTTCACCGCTTCACAAGCGCCTACTTACCCGAGTCCCATGGTTGAGTCATTGATGCATTTTACTCACACTCGTCCATTTGATGGCTACACTTCCCAAATGGAAACACACTAATCGAGGCGATAATTTCGAATCTAAACTTGATTGGAAATCCGAGTCCATGTAAATGGGGGATTGAGTATCCGATCGATAAATCAACATTCTATCCCGAGTTCTTTTCGTAAACTTCGGAATGTTTTTAACTCGTAAATCGATTAAACTTTCCTCGAGTTACTCGATATCTTGCTACCATGCCTACGGCAAAAGCATATATCCGGTCTCGTATAACGAATGCATACATAAGGTTTCCGACAAAGAAAAGCAAGGAATACCTTTCATGTCATCTATCTCCTTTTCGTCTTAGGGAACATTTTCTTGGATAGATGGATTCCAAGTCCGAAAGGTAACGAATCCTTTCTTGGAATCTTGCATCTTTGAATTGTTTCAAAACCGGTGTCTATGTATGAAACTTGCGATAACCCGACCATCCTTTTCTTGTGATCTTGATCCCAAGGATGTGTCCGATTTTTCCCTAAGTCTTTCATATCAAACTGCTTTTGAAAACCATGCCCTTACGCCCGATCACACCTTCACATCATTCTCGATGATCACAATGTGATCTACGTGACAAATCTAAGAATACCAATGCAGCTTCCGACATCGCTTTTATACACACAACTTTCAAACTCGTTTTTGATCAAAACCCATAAGACTTTATAATATGATCAAAACTTTGGTTCCAAGTTCTGGATGCCTGTTTGAGTCCGTAAATGGACCTCTTGAGCTTTTACAAACTGGGTGTTCTTGGCCTGTTTCAATGAAAACTAGGGGTTGTTGCATATGGATCTCTTTATCAAGACTTCCGTTAAGGAAAGCTGTCTTGATATCCATTTGCCAGATTCAAAGTCCAAAATGCGCAAAGAATCGATAAGAGAATACGGATGGACTTAAGCATGGCTATGGGCTAAAAAAAGTTTCCACATAATCGATCCCATTCTTTTCGAGTATAACCTTTTCGCCATTAGTCTTTTGCTTCAAAAGGTTTCAACCTTCCCGTCCGATCCTTTTTTTTCTCTTATATACCCACTTGCATCTAATGGGTTTGACCCCATTAAGTGGTTCGACTTGCTCCCACACTCTATTATGAAACATAGAACCCACTTCGGCTTTCATTGCTGTTTGCCAAGAAACTGCATCCTTATCTTGGAGTGCCTCGTCATATGTCCATGGGTCTGAATTCCGAATCAAGTCCGAGGACTCTCCTATTCCCATGAATCTCTCGGTCGTCTAACAACCCTCCCACTATAACGAGGTCTTGCCAGAAAACGATCGTTTGGTATATCATCTAAATACGATCGACCGAGGTTTGCCCTCTAAGCTCATTTAAGGTAATCTCACTTCGGGTTTTCTTTGGTTCTATAGTTTTCTTCCCAAAATCTAAAGTGGGTGTGAATGTCCACCTTTTGATCTTGAATTATAGAACATTCACCCTTTTTTGTTCCCTCGGGGTATCCTACAAAACAAATTTTTAATTCTCGATAGAGGATCCAATTTACCGGTTTCCTTGTCCAACACGTAAGCCTGGACACCCCAAAGTTCTCATGTGTCTCATACTAGACTTGCGTCCGGTCCACAATTCTTTGGGGTTCTGGGAACTGATTTGGATAGCACCAAGTTCAGAATATAAGTCATTGTTTTCCAAGGCATGACCCCGTAATCGACTCGAAGATCCGTATAACTCATCATTGATCTAACCATTTCCAAAAGAATTTTGTTGCTTTGCTCGCAAAACCCCGCTTTTGTTGAGGGGTTCCGGTGCGTGAGAGTCGATACAATCCTTTCATCAGATAAGTAGTTCAAAAACTCATCGCTGAGGTATTCGCCTCCACGATCAGATCGTAGAGACTTGATACGTTTTTCCCTATGATTCTCTGTTTGAGCCTTAAATTCTTAGAATTTCTCAAAGGTCTCAGATTCATGCTTCATAAGGAAAATGTACCTTGAGTAATCATCAATAAAATTACTCATAACCTCCTCTTGCTTTGGTTGACATTGAACTACGACATCTATGTGAACGATCTCTAACACTTCTTTAGCCCCATTCCCTTGGCTCCAAATGCCATCTTGGTCATATTACCCTCCAAACATGATTCAAGGGGTTGGATTCGATTCAACTTGGAGACGCCTCCAAAGAACCATTTTCACCAACCTTTGGATCCTCTTTGGATTTATATGACCTAATCTTAGATGCCAAAGAAGTATTTCGCTCACGCTTTTGTTTGGAAAATAGTTGATGTGTTATAGGATGCATTTCGTGAGTGGTGTGCACAGTTAATTTTATAGAGATTTTCCATCAATGTCCCATAACAGGTACACTCATCATTTCAAAAATGATGTCATTCTTATTAGAAGAAACTTAGTGTCCTTTAATCGATTTTTAGAAACCGAAAGTGAATTCTTTCTAAAACTGAAAACATAAAGATAATCTCAAAAAAAAAAAAACTTTATCTTCAAAAGATAGGTGCACTTCTCCCACTACTTTAATCGCTACTCATGTAGCATTGCAATGTCTCGCTACTTACGTAGTATTGCAATAATCGTTACTATCGTAAAGCATTGCAATATCTGCCATTTACGTAGCATTGCAATGTCTTCTACTTTCAATAACGTTACCCGAAAGATGATGAGGATCTCACTCCCACTATGTTGCGGATCATTTAGAACCCGTGAAGCCAACATGATTAGTGGATCTCGTATCAACCACCCACGAATGAGAAGTATACGCTAAACAAGTTTCAACAACTAGTGTATGAGAATTACCTTTCTTTCCGTCCCTTTTGGGGTTGGAACAGGCAAAACCTCCATTGTCCTCTCTCACCGCAGCTTAAGCACTTCCTCTTTGGATTTTCCTTGACACAACAAGCATTCCTCATCTTACCATTGCCCTTGGCAATAGTTGAGTTTTATTGCTTATGGCCTTTGGTCCTCTTCTTTATCTTGCCTACCCTTGGCCTAGAAAATGAAGACGGACCACTTGCCATTAAAGCTTGAGTTTGGTGCCTCTTCATCATTTCTGCCGTGACCAAAAGCTTGCAACAAATTAGCTAGCGAGGCCAAAATTCTCAAAAACCTTTTGGACAGAGAGTGAAGTACCAAATTCATCTGAGTCTCCAGATCATAATCTGCACTCAGAATCTCAAGTTTGTTCAGATGTGCCATCTATTTTGAGGACATAATCCCTTACGGGTTTTCCCTCCACCATTTCAGCGACGACATCTCTCGCAAGGTGATCTGACGAGTCCCGCATGTTTTGACTAGTCAGTTGGCTCATCTGATTTTTGTGTGTCAAAATCCACTTGTGCTTTTGTGCAGTTAGGACAATTATAATTTTCCAATCAATATAGTTTCCATACATATTGCATTGACTTTAAGTATAATGAACAGTGGATTAAAAGGTTGTGACATGATGAACTGAAATAAACAATAATATGCATAAGCACAAATATATCACAAGGTTTGATCACATGCCATCATATTTAAAATCTCAAAAAAATATGAACAATGATCAGCCAACATCTCAAAAACAGTTTTTAAATAAGCCACGTTGGGTGGGTCATTATTTAAACACATTCAAGCCGGTTACAAACAAGAACAAAGCATACAAACCCTTAATATCCAGATTAATAGTTGGCTCCCAACTTGACCAATATAAAATCGACAGGGACTCCTTAGAAGTATATGCATATCAATTTTATACCTAAGTAATAACCATGATTAAATACAGATTACTATTTCGCTTTGATCGAGCCTCGTTGGGAGGGTCATCGTCGCCACTAGTTATAACCCCACAATCATCCGTTTGGAATTCATTCATGTGAAACCTATCTTTTGACAATCCCCGTTGGGGAATTTCTCCAAAAGAATTCACAAATAAATAAATCATGGAGGTCAAAATTAATTCAATTTTATTATCCTAATAAAATTGTCAATTAATTATTTAAAACATACTTAGTAATTTTGAAGTTGAGATTTTTCAATTTGGCAACCCTCATGCAAACACATTTAAACAAATTAAATAAAGCATAAGATAAAGACAAATAAAATCAAGCAAAAATGTAAAAAATAAACATATTGGGCACAAATTATCCAATTGTCATGGTTTGATTTTTTGGCTTGATCTTGAAGAAACACGCCTCGAATTTCTCCCACTCATTACGTCTCGAAAAATACTTACCGAAACTCGAACACCGGCTCGCCATTTCGATGCAGAGATCTTGTCCGTGGGCGACCGCTTAACTTAACCCTTTAAGCGACCTCGGCAACTGGCGGAATGGCGGGGTTTCATATTGACACCTCGGCGGCCCGAAACGGCGGTCGGCCGTCCTCGGCCCTCGGCGGCGGCAACGCGCGTCCAGCCTTGCATCGCCAGCATCTTCGCCCGCCTCCGCCCGCGACGCCGACATCGCCCCGCGTCTCCCGCCGCGCACCCGTCGTCTTGGTCACCCGCCCACGTCACCAGCACTCACGCCCGTGCGCCGGCTTGTACGCATCCATCCTGCGCTCGGCCCGCTGGCTTCGCCTGCGCCAATGCGTGCCAGCAGCCAGCCGCCCCCGCCCTACGCTGGTTCACGGATTTCGTCCTTTAATTCTTCATCTCTTGCGTTCCGTCGGTTACAATTTATTTACAAAAAATAAATAAACCTAGATCTGAACTAGTCTATTACATTGATCCAAATCAAACAAATCCTAGTCTACTCGTGGATTTTCTCACGAGGCAAAAAAACAAATCCGAATCGAATCGAATTAAAAACCACGGTTTATATGCATGCAAAATAAAACATTAAAATCCATGACAATTGGATACCGCAAAAAAGATCTAACAGTTCTACTATCCAATTTCAAATTTAATGTCCGTGAATTAAATTACAATTTAAAAAATTCAGAGCCCGAAACAGTGGCTCTGATACCAGTTGTTGGGGAATGAGTTGCACAGATCTATTCGGGGTGAATATTTAAATACAAATTTAATTCATTAATTATTACTAGCATGAATTAATCCTATATTAATTCAAATAATAATTACAACAACATATCATGCATATAAAAGCCACGTAAAACCTACGATGCGAGAATCTACGGGTTTTACGTGAACGCATTCTCTCGATGGCAAAGCTTTTGGTCGGACGGACGGACTAACCAAAAGGACTTCCCAAGTATTCCCTTAGCCCTTGCTCGACAATCCGGTGGAAGGATACTCGCGAACAATTAACAAAAGGAAAAAATAAACTTTGTTGCACCACTTATGTGGATTTGCTAATATTTCCAGCACATGGAATTGTACTTGGGAATGAACTAATCATCCCCTATTTATAGGAGAGGAGGGGCACGAAATTTTGGTGGTTTTTCAATGTGGGAAAAGACTTTTCTTGGTCACCAAGAAATCTTGAATATATCCCATATATTCTTTTTTCCATAATTAAAATATTCCACAAAAATCCACCTCCTCTATTTTATGGTATAATTTTCGAAAATTTGAGCAAGATTCCAAGATTTAGATCTTCTTGAATTTATGAGATATTCTTGTATTTCAAGAAATACATATCTTCCATAATATCTTTTCAAGAAAATCAAGAAAATCTTTCTTGCCCTCTATTTTCCAAAAATTTCGAAAATCTCTTAATGAATAACCAAGTGGGAGATTTCTTGAATTTAATGAGATAATCTTGTATTCCAAGAATACATATCTTCATTCCATAACAAAATTCAAAGAAAATCTTTTCCATCTTTTTATTCATAATTTTTGAATTTAATGAGGAAATATAAGCAACAATATTTATTTTATTTTAATCACATTTTCGGTTATTGACTATATGTTGGGCTACCCAGGGGGGCTTTTAGAGAATTAAGATTGAACCTTCTAATGGATCTTGAATATCTAATATTGAGCCACAATATAATTCAAGCCCATAAATATTAATTAATCCCACTACATAATTAATATTGACTATCCATCTTAACCCATATTACAAATAATATGGCTCCTTGGTCATTATTTCCCGTGTTTAAGATTATCTAGCCCATTAATTAATTCAAGCCACCAAATAGCTTTCCATTAATTAATATCTTTTGTCCTTGGTCGAGAACGGTTCAACATTATTATCCATACCTAAAACAAATTCCACTTGCAAGATTTGGTATGATAAAACTTATGAACCTCCCAAGGGGGCAAATCAAGCAAGCGCGTTTTGCACACGATTCTTCGTATTAAATCTTAGCAATCACATGTGACCAATAATATTGCCCAAGATAAAGTACGATTGAATCTCTATCCGATTCACTACCCATGATAAGTCAAAGCAATAGTTACCGATCCCACGTGATCCTATTTCAGGACGAAGGTTAAGAAACAACGAACCACCGAGGTCTAATTCTTCCATGTTCGGGCTCAAGAATTTATCCTCCTCAGAGGTCCTATTCAACAAGATCACCATGCACTAGTGTAATCTCTTGGTCAAGACAAACCAATCCGAGCCTTTTACACCTCAACCTTTCGCGATGGTTGTTCATTTCCATCTAGGTCGTGAATGGGCGTGCTTATAGTTACAAAGGACCGTTAATTTAATCTTCTGTGATCGGGTATCACTAAATTAACTACAGTGTAACACGTATGAATTATTGAACAGTTATGCAATAAATATATATAACATTCAATCATATTTAAAGCATCAGTGATAAACAATTTATTTCAAGAAATAAGTCCGAAATTCAACGATTATACAAAGTAAAAAGCATACTTTTCAGTATAATCCCCAACATGTATATCCTAAACAATCTTCTATCCCCTATATATCCTTCTATATATTAGTAGAGAGTTTTTTTTTCTCATGATGTGTCAACTCCATGTTAATTTAATTTATGTGTCATTCAATGAGAAATTTGATTACACATGTTGTTGGTCCCGGTGCAAACGAGTCTTACACGTGTATGGGGGGGGAATACACGTGTTCAGTGTTTTAAAACTTTTCTTTTACTGAGGTCAGCTTGGGTCGGTTGTCCTGAAGATTTGGTCCTGAGAAGCACAAATCACTCTGAGTCAAAGTCTATCGAGACAAATGATCCTGAAGTCGCTTTAAAACCTCGAGATAATCCCAACCGAGTCCTCGAAGTTTTCAGAGATCCCGAGTTGCTTGGATCGATAACTAACTTATCAACCCTCGGAAGAGTAAGTTCAGCTTTTGGTAACTACCGTTCTAGCTACTTTCGGATGTCTAATTGTTGGCCCTTTAGTTTATACTCATTTTAAGCTTTGCTGAAAACCTTCCTTTAATGGAATAGTGATTAAGCTGTGATTCAATTATATGCAACTTCCAGTGGATTGATTCCAACTGAAATGTCAGTGAAAATATGCTTTCGCTTTTAAGTCAATGCAAATTTAAGCCTACGATAAAAAAAGCAATAAACAACACAAGAATTTATAGTGGTTCAGAGACTCAAGCTCCTACGTCCACTCTCTCTGATCCTCAGAGAAATTCACTAATCACTTCCTTGAGCTTTCTGACTACCTCGCGTAGTTTACTTGCTCAACTCGGCCCTGAGCTTTCTGACTACTCCACGTAGTTTACTTACTCAACCCGACCTTGAGCTTTACGACTACCTCCGTAGTTTACTTACTCAAACACAAACAAGCTTTCGACTACCTCTCAGAGCTTACTAACTTCACCTCTAGAGCTTTTCGACTACTCCAGCGTAGTTTACTAACTCTTTATAACTCTTCTCACCAACAATCACACTCAAACTACCTTCTAAAGGGTTTGGGGTTTCTTGGTTGGTTTCCAACTAGGATGAGATATCCTTTACAATAAAGTACAATGCAAAGGCTAGGATATCTCGACTAAGCTTTGGATATATCTTATCAAGCTAGGCTTAGTTTAATGAGCTCTCTTCAATTTAAAAGCACTTGGGAAATTCTAAGTTTTTCGAGTGCTTTAACTTTGTGATAATAAGTTTGAGCTCTTGAGTTGTTTACAAATTTCCCGTAACCTTACAATGTAGAGGGTCACAAGTATTTATGGGCATACACCAAGGTCACTCTTGAAAAACTATCCGTTGAAGGAGATAGCTTCGTGAGTTTCCTCTTATGGTGTGTGAGGAACTGCTATATTTAGGGTTTGAAACTCCCTAACACGCTTTTAGGCAATAAATTTTCATGTAGCCGGGTCTTCACTTTTTGCGATCGGAACTTTGTACTTGACATCTTTTTTCAACTATCCTTTATCGATGTCGATATGGTACATTGTTGTCTTCCTCTTTTTGACTTTTGCCTCCAGTTAAAGGTAGACACCTTCAACGGCTCTTTTGGTTACAAACTCTGAGTTGATATAACCTTAACAACACTCTGACTTAGTTCCTTTTGCCTGCATTTGAATGTCTTGGCAAATATCTATTTTTCTAAGGAATCACGATTTTCTCAGTATTGCATCCTTCAGATAGATATTCCCAGTGCCTCGAAACATTCAGGTTTATACTGAGCATTCGATGCATTCTTGAGTCTTGATAATTCTTGTCTTGATATTCTTGATCTTCATTCTTGATCTTACGTCTTACGTGTCTTGAGTCTTACGAGTCTTGAGTCTTACGAGTCTTGGCGTCTTGAGTCTTCACGGATATCTTGGTGATATCTTTGAGTCTTCATCTTTGAGTCTTGATTCCTCGGTTTCATCTTTGAGTCTTGAAGATCTCGGTTTCACATCGAAGTCTTCGATTCTCGCTTTCTCGAAGTCTTGAAACTTTAGTTTCATATTCAAACTTCGCTTCTTCGAAAACATATCTTGAGTTCTTCAGAATCTTTAGATCCTAACCTGATCTATATCTGCTGACTATACATTTTGCGATATCATCCTGAATACTCTAAAACCGAATCCTTGACTCAACTATCAAGATTATCCTGAACATGTCATACTCAGGGTTTTGGGATCTAATCAAAATCATATATCTTTATTAAATTCATCTCCCAACAATTTCCCCCTTTTTGATGATGCCAAAACCTATCTTGTTACAACCATACAACCTAAACTCAGGTTTCAGTTTATCCTATTACAAGATTGGTTATGTCTCCAACAATTTCCTGAATAGAGAATCTCCCAACAATTTCTTAAGTAGAGAATCTCCTAACAATTAATCATTCAACAATTTCTTCAGTAATGAATCTCTCAAAGGATTCATCACCAAATACTTAATAAACAATTTCCCCATAAACAATTAATTCAGAGACATCATTCAGCATATCAAAAGTAAAAGACATGTAAATAAGATAATGAGATATTATCTTTTGAGCATAAATGATAAGTTTTCATTGATGATAGGTAGTCTGTTACAGGTTACAATGAATCTTATCAGAACAAAATCAAAAAGACAAAAATATATAAAAGGTTACATGAATCTTCTGAGTCTTTATCTTCCGAGTCTTCATTCTGTTCTTCAGCTCTGCTCCTCAGTCTGGTTCTTCAGCTCTGCTCTTCCACCTCATCAGCAGGGACTTCTAGGTTGAACATTCCGTAGTATCTTCTCTTCAGCGCATCTCTTTCCTTGATGATATCCGGACTGTTCCCTGTCAGACCTAACTGAGTGGCGTACTGAGATATTTCCTGAGAAATGACCTTCTCATTCACACAGCCATTCTCGAGCATAGGAGGAGGGTACACATATGGACCAGTGGGCTTATTCCGCACCTTTTCTTCATCCGCAAGATTTATCCATCCTGAAGATATTTTGGATAGAAGGTCGAGATAATCAATGAAAGCCTCATTCGGATCCGAGCTCTCCCTCTCCACTCTCTCGAAAGACATCATAGTAGAACCAGAAGGTTCTCTTGATCTCTTCCCACACATCATTGAGATGGACTGGCATCCACTTATCAACATGCGGCCATTTTAGTGCTTTAGTGCTCCCTTTCCTCTTGCTAGCAAACCTTCTGAACCCACTCCTTCTTTTCTGCTCTTCTTCTACTTTCTTTCTGATCACTGGTACACCAGAAACATAAGCAGCAGTTTTCTTTGCTTGTTCGATCCAAAGTGTTTTCAGAGCATTCCTTGTGTTGAAGACTTTCTTCTTGGGCACGACTCGTAATCTTCAAGATCTAATATCGATTTCCTCGATCGGCTTAGAAGCCTTAGCACGCTTGCTCTCAGGTTCAACAATGCCCAAGGCTTTCCTCTTCATAGGCAATTCAGCAGCAGCCTGGCTTGTTCCAACCTTAGCTCTATCACTCAGTTTCTCTCTTGTAACTTCAAACATGGTTTCCTCAGAAACCTGAGTGTAGATCGGCTTCTCCACCTTACTGAACTTCAGCTTCTCAGTAGCTTCGACTTCCTTCAAGGCTTTAGATAGACTATTCATTTCAGCTTCCTTTTGCGCCTTTTTCTCCAAAGTACGTGTCAATAACTTCCTGAAGTCTTCACCTGGCCTTTCCCCCTTCTTGGCACCGTAATTTGGAAGAAGTCTAGAGAGTGCTATGTCCATATGGTATTGCTCTTTGCTTACACAGCGCACCTCTCCTGCTAACTGGTCCTGTTCATCTTCTAGCCTCCTGAGGTGGTTCTTTGCCACAGAGAATTCTTCCGAAAGATGGGCAAACTGGCCAGAGAGAGCATCTTTAAACATCTCTGTCATCTTGGTCATGAGCATTGAGCTCATTTCCTCAACAAAGAGACTTGTTCAAAGACTTCGTTCTTCTCTCTCGCCAATTTCACCTCTAGAAACTCGGTTTCTCTCCTCGTGCTTCATTTTAAGTTCAAGACTTTCAATTTCGACTTTTGACTCCCTCTAGCTTCTCATTCAGCTTGTCTTCCATGGAGGTCATCTTTGAGGTCAGAGTGTCTTGAAGTTGCACCAGGTCTGAAGATGAACTCAGATTCTCCATCTTCTGAGATTGGCTGGCCAATGTCTCTTCCATCTGATTGATCTTGTTCAACATTGGCTCAACCTTCTCAAGCTTCTCCATTATGGGAGTGAGGTCGATCTCAGGAACATTTTGCACCTTCTGTGTTGATTGATCATCCTGGGGTTCAGACACAACCTGAGGGTCGGTCTGCACTTGAGCATCAGCTTCATCATGAGCTCCAGTCTCTAACTGAGCCTCAATCTGTACATCAGACAATTCAGAGTTAAAGATAGAAACTTCAGTAACTTTGGCATAATTGTTAATAGTGTCAAAAGGTACCTGAAGAGTGATAGCTTCAGTCTGAGGTTGAATGATTTCAGGTTGATCAGCACAAGAAGTTTCCTTCTCCATCCGAGATCGATCTCAAAGATCTCCCCGTTGGTCCCCATCTTGAGATTTGTCTCTCTTTGCTAGGGGCACCAACTTCAAAGAGCTCTCCTCTCAAATGATCTTCTTTCCCCTCGAACTAGCTCATCAAAATCGGAGATTTTCATCCTGAGCTTTGTCTTTCTGAATCCTGAGAACTCGGTGAGGAAAGTTGTCTCCTCGTTCCACCAGTCTTCCCCTCTGAATGAAGCAATATTAAGCATCTCTGGAAGAGTCTGGTTGAGGATGAAGACCGTTGACCTCAATCTGAAGAAGATGTCTTGGAGGTCAGGGGAATAAGCTCACCAGTATCGGTCAAGAATGAACCGTTCCCCCTTGCTTCGCCATTCGGTCTCTTCAGCTTCACCTTTCTTGAGCATCGGGCTCTCAGGTTCAGTTGGAAAATCTGCTGAAAGATCTTCTAAGAGCTCATTCAGGAGCTCATCAAAATTCACTTACTCCTCGAGGCTCAAAGAAACTCGAGGTTTGGGCAGTCGCTTCCTCGCTTTGAATCTGCTTGGTTCGAGGTCCGAGCAGCGCCTCCTCCTCAGCCGGATTTTCGGTTTGCTCGAGAACCGAATCTGCACTTCTCTCGCCAGAATCTGAGCATCTTCTGTGGTCTGAGCCGCCACATCCTCAGATGGAATCTGAACATTTTCTGAGGTCTGAGGTCCTTTGAAAATTTCCTGAGTTTGGGTGTGCTGATCTGCTCAAAGCTTCCAGATCGACTCATTATGCACTTTCCCACAATATCCATCAATACTCAGTTTTTTTCTACAGAGATGCCGTTTTATGCAGAGTAGCTTCAAACTTAACAGGTTTCTCGGCAACCTTGTCAAGATACTCCTGCTCCCGTCCCAACATATACAATGAGGGATCATCTCCCCTATCACACAACTCAAATACATCGTTTAAATCCTTAGGGACTATACAAAACTCACGAACAAAATCCACATACTTCATCGATTGTTCAAGATGAGAAACAAAAATTTTGGATTCTATATTATCCTCCTCATCTATTTCCATATTTGCAACAAACTCGACACCTCATGAGCATACTCCCCTTCCCGTCGATTCGCGACGAGGTTCGGTCGCCACAATCGGATTAAGTGGAGCGTCTCTTCTTTGTGCTTGGCGTTGGACGTACTCTCCAGAGAAACCACGCATTCGTACCATGGCTTATTTGTCTTGGCTAATTTGTCGAAAACGGTAGGAGCCATTTGAGATTTGAAGATTTGAAGATTTAGGGTTTAGGTTTTCTGGGCAAAAGGGGATTTTCTTGCAGAGGGTTTTGGGAATGAAGGGTTTGATAAAATTTGGCTTGAATGGCTTCTTGAGGAATATATAGTTTCGAGATCGTGGGAATTCGCGTTGGTTAGGTGAAAAACAACGGTTGAGATTAATCGCCGATTAATCGGGTATGCGAACGGTCGATTCCCGAAAAGTAAGCCGCCAATTTATCCTCATTGGTCATTAATGTAATAGAGCATTAAATGATTGTTGACCTTCTTCAGAATTTCAAAAGATCCCGCCCAAAAACATTCTTTAGGTGTTTTGTATTTATTGCAAATGATTACTGAGCTTCACTTAAGCAATAAATGAGTCGCATGAGTCATTACTTCTTCAGACTAATTTCCTCTGTCGGTCTTTTTATTGAGTATTGACCTTGATAAAATGTCAAGATAATTTCGAGTCTTGAATGGGTTCAAGATGCTAATGAGTATCGACCTTCAAGAAATCTGAGTTTCGAGACTCGATTCGGATTTCCATTTTATCCTGAGTTTCTCAGTAGAGTTCTGAGAAAACTTCATGCATCTGAAAACCTTCTATTTTTCAGATTTTACTCTATACACCTGGATCTAACATCCCTAATTCAACTGATAGTTCCTGAAATCTTAATTCAGCCAAAGGTTTAGTCAAGATATCAGCTCTCTGCTTATCAGTATGAATTTTCTACATCCTTATGTCCTTTTTTCTCGACATGATCTCTCGATGAAGTGATGTCGATATCCACATGCTTGCATCTCGGTGTGCAATACCGATTTTGTGAAATAGCAATGGCACTATTATTGTCACAAAATATTGGTACTTCATTGGCTACAACTTTATAATCCCTTAATTGTTGTCTGAGCCAAAGAATCGAAAGCACGCAGACTTCCTCGCAACCATGTATTCAAATTTGAAGAGTCTTGGTTGCTATCGAGGTCCTGCTTTCTTCAAAACCAAGATATCACCATTTCCTAGAAATTGACAAGTTCATGTAGTGGACTTCCGTCAATCTCCGCAACCTCCATAATCAGCATCTGAGTAACCAGTTAATTCAAGGTTATCATCAGCTGGATACCATAATCCTCAATTCATTGTGCCCTTAAGATACTTCAGTATCTTTTTGGCAGCCTCCATGTGACTAGCCTTAGGATTAGCTTGGTATCTTGCACATATCCCAACAGCAAATGTTATATCCGGCCTACTTGTCGTGAGATAGAGCAATGATCCAATGATTCCTCTATAATCGATATGACTTCTTGACGGTGCCTTCGTAATCGATCCATCTTGTAAATAGTATTCATAGGAATCCTAATCGCATTGCAATTACAGACACCATATTTGGCAATCGATCTCGGTGTACTTTTGCCGGTTGATGAATATTCCTTCCTTTGATTGTTTCACTAGAAGACCTAGAAAGAGATTTATCTCTCCCATCATTGACATCTCAAACTTACCTTTCATCAGTGTTGAAAACTTTTCACACAGCTGATGGTTTGGAGATCCAAAATGATGTCATCAACATATATATCCAACCAAGAAGATATCTTCCCATCTTCTATCCTCGAACGAGTTCTATCAACAATCCCTTTGACAAAACCATGGTCAAGAAGAAACCGAGAAAGAGTATCATACCATGCTCGGTGCTTGCTTAAGACCATACAAAGCTTTTCCGAGCCTCAGAAACTTGGTCATTCTGCTTTGAAACCGGGAGGTTGTTCCACATAAACCTCTTTCTTTAAGCACACCGCTCGAAAATGCACTTTTCACATCCATTTGATAGATCAGGAACTTCATGTGGGCAAAGATATGCAAGAAACAATCTGATGGCTTCTAGTCTTGCAACTGGTGAAAAGGTTTCATCATAATCCAAGCCTTCTTCTTGGGAATAACCTTGTGCAACTAGACTTGCCTTGTTTCTTACAATGTTGTTGTTTTCATCTCTTTTATTCTTAAATACCCACTTGGTTCCAATGACATTGTGCCTTTCAAGTCTATCTACTAGCTCCCATACTTCATTCCTTGAAAATTGATTCAACTCATCTTGCATAGCAGTAATCCAATGAGAATCTTGTAGAGCTTCACCAATCTCAGTAGGTTCTTTCTCTGATAGGAAGCAGCAGAATAGTGCACTCTCACCATGGAACCTTCTTGTTTTGACACCTTCAGTTAGATCACCCCACAATCTGACTTGTAGGATGACTATCTAACCATTTCCTTCTTGATGTTCCCCCTTCAATAGTATCCTCAACATTTGAAATGTTAGGTTCAGTTAATTCAAGAAACTTCGAGGAACAACAGAAAAATGAGAAAGGAATCATCTTCCTCGTGGAAATTCCATTCGAACATTGTCGAGACATTTGTTCCCCTTTGGTTGATAGATTCAGAATTTACCTCAGTTGTGACCACATCTTCATTGGCATCACATACCTGAGTCTGAACTAGTGTCTGTTCAGATTGGTCACCTTTGGTGTGTTGGCTTTCCTGAGTCTCACCATCCTCGAGTTCCATCCTCGAACTTCTTTATTCGAGTCCGAGTCACCCAATCATAGATAGTGACCGACTTCTTCTTTTCGTGTTCAATGGATGATTTGTCATTCTTTTTTTCGGCTTAATCTGGTGATCCTCTTGGTCGGTTCATTCATCTGCATCATGTTCCCTGCTTCTTCCGAACACAAGTAGATTCATCAAAAACAACATGAGGTGTTTCCTCCACAATAAGAGTCCTACAGGTTGTAAACTCGAAAAGCTTTACCGACTTGTAATACCCTAAGAATATTCCTTCATCGCCTTTCTATCAAATGTTTTCAACCGATCTTTACCATTATTGTGTATGAAACACTTGCAACCAAACACACACGAAAAGAAAGAAACAAGAGGCTTCCTTTCATTCCAAAGCTCATAAGGTGTTTTGCCTTGACTCTTGGTCAACATGGATCCGTTTCGAGAGTAGCATGCGTTGTTGACTTGATTTCAAAATCTTTTAGAATATCGAAACCCGGTATCATTGTCCTTGCAGCTTTTTTCGAGTCATGTTCCTTCTTTCAAAGAACACCATTTTGTTGAGGGGTCCTTGCAAATTTGATGTTTCATGAGTAATTCCATTTGGTTTGCACAATAATCGATATGATATGATTTATAAATTCAGTTCCTTGTCGATCCGATTTTGACCACACTCGATTTTTTTTCTCAATACCGAGCCTTTTCAATAATTCTAGCGACTTTTATCTCGAGTCTCTTTCTTCTTCGAAAAGAATATGACCCAAGTATATCTTGAGTAGTCATCAACTACTACCAATGTGTATTTCCCGCCATTAGTGTTCACTTTGGTGTTATAGGACCAAAGAGATCCATATCGCAAAGAATCGAAGTATTCTTTTCAAGAGAAACATCTACTTTTTTTAAATGATGCTCTAATTTGTTTTCCTTTTTGTACGCATCACAAATATGTTCCTTACTGAACACTTCATTAGGCAACCCTCTCACAAGAGCTAATCTTGCAAGCTTATTCAAGGTTTTGAAATTCAGGTGATTCATTATTTTATGCCATAACCAACCGGGTATCTGTGGAACTTTTAGAACCAAACATGTATCTTTAGGAGTTGAACTCCAATCAAAAGATATACATTTCCTTTTTTTAGTACCAACAAGAATACTTTTACGTGTTGTATCATCTTTCACATAACATAAGTTCTTAGAGAACTCAACATTAAAACCCTTATCACAGAATTGGCTTATTGAAAGCAAATTATGCTTCAATCCAGATACATATGAAACACCATGGATATGAACTGAGTCGATTTCCAAAGTTCCATATCCTTCATCGCCTTTGAGTTATCTCCAAAAGTGATCCGAGGGCCTCTTTGTTCAACATAGTCACCGAGTATCTTCTTGAATCTGTCCATATGTCTTGAACATCCACCGTCAAGATACCGCACATCGTGGGCTTTTTTTCATCTCTCGCTCATCGCTATATGATCTTTGATCACCAAAGTGCCCTTGTTTTCCTCCCCGAAAAATGATCAATTCTTAGGTACCCAACATAGGGTCCTACAAGGTTAGTTGTACCTTTTCGAATCCAAATCACCGACAACTCTAATCACTTTAGAGTGGCTAATTTGTCTTCCATAAACATCAACATACACATTTACTACTCTAGGTGCCTTAGCATTTTTCTGTGTATGTGTGCTAGCTTTAACATGAACATGAGCCTTTGAATTTTTCTTTGGTTCAGGCCTTTTTTGTTCGGATGCTTAGGCTTTTGTCGCAAACGGGTCTAAATCTTTGTTGACTCGGTTCGATAACCTTTACCCTTAGGCAAGTGGGGTTCAGGTTATCTCAGATTTGAAATTGGGTCTTTCAAGATACTGAGGACTTGGTCTCTTCAGTTGAGAATGTCTCTGCTGAGTGTTTCTCTTCTAAAGATTCCTCTGATGGTTCAGTGCAGATCCTTTCAGGTTTACATTCTTAGCTTGAGGCTTTGAAGTACTTGCTCGAATTTTTCAATCGAAAGTGCTCGGTTTTCTAGCCTTCACCGAGGTTTGGGCTTTCCCTACCCGATCATTCAGTTTTTTGAAAACCATGGGTCATTTTCCTTGTCTACAACCTTGGGCATTTCTTCGATTTGAAGTGTGGGTGCCATCGGGTTTTACAAAGATTGTCTTCTTGCTACTTGATGCAAAGATTCAGATGACCTTGTGAGGTTCCCCGAATGTATCCCAATCCGCATTTTATAGTGGCAGATCTCTGGTAACTCAATTTCATCTATTACTTTAGATGCAGATTCAATAGAGTTAGCTTCTTTCGTGCACTATCCTCACAAATTCAGAGAGTTTCATGCTTCTCGAGAGGTCATTGAACTTAGTTACGATTAGTCAATCTCTTCAAATGGATTTCTCTAGCTTTTTCGCTTAGGGTCATTATCAACTTCTCTTTCTATGAGAGTTGTACTTTAAGAACATCCAGTTCATCAGTAGCTCCCATTAATTGAGAAGTGATCTCAGTTTTGCTAGAGTCTTTCCATTTTAGATTTTCACCTTGATTCCTTATTCGCTCTTGAGTTTCATTTAGCAGTTCTTGTAAAAAACAAAAGATAGTCCTTCATCGATTCTCAAAAGAATCCATCGAGTCAAATTGATTTGCTTTACGCTTGAACTTGACAACTCTTGTGCTAGTGTAGGAGCAACAACAGAGAAAGAAGAGTTTACCTCCTCAATGGCCATCGACAAATGTCATCACTTTCACCGTCGAGAATATTTCATCCAAGAGCTAGATCCTCCTCGTAATGTTCTTCTTCTCGCAACCATGGCCTTTTTTGCTAGAGAACTTCTTGTCTCTTTTTAGCTTGCCTTTCTCTTCTCTCCTAAGACTTTCGAGTTAGGACAATCATACCGAAGTGACCTTTCTTTTTTTTAATTATAAAGATCTGTTGGCATCATCATCCTGATCACTTTCTTCCTTGGACTTGGAGTCCTTCTTTCTGGATGAAGATCCTTCAGTTTTCAGGTCCTTTCTCTTCTCAGTTGGTTTGTCCTCGGGTTTCTTCCGGTACATGTGATTCCTTTAATAGCTTTTGTATTTTCCATATCGACTATTAAGTCTTTCAAACCTCCTTGCCATCAGTGCTAGCTTATCCTCAAGCTCATCCTGATTCTTAGCAAGGGAGTTCTCAGACTCTCTAGTTTTACGGGTTTTATCTTTGGCTTTAAAAGCCACATTCTTACTAGATGATGAATCATCTTTCTTGGTCACCTTTTTAGATTTCTTATCAATTACAAACTCATAGGCCTTCAGCTCAGAGAAGACTTGTTGATAGGGCATTGAATTAATGTTTTTGGTGTTTTCAATCACCACTGCATGTATATCCCATTTCTTAGAAAGACCTCTAAGAATTTTCAATGCAACTTCTCTCTTTGGATATTTCTTACCAAGTGCATTTAGATCATTCATAATACTAGTGAATCTGACTTCCAATTTGTCAATTGATTCACCTTCTTCCATCTCAAAACTATCAAACTTTCCAATTGCAACTGAAAGTTTGTTTTCTTTGATATGATATGTGCCTTGGCACATTACAATGACCTAGTGTATCCCAAATTTCTTTTGCAAAAGATTGCGGTGAGAAATCATTCCCATCACACCATCATCAATTGTCTTTCAGATAGTGTGTCTTTAGCAATATAGTCTAGATTGACTAACTTTCTCTCCTCAGAGTCGGGTTGGTCATCGACTTAGGAAATTTCGCTCTAGGATAGATTCTCTCATTTTATGTTCCTCCGGATTCACCACAAGAAATTGAATGGCCCTTCAGAGACCACTCTCCACATTCGCCATGTTTAGAATACAGGTGAGCCTGCATTCTCAGTCTCCATAAATCATAGTTCTCCACTGAGAACATGGGAAGTTTCTTAGAAGACATTTTTATCTGAGTCTTTTAAGAATTTAGCAAATAAGATCAGTTCAGATAGACCACAAGTATTTTAGAAAATAAAACTTTGGTCAACAAAGCAGGTGGTCAAGTTGAACCACTGCTCTGATACCAATTGTTGGTCCCGGTGCAAACGAGTCTTACACGTAAGTATGGGGGAATACACGTGTTCAAGTGTTTTAAAACTTTTCTTTTTATCGAGGTCACTTTGGGTCGTTGTCCTCAAGATTTGGTCCCGAGAAGCACAAATCACTCGAAGTCAAAGTCTCATCGAGACAAATGATCCTCGAAGTCGCTTTCGTAAACCTCGATAATCCCAACCGAGTCCTCGAAGTTTTCAGAGATCCCGAGTTGCTTGGATCGATAACTAACTTCATCAAACCCTCGTAAGAGTAAGTTCGGTTTTGGTAACTATCTGTTCTAGCTACTCGGATGTGCGAATGGTTGGCCTTTAGTTTATACTCTTTTTAGCTTTCTTTGAAAACCTTCCTTTAATGGAATAGTGATTTAGGTCGTGATTCAATTATATGCAACTTCCAAAGGATTGATTCCAACCCAAAATGTCGGTGAAAATATGCTTTCGCTTTTAAGTCAATGCAACAGTTAAGCACAAATAAAGAAAGCAATAAACAACACAACAATTTAAAGTGGTTCAGAGACTCAAGCTCCTACATCCACTCTCTCTGATCCTCAAAGAAATTCACTAATCACTTCCTTGAGCTTTCTGACTACCTCGCGTAGTTTACTTGCTCAACTCGGCCCTGAGCTTTCTGACTACTCCACGTAGTTTACTTACTCAACCCGACCTTGAGTTTTCTGACTACCTCCGTAGTTTACTTACTCAAACACAAACAAGCTTTCAGACTACCTCTGTAGCTTACTAACTTCACCTCTAGAGCTTTCTGACTACTCCGCGTAGTTTACTAACTCTTTACAACTCTTCTCACCAACAATCACACTCAAACTACCTTCTAAAGGGTTTGGGGTTTCTTGGTTGGTTTCCAACTAGGATGAGATATCCTTTACAATAAAGTACAATGCAAAGGCTAGGATATCTCGACTAAGCTTTGGATATATCTTATCAAGCTAGGCTTAGTTTAATGAGCTCTCTTCAATTTAAAAGCACTTGGGAAATTCTAAGTTTTTCGAGTGCTTTAACTTTGCGATAATAAGTTTGAGCTCTTGAGTTGCTTACAAATTTCCCGTAACCTTACAATGTAGAGGGTTACAAGTATTTATAGGCATACACCAAGGTCACTCTTGAAAAACTATCCGTTGGATGAGATAGCTTCGTGAGTTTCCTCTTATTGTGTGTGAGGAACGGCTATATTTCGGGTTTGAAACTCCCTAATACGTTTTAGGCAATAGCCTTTCATGTAGCCGGTCTTCACTTTTTGCAGTCTGGAACTTTGTACTTCTGACATCTTTTTCAGCGGCCTGTCAGTGTCAGTATGGTACAGTGTTGTCTTCCTCTTTTTGACTTTTGTCTCCAGTTAAAGGTAGACACCTTCAACGGCTCTTTTGGTCACAAACTCTGAGTTGATATAACCTTAACAACACTCTGACTTAGTTCCTTTTGTCTGCATTTGAATGTCTTGGCAAATATCTACTTTTCTAAGGAATCGCGATCTTCTCAGTATTGCATCATTCAGATAGATATTCTCAGTGCCTCGGAACATTCAGGTTTATACTGAGAATTCAGTACATTACTGAGTCTTCAGTAATTACTGTGCCTTCAGTATTCTTGATCTTCAGTTCTTCAGTCTTCTGTCTTCAGAGTCTTCTGAGTCTTTAGCGTCTTCTGAGTCTTCAGAGTCTTCACAGATATACTGACTGATATACTGAGTCTTCATGCTGAGTCTTCAGTTCCTCAATTTCATACTGAGTCTTCAGTATCTCAGTTTCACACTGAGTCTTCAGATTCTCAGTTTCTTACTGAGTCTTCAGAAACTTTAGTTTCATACTGAAACTTCAGTTTCTTCAGAAACATACTGAGTTCTTCAGAATCTTCAGATCCTAACCTGATCTATATCTGTTGACTATACATTTTGCAGATATCATTCTAAATACTCTAAAACTGAATCCTGACTCAACTATCAAGATTATCCTGAACATGTCATACTCAGGGGTTTTGGGATCTAATCAAAATCATATATCTTTATTAAATTCATCTCCCAACACATGTCATTTTTATGTGTTATTTTTATAAAATGTGTAATTCATATTTATTATTTTATGTTTTATTTAACTATATAATATTATTCATTTATATTTTTTTTGGTAATTTTTGTAACTTTGTTTGACTTAATTTAAGATAAATAAAATATTCATTCTAAATGTATTTTATCTTAGTGTGAATTATATTCAATTATTAATTTCTTAATAAATAATTTTATTTTATAATTGCTCTTATGTATATCTTAACATATTTTCTGTGGAAAAAGTATTTTATATTATAATTCATTCACTTTTTTTTAATTATTACATGTTAATTAATTTATTAGTCTTTTCTTAGTCGATTTATTTTGTTTTGATTTGTAGGTTTCAACTTCATACTAACATGGATAAATAATATTTGACTCAATAATCTTATCCCAAGGTTTAAGAAAATTTACTAATATACACCTTAAAAAATTATTAATTCATATTTAGTGAATATATGTACATATTTATATTTTTAATTATTAAATATATTATTTATTAAAAATATTGCAATTTTTAATTAGAAAACCGCGTAACACGCGGGCACTAAACTATTACTTTAATATGAGAATGTTTCTTTTTATTAGCAAAGTCTTTATAAGATGCACGTGTATTTTACTATTTTTAAAGAGTTGGTATCTATGAAATTTATTCACAGTATAACTGATTCTTTTTTTTACGGACATGGCCCTTCAGTTATCACGATTAATATCATTTTATAATATAAATCACACTCTTCAATTATTACTACTAATACCCCTGCTGTAATATAAATTGCGTCCTTCAGGAGTAATACATTTTATAGTGAAAAGTCACACCCTTCAGTTATCACAACTAATATCTTTTAGTAATATAAGTCAAACTTCTCAATCAATTTCATAGATTGTAGTGTGAAACTTGTTCACCTTATACTTTGCTATTTTTAAAAAGTAAAATTTATTTTCATGAAACGTTCAATTTATTTACATTTAAACGTTCATTTTCTTCCGTGTAAAATGAGTTGGTTGTATCATAAAAACAAGTTTCCCATTTTGAAAATACACCAGGATTACACACTGTACCTGATACACATGAGGCATAGTCCACTGGCGAACGCATTCACAGGCAAGGTGGGGCAATTGCCTCACCTCAATTTTTGTTACGAAATATAATATATATCTCTTAAAAATTTAAAATTTTCATAAATACAAAAATAGACAATTGCCTACGAATATTTAGCCTAAGAATTTTTTAACAACGATAATTTTTTACTTAAATAGTGAGGATTGTCTACAATCTGACTACAAATTTTCTTAATAATATAGACATTTTTTAATCCTCAAATTACTTATAAATAAATAATGAATTAAGTATTTTCCAGTCCAATAAAGCCCAATAAGTAACTCTCAGGTCCACATTGTTTTTTTAATAACTCTCAAGTCCAAATTATGTGTTTAAAAAACCCAAACTACACCTCTTAAAAAACAAATTCAAAAAATTCAAAATAAAAACCCACCATATCCCACGTCTTTCTCTTTCATCTCACATCTCACATTTCAGTCTTCACCCTCTCTCTCTCTCTAACCAATGTCTTTCCGGCGCCGCTAAAAAAAACACTATGCACTACGCCGCCGCACACCCAAGGAGACACTTTGGTGCACCACGATGCCACCGGTTCACACCGGATCCAACACCTACAACAACAACGATGCCTCCGATGGATTTATTTACAGACGGCGGAGTACCCTCCCAAACCCAACCACCGCTGGATCTACCACACACAAACACGGATCTACCGCCGCTGGATTTACAGGCGGCGGCGCACCTTCCAAACCCAACCGCCGCCTCCGATGAAACCAAATAGTTAGATTTTTTTTTTTTTTTTTGGATTAATTTGGTAGTTGGTTATGTTCAGATTTGGTTAAGTTCAGATTTTGGATTTTCAATCAAGTCTGTTTGTTTCAAGTTTTGGTTAAGTTTTTGTTGTTGGTTAATTTTCAGATTTTTTATCTGGATTTTGGATCATTGAGATGCATATGTTGATGAATATGTTCATGTCGAAATGAAGACGATAATATGTAAATTTTGAAATTGTAAATTTTAAGTTTTAGATATGTAAATTTCTGATATTTTTTCAATTTTAATATGTAAATTTTTGTAATTTTTATGCATATGTTCAATTAAATATGTAATTTGTAGATTTTTAGATGTGAAATTTTCAAATTGTAAATCAAACAAACATAAATGTTGTAATAATTTTATAATTTTTATGCATAGTATTGAAAATTTGTATTGAAAATTTTGGAGAGGGTGAGTTTTGATTCCTGTATTTGTCTCGAAAACGGGAGAGCAGAGAGAGAGAGAGAGAGAGAGGGTGAATTTATGTATTAGTGAGTAGTAGAGAGAGAGGGTGAGTTTTGAGAGTTACAGGGTGTAATAATTTTAGTGTATTGGAAAGGTAAAAAGGTAAAATGTCAAATCAATTATTCTGAAGGAAGTCAACTTTTAATCCGAAAATGGGTGGACATTGATGTCTTTCAATAATCAAAATTGGACCTATTAGTATTTATTTTAAATGAGTGGATCTATTAGTACTATAGTGTCTCAAAATGGACCTAGAAGTTGCTCACCTATAAAAAATTTGTCTATGATAATGTAAATCTTAGATAAATTTATTTGTAGACAATTTTAAATTACTCCATATTGAAAATGTAATTGTCTACGGAAATATAAATTGACTGCATAATTATTTGTATAGATAATTTGTTTACTTACGAAAATTACAAATGTGTAGGCAATTTGCTCGTAGGTAGTTCATTTTTCTTCAAGAATCTTTGGGCAATTTGTAGACAATATGTTTGCTAGAACGTTAAAAATCTTGTGAGGATTCACTATTTAAGGACGAAATTATTTTATTGAAAAACTCTTTAATCATGTTAAAAAATTTCATAGCCTATTCGTTATTTTCTTGTAGTGTAAAAATTCGACACGATTACAAATGAATAATTATTTAGTAAATCGCCGTGGTCTATTATAATTCAAAATATCAATTAGTTATAAAATATTTTTCATTAAAAAAATTATCAATTTTTTTTTTGCCATGGATGGACAGGCCTACTCATTTTCATTTTCTTTGGAGACTCACTCTTGCACCCCATTGTAGTCCAAGGTCTGAGTAATCACTTCATTTGCAATTTCAAATGTGTTTTTGTACTTTTTAATATTATTTTATTAATTAATAAGTCTTATCAATTCAAAGACTGAAAGTTAGTAAAGTAATCAATTTAGATCTAACAATAACTTTTTAAATTTATTCAGGACCTGAAAAATAAAAAATTATCTTCGAGACTAAAAGGTAGAAATTATCAATTTAGGACTCACATTTTTTAAGATCATATTTGACATCTTATAATTTCTATTTATCAGATAATATTTTCATAAATCATAATTCCTAAAAAATTGAGGGGTTATAAAAATAGAGGAACTGTCATTTTGTTTATACAGTAAGATGCATTTCTTATTTCAATATAACATTTTTGTGTATATGATAACACAATTTTCAATATCTTACAGACAAATATATGTACTGAAAAAAGCAAGTGCTCCCTCCATTTGTAATAAGTGTTCTTTTAATTTTTTTAGTTAAATTAAAAAGGGCATGTATTGAAAAAATTGTCCTTATTTAGTGAAATTAATAAAGACAAGTTAGAATTAAGGAATATTTTCTAATATTAAAACAAGGGTAAACTAGGAAAAAATAGTATAAAAAAGGTTAAAATGTCATTTAATATTGGATAAGCAAAAAAAGCTAAAATAACACTTATTATAAAACAGAAGGAATATGTGTTTTTGTCTTTACAATAACAAATACTTGTACTTAGAATAACACATGTTTGCTTTTATAGTAAAATTTGGGAGCGAATTTTGTTGTTTTATTTTTGTGTGATTTTTTATCGAAAATTTGTTTGATCCTGTTTGACACACACAGAATTCGCAAATTTTCGGCTCTGTATTAATATATTTCTCCTTCTGAATCGTCAGCCATATTTCATGGATCTTAAATTCGTAAACTATTTTATATGAGAATTTGTCAAAATTCATGTGCACTTGTTCGTGAAATATTTTATACGAGAATTTGTCAAAATTCTTGGATTTTGATTAACATGAAACCTATTTCTCTTATTGATCTCGTAACATTTGTGAATGAAAATACATAAACTTTTGCGATGAATCTGAATATCTGATAGTATCTTTTGTTAGTAAGGGTGCACCGAAAATGGTTGATACAATAAAAATAAACAACAAAATAAATGAAAATCGAGTCTCGTGCGAGCACGATTTTCTTAAAACAATTATGCCCTTCACTCTCGGTGCTAATGAATCGCAGGACACTTGTCTCCCAGGATAAAACGATTTGAACCAACAATATCAGCACTATATCTTGCTTGAGTCAAACTAAGAAATGCTCGATCGATCACCGGAATAAGAACAAACTCAGAACAAACGAATGTATGAAAAGTGTATAGCAGCTGCTGGAAAAGTATTTGTGTTTCTCTCCAAACTGTGGGAATTGCTTCGCATTTCAAGTGTAATTTTTTTTTTGTGTCTGTTCCAACACCGCAGAAGTGTGCTACTTATAGCCACCACAGAAACAAATTCAGGAGCGTGCCATAATGGCCCAAAATCAAAACAACATAAATTTCAGGTTTGAATTTCGAGTGTAACCACTTGAAACGTTCTCAGGTTTTTAACTTCAACATGGGAAACAATCACGTTTTTATTTCAAGCTTTAAACGTGCATAAAAACCGTTGCACAGTTTCAATGGAAAACTTACACGTTATAGTTCAAAATTGAGGCAAAAGTTCGTTTAAACGTCCGCCACCAAACCGGTGCGACATTCGTGTACGCAGGTCGAGCTCGCACACAAGTTCGGGTTTCGAAGGTTTCAAAGGTCGAATCCGATCAAAATTTGCACCCCCTCTGCGCACCACGTAGAAGGTGGAGGAGAATGAAGGCCCCGCCCGGGTAGATCTTATCGAGGCCCTCTCCGAGTGGGAGGCCCAGATTGCGAGGATGCTCTGGGCATGGATCAGGTTGGGGTTGCCCAAATAGTCCAGCCCGCCTGGAGTGGATCACCTGGAGCTCACGGTTCTTGGTGAATGTCTCTGGGTCGGCTGACAGCCCCAACCGTAGTCACCGGGGAACTCCCCGGTCAGGTATGATGGGGTCTTGGGCCCAAGTACCTACATCCATAATTAAATAACTTGATTGCAATCTAATTTAAAATTCATTTTTACATTAGATTCCAATTATCTCTTACCAGATGCTCTGGGGAGCGCTCTTGACGTTTCCTGATGATCTCATTCTGAGACTTCAAAGCTGTCTGACCAGCAAATGCAGATTGTTGGAATGCTCGAGTTGCCATTTTCACTCCTTTTTTTTCTTCTTTTCTTCTTTTCTTTTATGTGGTGATAGACTCTTGGAGCGACAGGGTGGTTATATATGGAAATGAGATGACATTTTGGATCACCAATATCTACACATCAGCATAACCTCATTGGTTGGTTCTTCGATTAGGAATTAGGATTTCCCTCCTAGATTTTTAATGACAAGAAGCCGAGCCCTTGGTTTTGCCACGTGGCACACAAAAATCTGAGTTTGAAATATCTGCTGAAATTCATCCAAGGGTTTCTCCAGCACACGATTGTACATGTACCACAGTCTAGCCACGATATGTCCGACGACGAATCGAATTGTCTTGCGTTTCGGCCATCCTTTATTTACGGATTGACACGTGGAATCTAAATAACTTAAAATATGAACGAGGTGCATTAAAAGTAATGTCTTCATCATGCTATACAGATCTGTCACAAAAATCTAGCATGTAGAGAGCTACTTGTGCTCGATTCGAAAAAAAAATTGAAATCGACTCTAAAGATAATCGAAATGAGTTAAAATCATAAATACTTTTCAAATTCAGAGAGGCTCAAACCTAATCCAAATTTTGACAATAATTATTATTATGTTAATTTTACTAAATATATATACTTATATTTTAATAACATGTTTTATATTTAATTTTATAAAATTATACAGGTAATCGAACCGACCTCGAGTCTATCGAGTTTCTTGTCGAGCCGAGCTCAAGCTTAAAAATTTGGGCTCGATTGAATTCGAGTCGAGTTTCAAGCTTTGAGTAGAATACTCGAGTCGAGTCCAAGCACAACATTACTCAGCTCGTTGACACCCCTAGATAGGGCTGGAGGAAATACCGAAAATACCGGTATACCGCACTTATCGTACCGAAAAATATCGAATTTATCGAAATTTTCGATATACCAAATTTTTAGATGCAGTAATTGATATATGAATATAGAAATTTGGTACCGCTGCGATATCTAAAATTTCTTTCATTTTTTTTAATAAATAAGTTTATATTTCTTTTTTGTGCACAAAGCCACAAACCCTAGATTCACAATCACATTCTCACACGCATCTCAGTCTCACACCTTTGTACCAAACAACCTCCTTCTTCTCTGCGGCTCTGCCCCTCCCATTCACCCCATCCCCTCCCCCTCCCCTCACCAGCCTCCCCCTCCCATCGCTTGGCCACCACCACCCTCCCCCCCACACCGCCGCCCATCCCACCACTTGCCGTCTCCCCCTCCCTCACTCGTCACGCCACCCCCCTCACCCTCACCTCACCTCACCACCACGCCCCCGCCCCCCCCCGTCTCCCCCTCGCCACGCCTCCCCCCCCCTCCACCACCACGCCCCTCACCACCCACCACCACCACCCTCCCCTCCCGCCTCCCACCACACTCTCTGGTAACATATTATGTCTTTCTCTCATAACAACTATTGAAATAGACCTCTCTCGGACTTCTTGCATTTTCAATTTTTGGGACTATATTGAGGCTTGTAGAAATATTACAGATGTTTATCCCATATATTCTGTTAATTTTGACGAATTATTGATGCATCATTTAAAAACTTCCAAGTGGTGATTGAGTGTATTGAGGCAGCTTTGATCACTTCCTCTTATGAACTTTTTCATTGTCCCAAATTATTGGTTCATTTCTTGGATTTGATAATGCTCCCTTCTGATCTGCAACAATTTTACCAAATTACAAATTTTATTCCTCTTTTACAGGTCCAAAAGTTGTTCATGATTTTTCTTGCATTTTCAATTTTAATTCCTCTTTTACAGGTCCAAAAGTTGTTCATGATTGAGTGTATTGAGGCAGCTTTGATCTCTTCCTCTTATGAACTTCTTGCATTTTCAATTTTAATTTCTCTTTTAGTGGTCCAAAAGTTGTCATACCTTTTTCAATTTCAATTTTCGGTATGACAACAAGATGATTTTTTTTTTTTTTTTTCGAAATAATGAAATTCGTTATCTAAAATTTTGATACAACGATGAATTTTTCATAATCGAAATTTTCATGACAACGGTATGACATATCGTAGTTACCCCTAATAAGCATCCAGATACTACACAACAATAGTTACAATTAAGATAGCAGTTACTGGAAAAAAAAATAGAAAACTACTCCGGTTTAGAAGTTTAAAGTGAGACAAAATTATTCACAAGCAACTGTAAGTTGTTTCATCATTAGCAATTTGCAGAGCTATAATCAAGGATACGAAATTTAGCTTTGTACATCATGTATGGAAGAGCAAAAAAAAGCAACTACCCCAGTATATTTCATGGTCATGCACCGTTAATTTTATCCGTACCGAAACAAGTTTGAATTATTGTTTCACTCCATGGGATAAGGTCCATTGTCACGCGGGCTAGAAGCAACCCCACTGCTCCCAAGCATAACTGCAGTGACCATCAGCTTCCCAGCATCGGGAAAGTCCTTGTGCTGCATGAGCACAGTTTCCACAGACGAACTCGTATCCTTCAAGTTTAAATGTTCAGAACCTTCGACTCTCAACGGAAGGACTTCGTCGAATTTAAAGTCAAAAGTTTCTGCTTCTTGTCCATAACACTTGCTCGATGCCTGAAAAAGAACAGTTTCCTTGAGTTGGTCCAAGGTGATCTCGTCGCTCCACCCCTGCGTAATAGACATCTGATGTAGTTTTTCCCAATCATCTTCATTTGCTGCATTCCTCCAGCATTCTTCCAGTAGGCTGGTATTACTTCTGATAAAAGAGGCACTGGTCCACGAGAAGAGATCAAAGGCTCGTAATGAGAGCTCCCGGTTTTCAATTTTTAGGCACAGTTCGATGAGGTCTATCGGAGAAAGAAGCTTTTGAGCAAGTGATTGCTTTTCTTCTTCATCCTCAGGCATAAGCATCAGTATTTCTTCCTGTGAAACAAAGAGGTAGTCCAGAGGAAAGTGAGATCCAAAGTATTAAGGCCAGAAATTTTAAATTTACAGCTGGAGTCAGTTACGCAGAGTAAATAACATAAAGATGAGAACCAATTTACTAGTTATTTTATCAGATAAGTGTAGACGAATCTTAGGGTTGCCGAAAAAGGGATATAATTTAATTAAAGCATGGTAATTGGCATACCTGTAACTGTAGAATGTTCAGATCTGCGTCAATGCGCTTCACCTTTAGCTCATAGCCTATGTTTCTTCCTGAAAGTATTCACGTTGACATATATTTAGGTGCAATTGGGAAAATATTTGTATGTAACGAGCTGTTAAGCCTAAACAACAACATAATGAGTACATCATTGCACAAATATTAGGACTCCTATTACCTATTTTGAGAACCTCACACTAAAATCATTCTTAAATAACAAATTCTTTGCCAAATAGAAAGCACATATGATGACACTAACTTTAAGCAACAATTTATAAGGTAGACCACATATATAAACATGCCTAAATCTAGTGTAGTTTTACAACTCTCGTAAAAATCTCCAAAATCTAAGTACATAACGTGCGCAGAGTTATAGTCAATAGGATAGAAAAATTGCATCTTTGGAAAAGATGATTATGTTTTTCATAGAACATTCAGATGCGAACAGAAACATTGGTTAACTAGGAAATGTCAGAATCAAACAAAAATAAACTATAAAGGGATCATGGCAGAGGAGGAAATCTAAAATTGTCAGATTGAGATAATTGAAGGAAAGCAACCAGAAATAATTGCCTATTAGACGATAATAAGACTCATAAGAATAATTAGCACATGATCACAAATTTTTAGCCCAAAAATTACAGGTTACAACTTACAAGAGTCACATTGTTACACTCATGTACTTCCTTTCAACATAGTTAGATAAATTATTTGTAACTGCGTTATTTATATTTGCTATTATCCCTAATCGAATAAGCTGCGGATGATGTTAATCTCAAAACATTTATATAGAATCTAGCTCATCACACAGCAACATAAATGGACTTAATTTTTTTTAAAGCCAAGAATGTGGGGAAAATCAGTGACTGTCCATTCCAATCTCCCATAAAATTAAACTAAAACATGCATATAGATGTTATAAGTTTTTGAGAATACATTGTTCAACAAATAACAATGAAACACTATGGCAGCAAAGAAATGCATTGAACTCATAGGAGCAGTTGCAGACATATACTACAGCTATGAAAAGTACCTGCGAATGATGATATTTTTGCAAGATGCAGATAACGCTTTCTCTTTGCCAGAGTTAATTGACTCCTCGAGCCACTAGATTCAATCTCCTCCATAGCTGAGATTGAAGTGTCATCCTTAGAAAGAGATAAAGCATGTAACGTCTCAGAAGCAGAGGAAAACTGATGACGAAACACTTCATGAAGCCACAGAAGATCAGGATGCTGCTTCAGAAATGTAGCAAGCTCATCCTGAAACTCCTCGCCCAATCTCATGAGCTTTAAAAGTTGTTTGCTTTCATATAGTTGTTCGAAGACAAAACAACTGAAACCTCCTTTAGGGCCCATGCTTTCATGCTACAAAAGAAAATATTCTATTTAGATTATATATCACAAGTGAGGAGCCATTGGGCTGCTTTTCTAGAATATTAGGGGAAAAATACCCCATAATACCATTCAAATTTATACCATTAGACTTCGAATGAGTTCAGAGTCATTGAGGTCACAGCATATACTCCACATAGTTTGATAGCCCTCGTGCCTTTTTGCAATTGACAATAACTTCGAAGAGAGTGCCATCAGAGTATCCTTATTCTGCTCTTCGTTTTCGTCAGCTGAGTCCTGCAGCAGCAAAAAGGTAAACAATCAAGAATGTGGCCCAAAGAAGTTCCTCATGCTTTTAAGGTATCCCAGATAACAAGTAAAACTGAGTTACAGATCAGCCCATTTTTCAAAAGTGCAATCTAGATCTTATTATCTACTCACTCGAGGAGGATCTGAAAGTTAAAAATGTTGGATTTTCTGATTCATTTGTATACATGGTTCCCTCCATCTTAGTGCTTGGATCTGCTTCTTTAGTTCAATTTATATTTTGATACTTCACTTGCAGTTGTGTTTTTGCTGGGACAGTGCAGCGCAAGAATGGACCGCACTGCCTACATGCAATTTGATGCAGTGCAATGAACCATATTATATGCTCCCACTGTTGCAAATTGATCGCTCTATTTCCAATTTGTGACCTAGAAACATAAATGCTTTATTTTCTCAATATATCCTCCACTCATGATACAAACTCTCGCTTTACAGATGGCAGTAATGCAAACATACAATAAAACTGACTTTTTAACTGCCGCTAAATACCATGTATAGTGAAACTAAATACTTAAAATTATATGTGGCATAGTGTAACACACTAACACTTATTAATCATGATGATGGGATAAAATTATATCTGTATAACACACTAACCTGTATTTTTTCTTGGACAATTTTTTTCACATGCTGATAAAGTAAGTCAAGAAGGGCATCTCTCCGCTTCCAGTATTCTTCCAGTAGGGTCCTATGATCTTCCTTACGTTCTACTTTTGCAGTGATAGCATTACAATACGACTCAAGCAATACTTCTGAGAGTAGTTCAAGATTCGAATAGAAATCAAACTTCGCAGATTCATCAAGGCGATTTGTTTCGTTGAGCAACTGAAGCATGAATGATGCAAGACTCCATAACCCACGCCACACTATAGATTTGGAATACCATGGCGTCAAGCCTTCAGGAGGAGGATACCACAAGTGATGTTCACTCCTATATTGAATGGACGCACGGAATAACGTCACACAAGCATTTGACAGTTCAACAGCTCTATCCAATTGAACAAGTGTTGACATATCTTCAGTGATAACAAATTCAAGCTGTTTCTCTAAGCAATGAAATACTTCCTCAAGGTCTGAAACTTTACTATAGAATACTTCAGCATTGTCTCTATCCATCAAAAGAATTGTGTTCCGACGGGCTCTTTCACCAACTAACTGGATGAGATCCCAAAGAGCTCCAGAAGTTCGAATATCTGAACCATAAGAAGAACCAGATTTAGATGCATTGGCATGGCTAATTGTATTCTGCAATTCTCTCAGTTGGATCATGCCAGCAAGCTTTTCGCCATGTTCCGTGATAATTTGCATAGATTGTCCTGGTACAACAAAATAAAATTGTTATACATTTCATAGGTTTATGTATAAGAAAATTCGTAGGGAACAGTAAGAATCCCATCTCTACTTAAGTTTGTGTACATTTAATTACTTCATCAAGTCAATGATAAGTCAATCGTTATTGGTTAATGAAAAGGAAATTAATCAAGGATGTCATGATGTACAAGAAGCACCTACCAGCGATGCAAGCCAGGCATTCTCAATCAGAAACTGGCACAAAAGGAGCCATAATTTGAAAAGGGAAAAAGAAGAAGCAAATAATTAGAATGGAATAAATTGTCCGTACTCTGTCTGGAACACAGTTCTTCATGGCACTTGGACAAAGCAAGAAAATGAAGATACTTTTGATGTTTCTGCTGCTTCTCCACAAGTTGAGTGGACACAACAGACAAAGCGATCTCAGGGCCCCTAGTTGTTGTCCAATGTTTAGCTAAGGTGTCCACAATTGATCTGCTTGTCCTGGTAAATACATTTATTTCCCCCTCTCTTTCAAATGCCCTTGAATTTTTTAGCTTGTCAAGTACACCATCAACCTGCCCAGACAAGAGAAAATCATGGAAAAGTTGGCTTAGTAAAGTTTCCGATTCCTCGTCTTGAGGGCTTCGGCGTGCAACTCCAATTAAGCCAGCCCTTTGTCTGTCACCTGCATCAGAAGCTTCTGAACTGGCTCTTCTTGGAGCAATATTTCCAGCAACGGAGAAATTTCTTCTATCCTCTTGTAATAATCCATCATTAGAACTACCTTTACGTGACAAGCTTCGTGCAGGTGGTTCAACTCCACCAAGTAATACTGCCTTCTCAGGTATCGCCCAAACTCCTGCTTTCTCAGTGAGTACAACCCAAGCTCCGTCTTCACAATCATCCGAGGACGGGAACACAGAAGCATCAAGAACTTTTCCAGCATCATTAGGCAAGTCAAACTGATAAAGTATGGTGGAGCTCCTCCAATAGTGGGAGACTGTTGCAGTACCATCGCCTGAGAGTATAATAGCAGAACCAGCTGGCTTGCCACCTACTTTTAATCTCATGGAGAACAGAAATTCTTCATCTTCTGCTCTTGCTTTGGGTATAATCACTTGGATAGGTGCCTTTTTCTCCAATATCTTTTCACCCATTGGCTTTGCAATGTCGACACCAGATTTATATTGCATGGTCAGAAGAGAATACTCAATGTAGCTTGAACTGGTGACCCGATCCATGCAAAATATAGCGATAAGAATAGTTATTACCTTGCCCTCACTATCAATATCCAAATCAAGAGGCCAAATTCTCTTTTGACCAGCAAGATCCTTCTGGATACCCAGATCACCATCAGTGCCAATGATTTCATGTGACCAAAGCTTTGACACATTGAAGTCAGAAGAAAATTTTACTTCAAAGCACTGTATCTCGTGATTAGTAAGTAGAAGGAACTGTCTTTTAGTATCATCTGATGAATGAGTAAAGGAGTGCCAAATTAATGACCTCGGGTAGCCCTTAGTAGCCACAAGTCCGCTATTTTCACTTCCTTGAGAAAATAAACTTGACATGCCATGCTCAATCTGCTTATAATCAATACCAGATGGGCAGCACAGGAATCTCCAAAGCACACCATCAGAACAGCATACCAGAGCAATACAGGTGTTGCTGGAGGCGGGAATAGCTGAAGCAATCAAAGAGTTCATCGAACGTGATTTTGAAACATTGTTGCCAAAGTCACTATTCCGCCACTTGCTTGAGAAGGATTTTCCATTTTGTTGCATATAAGTCACATCTGACTCAGAAAGGGCAACACAAGTGAGTGGAGGGATTCTATCAGCATTATAGATGTCTGGCCAGAAAACTAAAGTGCGAGTTCTTTTATTGCACATTACAATTCCAGCAGAACTGGACTGTTGAACAGCCTTGCTAGCAGTTTTTTTTGAGCTATCCCAGTTCACAACAGAGACTAACCAATTGTTGTTCTGAGACGAATTGCCCATGTCTCCACTTTCTGATGTGGTCAAAGTAAGGTCAAGGACGATGCATTTTCTTGAAGCAGCAGGCAATAAGTAATTCCAGATAAAGAGTCTATTTCCACAGATAATCCATGCTAGAGATGTCTCCTTGTCCATTCCACCAGAGATAGATCCATCAGCTGCCAGATGGAATAATATTAACAATCATTAGATAAAAGAGATAAATCACCATACCACGTATTCTTAGGAAAAATTTACAGGACCAACCAGGAATATGATTCTGTAATGACATGATTTGTGCATCACGTACAACATGAGGGAACTCCCCAACATAAACAGGCTGAACAGCATCAACCTCATCTCCTCTGTCACTTCGTTTCCCAGGAGATATTCTGAGTGTTTTAAGAATAGATTTCACAAGTTAGTGACTTAATAATGAACATATTGACATTCACCCCCCCAGCTACCAGATTAGAAGATCTATACATAAATCTTATTTCATCTAAACAATATTAACATTCGGGGTGGTCCTTACCAAGCCGGAACATGCTGGAAACAGGGAAAACCTTGAGAAAGTAATTCTGAATAAATGCTGCTCGTAAAGAAATCTAAGATATATCACTACATTTTCCATTAGAAATTCTTGTTTTTTCCCAAAACCTGAAGCTTCTCTTGCTGTCTATTAACTGGATAACCAATATGCAGAGTTGATCAAATCCTACTTGTAAGCAAAATGATGATTACTAATAGCAAACACACACACACACACACAAACAACCATAATACCAAATCAGCAAAATAATGATAGTTAGAAAATCAGTATCTACGGTTGTGAAACTCCACCTAGCCGCATCAGCAGAATAATAGTAAACACACACGTGCAACCAGAAAATCAGTGAGCATGACGCATAAGTAGAACAATAGTGCAAACTCACACATCAGGTAAGTATCAGTAGCACACAACGCCACGTATTAGGCACCCCGCACATTTGAAGTTGTACCTATCTCAACATCCAGAAAACCCTAATGCAATTGCAATGACTACACAGCGACACTGGTAAACGTACGGACAACAAATCCACATGAAACAATAATCCTACAGCCAACTTCACAATAAAGAAGATTAAGAAGACAACAATGGTGATGGTGGTACCTGGCGAGAACGGAAAGACGCGAGGACCAAGGGACAGGTGTTCCGGTGACGGGGCGACCGGGAACGGAGGGACTGTCGAGCAAAAGCCGTCGATTGTCCGGCATCGGAGTCGAAATGTCATCTCTCCGGTCAAAGACATTTTTACGAGTGGATTTCCTGGTTGGAGGAGAGAACATTGTTACTTCTTCAGACTGTGGAAAATGGTATTGGGTTTAGGGTTTTTAGTTCAGAGGAGAACTGTTGTTATTTTTGAATTTTGGTGCCCCTAAAGGGTATTGTTGTCAATCCAAACCTTTTAACGGTAGTTCAAATTCCTCCATTTTTCGTAGCATTTTATATTTGTTGATCAATTGAATTAAATTTTCATTTACATGTCATTAATTTTCAATTATGTCACTTGATTAATATTTTATTTGACGTATTCAATCTCATTAACTCTTATATAAAATGACAAAACTCCTCTAGACTTGGTTCCGGATCAAACATGACTCATACACTATAAATGGATTATATCAATTCATATTCTATTACACGTCTCTCTTTCTTCTCTTCTCATACTTCACGCGAAAACTATCTCTTCGTCTATCTTCACAACGATTCGCGTCCCCTTCAAGCTACCGGAAACATCTCCGCACTTGCGGACCCGAGGAGATACCGTCGTTACCGCCTCAGAAAATCGTTGTCGTAGGTTTGTTCGTTGTTTTAAATTATCACTGAGTATGAAGAAAAAAAATATCATGAATACACATAAAAACTATCATTGTTACTTAAGAAAACTATCATTGTCACTGTATGTGAAACTAAGTATCATTGTTATACACATAAACTATCACTACTATGTATAAAAATGTTCATTGTAATGCTATTAAATTATCACTGTACGTAAAAAAAAACTATCACCAATACACATAAAAACTCTCGTTGTTATTCATGAAGACTATTAATGTCACTGTATGTGAAACTAAGTTTCACAGTTATACACATAAAATATCACTGTTATACACATAAACTATCATTGTTATGAAGAAAAAGTATCATTGTTATGCAAAAAAAACTATCATTATCACTAGTGAACAGTGGCGGACCTAGCGTGGTACAAGGGGGTACAATTGTACCCCCAAACTGAAAAATATTTATGTAATATATATTGTATCTATATTTCCGGTGAGACATTTTGCACTGAGAATTTACTATATTCAGATTCCTTTTTTTTTTTTGTATTTGACTAAAAGGGTAAAATCCGTTCATTTGTTACTATTTCCGGTGCGATTGTGTTTTTTATATTCCGGATTGAGCTTTGATCATCTTCAGTTAAGCGATTTGGCGGTCGGCGTATTGACTGCTCTGTTTTTTTATCTTCAGATGCAATTCTTCATTGTCCTACCTTTAGCGCTTCTAGTGGGCTAGCACTTTTCGTAGATGAATAGTTTTCATAATTGGACTTATTGTCCATTACAATTCAAAACATATTTGGGCCTTTTTTTTAACTTCCCCCAAATTTTGGCCATTTGGCTACTGTATTTTTGTTGGATTTTATATCTATTTTCATTTTTTTAACTTCCCCCAAATTTAAGTTGAGACACCAAATTAACAAAATGTAAAATTTACAATGGGGTGGAGAGAGTATTACTTTAAAAATTATCTTAGTACCCTCAAATTGAAATTTCTGGGTCCGCCACTGCTAGTGAAGGAACAATTTCGATGCCAAGAAAATTACAGCTCAATCGAACGCGAACAGAATCAGATCGGGTGTTTTTTTTCTCTTTTGGATGAATTTGAAAATATACCAGACTAACTGAAACATTTTTCAAACATTTTCTTGTTTGGGGCGAGGTGCGGTGCCAAGAAGATTCCAGCTCAATCGAGCGCGGGCAGAATCAGATCAGGCATGGGGGCAAGGTCTGGAGCGAGGAAGATTGCAGTTCAATCGAGCGCAGACAGAATCAAATCGGGCATGGGGCGAGGTGCGTGGGTTGCGTCATCCAAAAGTTTGATTGAGGATGAGGCTGATTTAAGCGACTAGGTTAGTGAAAAATTTGGAGTGAATGAATTGGGGGCGAAAATTCAGATCAACACATACCTTGAAACTGGTCATATTAAATTAGGGTTCATGGTATGAAGTGTGAACCTTGTTCTCAGGAGTGTTACTCATATAAATATTTTTTTTTATTAGTAAAAAAAATTAGATACAAGTGATACTCGCACAAATTTTACATTTAAAATTTAATATCCAATTGCTTTACTTCGATTTACAACTCATTCTCTAAACGAACTATTGCAAAAAGACGTATATCTATATCTATATTTATACTATTTAAAAAGTGGCTTACCTATAAGAAACATTTTTTGACCACTTTGCCCCAATGATATTTTAAACTATGCAATTTGATTCCTATTAAGTACTAACACTTTAAACACAGGGAAATTAAAAGGTTCCCAATCGAAGGAAATGGAAGGGGCAGCAACCACAGGCGACACCGTTTGAGAGATGGGATGGCATGACGAACGGCTGCAGATCACTTGATACGAGCAAAACACAGGCATGTTATTGCAAGAGCCCTCGATGGAGTGGAGGTCGTGGTGACCGCAGACAGAAATCAAACGGCAAACGGTGGCGCGACGATCCAGCGTGAGGAAATAAGGCAAAATAAGGGCAAGGAAGATATGCATGGACCAAAAGGTATCATCTTTGATCTATCTTGCAAATAAGGGATATTAATTTTGAAATAAGGATTTTATATTTAAACCTGTACTCATAACTTTATTAATTTTTCGATGAAGTTGATGCAATTTGTGATGATGATCACGTGCCTTCTGTTAATGATTTAGCAGCTCAAATCCCTGCACGTGCTCATCTAATTTAGGTAACCTTAATTCTGCATTTTTACTTTCTTATCACTGGTTAATTAGGTTGGAAAGATGGACGTAAGTTGAAGTGTTTTGCTGATGATTCTCAATTCTGGGGATGATACGCAGTGGCTTTGATATATTAAAAGTAAAATAAATTGGTTAGACATTGCCTATAGGACTACAATCATGAATATGCAAAATTTGTGTTTTGACTCTGGGAATTGTGTTTCTGAGTTTTATATATGGTTTTATTATTTGGTTTAATTGTCTCCTTCGAGTGCATCCTATAGAAGAAAAGAGGGAAGATATAGAGATTGGAGCCTAGGAAGAGAAATTCATTAATTCTCACCCCCCAACAGTTGGGCTCCTTCCTGGGCTTTTTGCCCCATTGACTCAAGAAAATGTAAATGTGTGTGGCATCCTCATGATGTTTGCAATTTATGTTGCAAGAGACGAAATATTTGAAATAGAATAACAATAGGATATTCCAAGGGGTCTTTCTAATCGAGAACAAGAGCAGGTAAATGTGATTCATTTATCAAGCAGGTGAATTTGATTCATTTATCAAGCAAGTAATACAATATATTTCAGAAGGTAATAATGGTAAGAATCAATTAAGCAACAACTTTTCTAGATTTCAATATTATGATGAAAAAAAATGCAGCATCTTTCCAGTTGAACAAAATGTGACATCAGATTGCATTCACTCACAGACCTTTTATCACTCATTGTATTATAATCAAAATCAGGAGACAAATATCTACACACAATATGCATCATTAGTCATTACTACTCTCTATGTACTTGACTGTCGCATTCCTCCTCAAAATCACTCCTCAAGAGTCCATTACCAGTAATAAATTTCATAATTCTACACACCAAAATTCCAGCAAAATGACAATATTATTTTGTTAAATCAATGCAAAAAATGAAAATATAGAAATTTGTGCAAGAAATCAACAAAATGCACCAAAGTGCCAAAAATATTTGAAAGGAAAAATGAAACAATACGGTACCTATGGAAGTGAAGGACAATAAATTCTTGCTATTAGAGAAACTTACTTGACACTTTCAGCAGCATCATTTGTGGCTCCCATTTTGTATCGGCACCTTTCCACAAATTTGGATAACTCGGCACTTCAAGTTGAAATGACTCTTCATCTATGATTTGCCAGTGCAGGCTATTTTACTGAATGCAATCATGAGAATATATTAAATTTGGAAAAGTAAAAGAAAACAAATTATGCTTAAAGAAATATGAGTACCTTCTGAAATATATTATATTACTTGCTTGATAAATGAATCAAATTCACCTGCTTGATAAATGAATCAAATTTATCTGCTCTTGTTCTCGATTAGAAAGACCCCTTGGAATATCCTATTGTTATTCTATTTCAAATATTTCGTCTCTTGCAACATAAATTGCAAACATCATGAGGATGCCACACACATTTACATTTTCTTGAGCCAATGGGGCAAAAAGACCAGTAAGGAGCCCAACTGTTGGGGGTGAGAATTAATGAATTTCTCTTCCTAGGCTCCAATCTCTATATCTTCCCTCTTTTCTTCTATAGGATGCACTCGAAGGAGATAATTAAACTAAATAATAAAACCATATATAAAACTCAGAAACACAATTCTCAGAGTGTTGAGAAATTTGTATTTAAGTTTTGATGGAAGTTCCAAAACAGGTTGTAATAGGACCAAATGCACATTAATTTGGCCGATGACTTAGAATCGATTAAGATGACCAAATTTAAATGTATAGATAGTGATGTAAAAGATAGGTCACATATTGAGGGGGAACTCAATATGTATAGGTCAGGTCGAAGTATCAGATGACCCAGATAAGGTCAGATGATCAGAAGGCTAAGAACGAATCAGAAGACAAGAAGTCAAAAGATCAGGTGAAGACGAAGACACCAAGACTCGGATGAACTCAAGACTCGGATGAACTCAAGACTCGAGATAAACTGAAGACTCGAGATAAAACTCAAGACTCAAGAATAAACCTCAAGACTCAAGATGACCAAGACACTAAGGCTCGAGTCACCAAGATCGAAGACTACCGTAAGACCTAGACATAATCACCGAAGTCGCATATTGAGCTAAGACAATCTGCATCGAAGACTCAACAAGGTAGATCGATCGCTTATCCGATCAAGTCACCACACCGGCGCCAATCAAAATGATACACCGCATAAGACGAATCATCTACAAAAGGAATATCAATCGCCTAACGGACAAATTATCAAGTGCCGCCGCCCAAGAGAGAAAAGCGACACGCACAAAAAGAGCTGACATTACGGGATTCGACGTTGCGGACATAAACAGCGCTAATCATGCCTAAGGCCACGCCGATATTCGGAGCAAGTCACAATCATATCCTACAACCTACCTAATATAGCCAGAAATTCAAATTGCTCTCCAACGGCTCTTTGATTTCGAGGTCTATAAAATGGGATTGCTCGTCAAGTGAAGAAATAGGGGAGAACAAGAGACCAACAATCATCACATGAAAAATTGAGCAAAGCGGAACAACAACATTAACGCAAATTCTCAAGAGGCAAAAAGCCTACAGAATTTCCGCTGGAAGAACACCATATTTGAAGATTATTCTTAGAGTGTTCATCCCATTGGTCTTAGCAAGAAATCTTATCCACTAGCATTTGGCTACCTAAAACACCAGGATAGATTTCCAGTTGGAACCCTCAAACATTCTTTACCCAAACTCAAGTTAGGTTAAGTTTGTTACCGCAAGATTTCAGACTAGGGATTCTAGTTTTTTTGATTTCTGGTTCGGTTGAGTGTGAACTCGATAAACATTTGTTGAGTGTTGGACTAACACATAAAACTAAGTCCAAGCAGGTTAAGTTAGGTTAAGTTCGGTTAAGTTGCCCCTGTGTTAAGGGAAGAGTGGATGTAAGACGGGTTTGGTCTGAACCACTATAAAAGTCTTGTGTGCATTTACTTTCTTTATTGCTTTACACTATTCACACAACTGAGTTTAAATTGCATACATATTCTAAGTTAAGCTCAGTCTGCACCAAGCAACTGATCTGATCAGGTTGACACATTAGTCAGCTGGTTGAAAACTGACTTAAAGAATCTTTATTGTTAAAACTGGTTTTTCACACGGGTATTTACAAGCTTCCGCACTCTCAGTTAAACTGACAGATATCAAACTGATCTGCCCCCAGGCACTCAGTAAGATTGAACATCAGTCCAAACTGACTCACTAGCACTCTGATCAGGAAATCTGCAATCACTCCTGATCCGCATGAAAAGTTTTCAGAAGTCTATTCACCCCTCCCCTCTAGACTTCTGCCCTCACAAAACCCGTTCGGGACCTACAAGTGGTATCAGAGCAGTGGTTCTACAGACCACTGGCTTTGAGTATCATCGATTCTTGAGGAAGAATCTTTGTGGTCATTTGAACAGATCTTGAAAAATCGTTTTCAAAACTCATTCGTTTTCAAAATCACTCAGCATGGATAATACCTCTGGTATGTATCATGATTTGCCTAAGTTTTCAATTGATGAGTATGCAGATTGGACTATATACATGTGCAACCATCTGGGATCGATAAGCGGCAGAATGATGGAAGTCATTGAACGAGGACCCATCATCATATATCACGACAACCCAGCGGTTGGAGGAGATCCAGATCATGCACCTGAAAGTCTTGTACGAAAAAGCCCAGCCCTGATGGATGCAGAAGAAAGAAAGTTGTACACTCTAGATACAATCGTCAGGCATATAATCATGAAGACGATGGATAAAGTCACCAAAGAGAAGATAAAGTATCTCAAGACTGCGAAACAAATGTGGGATACTCTTCCTGAGATATGCGAAGGAAATGATCAGATCAAAGACAACCGACTACAAGCTGAACTGGTGAAGTTCGAAAAGCTCAAAATGTTGCCCAACGAGACCATCAACGAGCTCGATGGGAGGATCACCATGTCAGTAAATAAGCTACGAGAACTTGGAAGAGAGATGTCAGACAAAGACATCAATTACAAGATACTGAGATCTCTCACCAAGAAATGGGATATGAAAGTCACGGTAATCAAGGATTGCCAAGACATTTCCAAGATGAAGCCGAGTAGCTTGTTCCTAAGCCTTAAAGCCCATGAGTTCGATTTAATCGAAAGAGGGCAAGCAGATGAAGAGGAGACGTCTGCTGAAGCCTCAACCTCAACATCTAAATCAGTTGCATTCAAAGCAACCAGCAGCAGATCAAAGGCCACTGAACCTGTTGGAAACATAATGAGTCAAGCAGAACAGATCGCTCTGCTTACCAGGAAACTTGAAAGATCGAATATTCAACTTGGTAAGTATCGCAGATTCTACAGAGACTATCAAGACAACAGAAGAAACAGGAGGCCAACTGACAGATCACTAGAAAGAACCAGATCTGATGATCGAAGGGATCACAGAGATGAAAAGAAAATAGATGATCTGTCAGATGAGAGAAGAGATAACAGATCTGACAGAAGGAGTTCAGATTACCATCAGAAAGGAAAGTCACCTGACAGATCCTACAGACGGAGTGACTCACCTGGCAGAGGAAGTTCCGTAGATCGAGGATCATGCTTCAACTGCGAGAAACCAGGTCACTACAAAGACCGACCGCCTTACCTGACTCCCCAGAAAGAGAAGAGAAGAGAAAAAAAAAGAGAGCAACTCGTCAGAGACAGAAAAGCCATGGTCGCTGACACATCAGGAATTGATGATTCCTATTTGCCTTCTGAGGATTGTGGCTACTCATCTGTAGAAGACTTTTGTCTGATAAGCAGTGCTGTTGATTTCCACGAACATGAAGATATGATATTCTCTTCAGATGAAGATGAAATCTGTCTGATGGCCAAGGAGGAAGACCAATCTGAGGTAACCTCCAAACCTTCTGCCTTTTCAATTTCCACACCAAATATTATTAGCACACACCATTGAGAGATTGACTTGCAGCTCTACTCTGAAGGCAATTGCTTGATGATCTCTCTGAGGCAGTAGACACTTATACAATAGTGGAAGTTGAAAATGACAAGCTAATGATCGAAATAATCACTTTGTTAAAAGAGAACGCCGTCAAGAAAAATAAAATGAATCGAAATCAGATGAAACCGCTCGAGAAGGTAAATCGAGGAACTTAACGCTCGAAAGTTAAATCTTCGATCGAGAAGCAGATCAAAGATCACCTAGCAATCAACAAAACAAAGAAGTCGATGATTTCAAAATTCTTCAAGCTAAATTTGATGAGCTATTCCGACTACATGAGAGTCTAAAATCTATCGAGGATAGTTTGCAAGAAAATAGAGGTTTTCACGAAGTCATCAAAACCGTTCAAGATATGAACACCTATTTTCGAACGCCGACTAACAAGAAGGGAATTGGGTATGAGAACTCTTCTACATCCTCAAAAGCCCCATTTGATTCACTACAGAAGGGTGTAATCAAACGAGTCTCTGACAAAGATACACAAAAAGCTAAACATGTATCTGATAAGGAAAAAGACCTCTCGAAAAGTAAGGCAAGTGCCTAATCGTAAAAGGAACATAAATGGACCCCAAACAGATTAAGCATCACCGAATCAATCAACGAAGAACTCCCGTTTCTTCAAGAAACCTCAACTCGATGAAATAGATTAGGTATCAGAAGAGACAACATGTAAAAAAGAAATCTAATCTGAGACCCAATCAAGGACAGCTGCCTAACAAGCAAGCTATAGGTAAACTGCAAAGACCATCTATGCCAAGAAGATATGAATCTTTTGATGGTAGCAAATCATGATCTATCCTTATAACCAGAGATCTAGGGCTATCGCACTTTTTGAAAAGCACACCGGGTTAAAAGAAGACAAAACGTAAAGAAAAATCCCAAGTCTTCTGATTCACCCAAAGCTCACATAAGTAATCATACTATTCAGAAAGCATATAAAGGGACGTATGATTATGTTGATATGTATGGGAGACAAATCAGCCTTCTAATCTATCTCGATTACCATAGAAGTGCCATCGCTTGTGTGGATCCCTAAATCCACCACTAACCCCCAGACCCAATTCCAAAGGGGTACCTAAAGCCCGATTCGATTGGTGTTCAAGGGGACCCGCCAACAAAGGAGGTGTACAAGCAACTATCCGGTACATCGATAGTGGATGCTCAAGGCACATGATCGAAGCAAACATCTCCTTAGCTCTTACAAAGAACAAGAAGGCCCACGGTACTCTTTTCTTGGATGATAACTTTGGTTTTACCAAAGGATTCGAACCTTAGAGAATGATGATGTACAAGTGACCGAGTCTCGTATGTCGAAGGATTAAAGCACAATCTACTATAAGTATCACAATTTCATGACAACGGATTCAACATTGAGTTCTCGAAAGATACAAGTGTACGATTAGAATCGAGCTACTCAACAAATCTTGCTAACCGGTTCAAGGAAAGGGACGATCTACACAAAGCAGATTGGAACAAATGCCCAAGGAATGCATACTTAATTGTTAAGAGTTCCAAGAATAGCAAATGGCTCGCACAAAAGAATGAGTCATCCGAACTTCAAGACTCTCAACAAGATAGCTAGGGTGCCTTTTGGTTGAGGGACTTCCGAATGAGGTATTCTCTAAAAGATCGGACATGTGCGCGATGTCGAGGAAAAACAAGTTAAAGCTTCATTCAAAGGAATACCGACCAAAGATCCAAGAGAAAATCAATCGCTCCATATGGATCTATTCGGACCCGCTTACATCAAATCCTCAATGGATGCAAATATACTCGTAATCGTGGATGATTATTCCAAGTTTACTTGGGTTGTATTCTTATACAAGAAGAACGAGACAACGACAAAGATACTCGAGAGCTTCAAGAAGCTACAAAACGAAAAAGGTGTCGATAGTAAAAATCGATCGATAAAGGTACAAAATTCTTGAATTCTTTTATTACTGATTTTTGCACTAAGTTTGGTATACAGCATGAGACATCAGCTGCAAGAACGCCACAACAAAATGGAGTAGCAGAACGGAGAAACAGAACTCTCAAGGAAGTTGCTCGCACTATGTTAGCTGAACATGCAACACCAAGCCGTTTCAAGCGTAGCCATCAACATCGATGCCATACTCGTAATGATGTTCTCTAACTAAGACTCACTTCAAAACACCCTATGAATTGTGGAAGGGCGTAAAAACCTCGTGTTTCATACTTCCATGTTTTTGGGTGCAAGTGTTTCATTCACAACAATGGGAAAAGTCAGTTGAAGACCTTTGAAGCCTAGTCAGATGAGGGCATATTCTTAGGATATTCCTCAACCAGCAAGGCTTTCAGGGTTTACAACAAACGAACCCTAGTTGTGGAAGAAACACCTCATGTGGTCTTTTGATGAGACATCTTCAACAAGAGAAAGTCGCCGTAACAAGCCGCATCTGCATCAACCGCTACCGACACGCGTAAAATGGATCACCTAAGTATCAAGGAGAAAGAATCAACACGTAATGTTGTATATCCCGTAAACTTGATCTTGCCGATTCACTAGGTCAATCGGACCTAAAGGTACGCATTAACCGCCGAAGAAGAAGCGGGTACAAACCGAGATAAAGATCAACCGAACCATCCGTTCGGGGGAACTCCCCGAAGTTCCTATGAACGTACATCGCCACATGATGAGTCCAACATCACCGAGACATGTTCTTATCAAGTGGATCATAATTCAGCACCACTCCCAATCACTAGTAATGAACTACTATCAGAAATGGATGATGTTCTCCAACTAGACGCAAATCGAAAAAAAAGGACTGGATTACCACCATCCAACCGATCGATTATCGAGACCCATCCGATAGAAGTCAAAACTAGACATCATATTGGTGAAAGTGCCATGTATTGTTGTTATCTCGTTTTGAAGGAACCAACTACAGTAGATGAAGCTCTACAAGACACAAGCTGGATTCTAGTCATGCAAGAGAAACTGGAACAGTTTGAGAGAAATCAAGTTTGGAAACTAGTGGACGTACCAACTCATCAAGACGTGATTGGCACGGGCGTGGGTATTCAAGAACAAGAGAGATGAGAATAATGTCATAACCAGAATAAGGCAAGACTTGTTGCTAAGGGGTATTCACAATCGAAGGAATTGATTATGATGAGACCTTTGCACCGGGCCGCCGCCTAGAAGCCATTCGGTCAAGTTTTATATATCGCCCACGAGGGTTCGTTGTGTATCGATGGATGTAAAGAGTGCATTCTTAAACGGGTACTAGCAGAGGAAGTTTATGTCGAACAACCTCCGTGCTTTGAAAAAAGGCAACCAAGTGTACCGCTTTAAGGAAAGCTCTTGGGTTCTGGAAACAAGCTCCTCGAGCTTGGTATGATACACTCTCTCAATTCTTGATAGACAAATGGTTCACTAAAGGAATAGTGGACGTAACCTTATTCATAATAGAAGATGGAGAAGATATTCGATGGTTCAGATTTACGTGGGCGACATCATCTTCTGGATCTCCCAACAAGAAGTTCGTGTGTGAAGTTCAGAAAATTGATGCAAGGGAAGTTCGAGATGTCCATGATGGGTCGATGAATTACTTTACGGGTTTACAAGTCAAGCAGAGTACATAAGGGATATTCATCTCGCCAGCGGGGTACACAAGGAATCTCCATCGCAAAGTTTGAGTTCAACACCGTAGTAAGGAAGCCGAATTCCCATGATGACCGGGTTCAAGATGGATCCGTATGAAGATGGTTAGAAAGCTAATCGAAAAGAATATAGGGCTCGATTGGATCACTACTATATCCGACCGCCAAACAGACTGACATCACTTTTTGGCAAAGAGGGTGTATGTGCGATTTCAAGCAAATTCAATGCAAAGCCACCTAAGAAGCCTAAAGCGATTCTCAAGTATCTGAAGGGACAAGAAACCTTGGTTTATTCTACCCATCGATGATAATCTAGAGCTTAGTGGGTATTCTGATTCGACACGGAGGTTGCGAATCGACAGTGAAGTCAACCTCGTGTTCATGTCGGTTTCGGGAAATAAACCGATCTCTTGGTTTTCGAAGAAGCGGACATCGATTCATGACATCTACTACCGGTAATATATGGTCGCAGAAGTCATTGTTCCCAACCGCTCGCTAAGTCGCCGGTGAGGATTACAACATCGTAGCTAAGAACGCACTATATATTCTGCGACAATAATAGTATACAATCACTCGTAATCCTCGTTTCTACATACAAGATGCAAGCATGTGGATGTCCGACACCATTTTATCGAGATCACGTTGAAAAGAAGAATATCGAAATGGAAAAGATCCATATCGACAAAGCGTAAAGTTGATATTTTAACTAAGCCGCTAGCTGAGATCAGATTCAGAGAATTATGCAACGAACTAGGGCTTCGGATCTCGGAGAAAGTGCACCAAAAATGGTTGGTGGATCGATCTCCGTAACTAATTGGTTAAAAAGACTAACCAAAGTTAAGAGGAATCACGGTTGAGTTAGAAATCTCAACCGATCGACGACTTTTCGACGACAAGGAGCCGATCCGTTCGATAAGGAGCAGATCGAAAAGTCGATAAGTAGCCAATCCGTTAGTTCGATAAGGAGAGCGGTATCGAAAAGTCGACAAGTAGATCCGAAGTTCGCACAACGAGCATATCGATTCAAGATATATCGACAAAGGGAACCGACGATTGAAGATTACTTTATAAGTCGATTAAAAGTTTGCAAAATCAACAAGCAAATCAAGTTTAAAGCTACAAATCACATAAGTCAAGAGGAAAAGCAACACAACAATGAAATAACATAATTTTTCATTGATAAAGACCCGAGGTCGATTACATAAGTTACAAGTGATATCACAAGCTACCCTCAAGCTACCTTCAAGTGGTATTACAAGCTACAAGTACAAGAAGACCCTTGGTCGCTACATAAACCATAAACCCTAAGCCAACCCAAGGCAGGGAAGGAGAGAGAGAGATTTTAAGAGATGAAGCTCTAATTTTCTCCGACCCAAGGGGCGCAGAGAAGCTTCTAGAATCCTGAAAACCACTCTTAGAGCTTCGGTGTGAGGAGCGAGAGCGGGCCTTGAAGGATCTTTAAGCCAGGAGCCCCTAGACCTAAAATCAATGGGCTCTCCAATTGTATTAAATGGGAATGGGACCAACATTAGGTTACGTGTTTGGTCAAGGACAAAACGACCAAAAAGAGACACTAGTGTCACATGATAAAATATTGAGTTTGATACACGAGATCGTATACCAAACTCATGTTTTGTTTCGATCGAAGTCTGTTAATGCTAATTTCGTCATCTCGATAGGCGCACAAGGTGCATACGGTTAGGAGAAGTGCCTTCTCATTTGCCTTAGCAGATCTGCCTCCACGGTGGTAAAGAAGCTTTGCATTAATCGTATGTGTAATCTTAGATGACGATGAAAGCAGTGTGAAGGAACACACATGGTTGATTTGAGAAGCTGAATTCATTGAAAAAGGGTTAAAGGTTTTCACCGAAGTTTCAATTTAAATAAGGAACTCATCGGAAAAAAAAGGGGGATGAAGTATATGCTAAAGAAGATGAATGGTTTATGTTGTGTTGTTTGCCTAAACACCCCGTGCCAATTTATAGAAGGAAATTAGGGGTATAAATGCAAATTTATTTTCTCGTAAGACCTTAAAAATTTGCATCGACAACGCGTAAGAACACGCGGCTAATGGTTGATGATGAGTTGACGGTGTGAGTAATCACATCAGATATCTACGCCATTATTACGGAATGTCAAATCGCCGCCGATTTGGGAATCGAGGCGAATTTTTGACTCCCCATCGATCAAATAAATGTTTTGGCGAGTAGAGTAGACTTGATTGCATAGTAAATGCGGGCTGATTAGAAGAAGATTGAAGGATGAAGTGTATCGATATAAGTGCATCGATAAGAAGTATCGATAAGTGGATCAAATAAGTAAAGTGCTTCACACAAAAATCGATCGATGAGTGAGATATTGTTGGGAAATGCTTAAAGATACCATCAAGAAGGTCAACAAGTACCGGATCGATCACAAAAGGGTAACTAGTTGATTACAATATCAATCGATCGACACGCTTTCTTATTTATCTCTTTCCATAATACCTTATATCGTTATTTAAATAAATTGATTTTTACTCTGTTTTTCATTTTATGACGATGCTCGCAAAAACTTTTAATGCGGACTTGGGAATGTGTATTTAATGTGTTTTATTACGAATTTTCGAGTCCAAAATACGAGAAGACTTCTTTACTCAACCGTGCGATTAAAATGTTTTTCGGCCGACAAATCTCAAATCTCGACCATCGATTTCAAAAACACGGATACTTGAGTACTTTGGGTAGTTGTGCAAAAAGGTTTTCCCTCGTATACTATAAAATCCAAATCTTTCTCAGAAAACTTCTTTCCACTACTTCGTCTTCTCAAAGCTCTTAAAAGTTCAAAACTTTCAAAATCTTCAGAGAATTACTTTCGAAATCAATTGATTCTACTCTTCCGATTTCTAAATCATTCGAATCAATTTCTGGTAATTTCTTGTTTAAATATTGCATGATTTCAATTTCTCTCTGGTACCTAGGTTTACAAGTCGTAATGCTATGTTTCTGTAATTTATATTCGATCTAAACGCTTACTTGCTAAATTGATGCTAAGATTACTGGTTTGACTAAATTTATTGAAACATCTTACTCAAACTAAACATCAATTTGCATATCGTACAAAAATGACATATCTTGTTCCGCTACCGGGCCTAGGGAAAAAGTTCTGCAACTTTGCATCGATGAAGAAAGTTATCATTGATGAGAAGTATGTAGTTTTCACCATCACCTCAGATCCTGAATCGCTGGAAATTCTGGAGTGCTTGCGAGCATGTGGGCTGGAACGATATTTCTCTACACACCAGAACATCGTCCACACACATGAGGCCCTGGAGTTTCTATATAATCTACAGAGGGATGAAGACAATGATGCTGACTTGATTTCTTCCGTTGGCGGACTGGAAGTGCGAGTGTCGAATGACGATCTCCAGAGGATATTCGGTCTAACTTGAGGAAGCATCAATCCAGAGACCTACACGACTGATGTAGGAGAAAAGGAATTTCTTGAAGCCAAGCTGTTGAGACCTGCAAACAAGGAGAACACGACAAACGTCAAAGCCTCCTATCTGAAGAGAAAATATCGCCTTCTCCTTGAGATCGTTCAGAAGGTGATCATGTGCTCAACCTACAGTCTTGATGTTGTCAATTCGTATAAGATCAGTGTCATGACTGCAATAATCAAGAAGGCTTCAGATATAGATTGGTTGGGAATGGTCAAGGCACGATCGAGAAAAAAAAACTCCGGAAGTTCGAATCGACCCGTTTTGATGGAATGAAGTGTGCTTATCTTCCAAGTGCTCCTTCATACATAAAATCTATATCATTATGTCAGATAAGCTGCCACAGAATTATGAATGGAATGAGAATGGAGCGAAGATATATCAAAAAGCAAAGCACAAGGCCATATTGGGCAAAGATGAGTCCCTACCGACAATCTGATGAAGATCCAACTCCTTATATGCCCAAACCCAAGGGAGAAAAGAAGGAAAAAGATAAGACAACTGCATCTTCTGAAGTGCAGGAAAAGGTCATTCCAGAGAAGAGGATGAAGAGGAAGGATCTGGCCAAGAAACCAGATGCTCAATGAAACGTCGAAGAGAGTCACATCTCCTCCAAGATCGCTCCAAGTTCTCGCCCAAAGAAGTTAAAAAAACGGATCCGGCGCAAGTAGGATCGAAAGAAGAGATAGCGAAACTCCGCTCTGAGCCCACTATCGAGAAGGGAAGAAGAGCGGATGATCGCAGCAGAAGAGAGAAATTTGTCGAGAGACAGAATGGGAGCAATCGAGGAAGAATCACCATCCGATTCTCCGCTCTCTCACCAAGATCTTCCAGAGAGCAAGATCGCCAAACGCCCACTTCCAAATCGCCATCACCCTCTCCTAAAAAATCATCACCACCACCCTCTCCCCACAAAACCTTCTCATCTCACCTATCAGATCACCAAGATCTCCCACACCACCAATCAATGAACCCGTTTCAGAAACCGAACACCCTCAACACTCGAAAACGAACTCAACCACAAATATCCCAATCTCCAATCAAGTCACAAGAACCCGAGATCCGATGTCGAGTGTACATCTCTCATAATCCCTTCAACACCGTAATCGGCTTTTAAAAGCTTCACCGCTCCCGTAAAGCCCCATCATAAGGATAATGAAGCAACAGATCAAGGAGTATCTCTAAAAAAGATCTATGCTCAATTCGATCAACATCCCGCATCCAAAGAACAAATAGAAGAGATTGTGTTCGAGGGATATCGATCGAAAAAGCATTGAAGAATTTCGATTCTCATGACAACTCGGGATCGATTTTTTTGAGACTTGGAGTTGAAATGCTTAAACAATGCCGGGATTGAAAGTGATGTTGAATTGGCATCCGATTTATGATATCATATGGTTGATTCAATTCAAAAAGGTTCTAAATTATCGATAAATAGGAGGAAACCTGCTCAACCTCTTTCCAGATCATGAGGAGCCATTGCGATGAACCAAGAATGGGCGCCGCAGATGAGACCCGACTTGGCAAGGCTTCAACATCCCACTGCATCGCTACGATGAGCTCGATACCTAGATCTTTATAATCGAGAAGATTCAGATGGGATCAAGAAGATCGCTATTGAAGATAAATTCGCTACCACAAAGCAGATCCGATGAAGCGATTTGAAGAAGAGCAAGCAAAACTAGTTGACAGAGAAAGAAGTCACACGCTTGGGATGCATAATGCCATCCTTCTATGGAAGTAATGCAACTAGTTAACCCTCTCTTGCCGAGAAGCTCAATCTCCACCGACAAACTCAAAGTTCGATAGAGATATGCTCAATCGCATACATACGTACTATTGGAAAATGTCCGGGCATCTTTGAGAAAACCGACAACCACATGGATATGGGTTGGAAACACTTTGTAGCTTCGCAGAAACGAAAAAGACAGACATCGGGTTGCTCTCGACGCTTTGAAACTCCGCACCTTCGCCACTCGCTCGAGATCACCTCTTATTGTGTCGAGGAACTCGTAGAGGAGATCTCACGGCAATTCATTGCTCGAATCAAGCAGATGTCCAACCTCTTTGATGAAACCAAAAAGGGGAAGGACAAGAAAAAAAAAAGAGAAGAAAGAAAAATAGATACGCTTGGTAACAATTACATCTCTACCGTAAACCATCAGATCCCGACTTGTCACCCACTCCATCTATCGATCTCGTTCAAGTGAAAGAAAAAGGAGCAACATAGCAAAGAGATCGCTAAGGTAAAATTGCTTTTTCAGAGGTTATTGCCAGAGTCGACAAGATTGAAGACTTTTTCTTCGCTCGTAAAAAAGAATGGAAATCGATGATCGTGCCAAGAGCCTTGAACTCGCTAAGAAATTAGTCAAGAAGAAGAACAAGATGAAATTGAAAGGCGGACTCGAGGAGAAAGAAAGGCAAAGGCAAGATGATGAAAGCAATCATGAAGATCGAGAGACAAGGCCAACTATTCTCTACCAAAAGTCGATGACTCTGAACAAATTCAAGAGCAAACAAGACAGAGAATAAGAGAGGCCGCCATCAAGAAGCGTTAGCAGCAGAGGCTAAATGGATCAACATCGCTACATCCGGGAAGAAGGGAAGAACGGGTCGCAGCAGAGGAGATTGCTTGGGAGAAGAATGCCCTTCCCAAGACTCGTTAAAGACATCCTTCTCAAGAAGAACCATCGCCAGATCCGCTTCTAGAACGGGATCGGATCGAGAGGAGAATGGTTATGTGACGATACATCCCGGAGAAGATTCTAATTCATCAAGATCGATCGAAAATGATGATGAATTCGAATCGTTAGAAACGGCATCCGACTTCTACCGATAAAGGATGAAAAGAAGGGAAGATCATGTCACTAATACCGAAGCTCCACCCTTTGAACTACTCCTTCCACCTTCCAAAAGGAACAAGGCCCGCATAAAAGCTAGATGTTGTCAAATTCAAGAATGCCTACTATGGATTTGTCAAAAATGAGGGGATCCATAGAAGAGAAGATCCGGACAACCCGATGCAAATGATGTACAAGATGTTTGCATCCCCAAAGAGCTACAAATGTTCAAGTACACCGAGGAAGACAACTTGGAATCGATGATAGGTACGCTTTTCATGTATTCTATAATGCACACACCTATCTGATGAATGAAATATTCCATCTCTCCGATTCTAAGACAACATCTCATTGTCTTCTCAAGTATGTATCGCCTGATTTCATTATCTCTGCATTTCTATTCGTGGTATCTATTTTTTTGAGCAAATCATGGATAACCGAAGTGTTTTGGTTCCATCAAAAAAAGGGGGAAATTGTTGGGAAATTTGTATTTAAGTTTTGATGGAAGTTCCAAAAGACAGGTTAGATAGACCATACTTATCGATTCATCAAAAAGGAAATTGTTGGGAAATTTATAGACTTGTTAAAAGCACATGATCGATGACTTAGAATCGATTAAGATGACCAAATTTGTAAAAATGTATAGATAGTCGATGTAAAGATATGTCACATATTGAGGGGGAACTCAATATGTATATGTCGTCGAAGTATCAAATGACCCAAAGATAAAGTCGATGATCGTAAGGCTAAGAACTAATCGAGATAAGACAAGAAGTCAAGATCGTGATGACAGAAGACACCAAGACTCGGGGATGAACTCAAGACTCGGGATGAAACTCAAGACTCGAACTCAAGACTCGGATGAACCTCAAGACTCAAATAAAACTCAAGACTCAAGAATAAACTCAAGACTCAAACTATAGTCGATGATCAAGACATCGAGGCTCGAGAGTCACCAAGATCGAAGACTACCAAGACCAAGACCTATAATCACCGAAACCCCCAGATATTGAGCTAAGACAATCTACATCGAAGACTCAACAAGGTAGAACTCGAAATCGCTTATCCGATCAAGTCACCACACTCAAGGCCAATCAAAAAAATGATACACCAAACAAGATGAATCTTTGATACAAAAGGAATATCAATCGCCTAACCTAAGACAAATTCCGATCAAGTGTCATCCGCTTAAAAAGGCGAGAAAGAGACAACCGGTTTTTCACAAAAAGAGCCGACATTACGGATTCGACAACAAGGGACATAAACGGCACTAATCATGCCTACGGCCACGCCGATATTCGAGCACGCCACAATCATATCCTACAACCTACCTAATATAGCCCGAAATTCAAATTGCTCTCCAACGGCTCTTTGATTTCGAGGTCTATAAAATGGGATTGCTCGTCAAGTGAAGAAATAGGGGAGAACAAGAGACCAACAATCATCACATGAAAAATTGAGCAAAGCGGAACAACAACATTAACGCAAATTCTCAAGAGGCAAAAAGCCTACAGAATTTCCGCTGGAAGAACACCATATTTGAAGATTATTCTTAGAGTGTTCATCCCATTGGTCTTAGCAAGAAATCCTATCCACTAGCATTTGACTACCTAAAACACCAGGATAGATTTCCAGTTGGAACCCTCAAACATTCTTTACCCAAACTCAAGTTAGGTTAAGTTTGTTACCGCAAGATTTCGCATCAGGGATTCTAGTTTTTCGATTTACGGTTCGGTTGAGTGTAAACTCGATAAACATCTGTTGAGTGTTGGACTAACACATAAAACTAAGTCCAAGCAGGTTAAGTTCGGTTAAGTTGCCCCTGTGTTAAGGGAATGTAAGACGGGTTTTGTCTGAACCACTATAAAAGTCTTGTGTGCATTTACTTTCTTTATTGATTTACACTATTCACACAACTGAGTTTAAATTGCATACATATTCTAAGTTAAGCTCGATCTGCACTGTAAATCGATCCGATCAAAGGACACATTAGTTAGTCACCGTTGAAAACTGACTTAAAGAATCTTTATTGTTAAAACTGGTTTTTCACACGGGTATTTACAAGCTTCTGCACTCTCAGTTAAACTGACAGATATCAAACTGATCTACCCCCAGACACTCAGTAAGATTGAACATCAGTCCAAACTAACGACTTACTAGCACTCTGATCAGGAAATCTGCAATCACTCCTGATCCGCACGAAAAGTTTTCAGAAGTTTATTCACCCCTCCCCTCTAGACTTCTGCCCTCACAAAACCCGTTTGGGACCAGGGCCGTTTGAGAGAATTTGGTGGCCTGGTGCGAACTCTCAAATGAGGCCTTAAGTGAGGCTCAAGTAAATGAATATGAAACAATTTAGTTTTTATAGAAGCAATATAGTAATATTAAAAAAAACACCCTAAACACGGTATTGAAGTTATTTTCTAATTTGGGATACATATTTATATGCACAAACTGACTGACAGAAGATCAACGGTAATTTTATTGGAAAATAGAGAAATTGATGAAAAATTAATAGAGGTTGAAAAAATTAAGGATGAATTTTATTGGAAAATAGAGAAATTGATGGAAGATTAATGGAGGTTGAGAAAATTAAGGATGATAAGAAGAATTGAAGATTTTTTGTCGGTTATTGTATATATATTCTTAAAGATCGATTTATGATTTTAATTTTTTTTAAACCTAGTAATGGGCCTCGAAAATTTGGGTCCTGGGGGCTTTGGAGGCCCTTGAAAGTGGTTGGGACCTAACACAACAGTCAAAACACAAAATTTGCATATTCATGAACCTATAGGCAATGTCTAACCAATTTATTTTACTTTTAAAGCCACTGCATATAATGATCCTTATAACCGGCCCTGTTTGGGACCTACACAGAGTCAAAACACAAAATTTGCATATTCATGATTGTAGTCCTATAGGCAATGTCTAACCAATTTATTTTACTTTTAAAGCCACTGCATATAATGATCCCCAGAATTGAGAATCATCAGCAAAACACTTCAACTTACGTCCATCTTTCCAACCTAATTAACCAGTGATAAGAAAATAAAAATGCAGAATTAAGGTTACCTAAATTAGAATTTTGCTGGAATTTTGGTGTGTAGAATTATGAAATTTGTTACCGGTAATGGACTCTTGAGGAGGAATGCGACAGTCAAGTACATAGAGAGTAGTAATGACTAATGATGCATATTGTGGGTATATATATGTCTCCTGATTTTGATTATAATACAATGAGTGATAAAGGTATGTGAGTGAATGCAATCTGATGTCACATTTTGTTCAACTGGAAAGATGCTGCATTTTTTTTCATTATAATATTGAAATCTAGAAAAGTTGTTGCTTAATTGATTCTTACCATTATTACTGAAAGATTCCTAATATGGGTTTTAGTTAGTTGTAAAAAATTAATGAAGAATTTATGCAGGCACGAGAAAAGCTTTAAGGATCCGAGAGTAATATTGCCAAAATCAGTTATCCAAATTTGGGATAGGTGCAGATACAAAATGGGAGCGACAATTGATGCTGCTGAAATTGTCAAGTAAGTTTCTCTTTTTATATGATTTGTCTTGGGAGTTGTTCCGAATTTGATGATAAGTTATCCTCTTCATTTAAAATAAGGCGTCAGTTGTGTTTCCGACGAATTTGGATAGTTTCACTCGACAGTTGTGCACTTTGTTGCTATTCTTTATTAATCACAAATGATGAATTTGGAGGTTTCATCGGTATACTTTAAACATTAATTTTTTTGAATTATTCGGTGGTATTATAAGCAGGCTTTTGGCCATTTTTCTATGAGGTATTATTTACATTATCGATGAACAAACAAAACTCAGTTCTTTCCAACCTTTTACATAGACAACAATTTTTCTACTCAATGATGATTCTTTTGGTCCCAATATTTTGTACATTTGTTACTTATCAGTGGGAACAAAAGAGCAAGATATAAAGTTTAGCTTTTTGAGACTTGTGAGTGATAATATGATAACATATGAGTGAAACTCATGTGTTACTTTAGCTTTTATGTAGAGCTTTACCTTCGGGGACTATTAAATGGAAAGTGAAGTATCTGGTTTGGACATTTGCTGCTAGATTTCTAAGCATAACTATCAATTTCAATAATTTAAATTTGGTTTTTGTTTCTATTCCCACTCTCACCCCCTTAAGTTCTAATTTGTCTATTTAGCAGCGGCACATGATGGAGGCAGCGCGCGGTGGATGAAGACGATAACTGGTTTTCTTATGTTAATTCAGGTACACCTTGCTTCATCTTTCTGTGTTTACTATCTTTGAGATCTTTGTTGTTTATTTCTTGCAAATATGTTGTCAATACAAATTCTGCAATCAGTTCGAACTCCGCTTATTTTGATTGTCTGTTAATTTTGTAGAAATTTATGTACTTTATCCATTGTTGGATCGATTATTAAAAGATCAGTCTGCTTAACTTATCGAATTATCATGTCATATTGCATCAAGAACTGCCGGAAGGGGATTAGAAATCTGAATTCTCTACCAAACCTCGTGGTGGTGGCTCACATTCCTTGTGTGTGTTTTGTGTTTTATGTTAGGAAATGAGGCAATGCATTTTAGCTTATTCAAATATGCTCTGTTACACAGGGCTACTTAGGAAGCTGATGATCAAAGGCATCACTCTTGTGCTTTCAAGTTTTCTTTGACAACAATGTTAACACATTTTATTAGTTATTAAAGCTTTTAATTTTTGCAGTGGGTGGTTTTACATGATGTTGTAGCAGTAATTGTTCTTGTGGTTTCTCTTAATTTGATTTTTTTTTCTCTTTGCTTCGCAGGAGTCTCTTCAGACGCTTTACTTTCCTCAATTTTCATAAATTCAACTTATGAGGTAATTAATCCTATCAGATCGTATTGACTTTTATTATTTTACATGTGAATTTCTCATGGTTTTCGTCTGCCGCATGTTCCTACTATATATATTTCAAAAATGACTAACTCAAAAATTAAGATATTAGTTTATTTATTTTCTTCATCTCTATATATATATGGTAATACATTTTTTATTGAACTTTTGCATCCCTTATTTTCTTCCATTGCGGATTGAACCTGTTCCATTAATACAGGTGGTCTTAAGCATGATATCATTTTTTCATCTCTGATATGCGTAGAAGCTATTGAGGAGAAGGCAGTTTCGCATAAAAATCGTGAAAATGGTACGGAAATGATTTTTTCTAAAAGCTATTGTAAGTATCTCAACCCATTTAAACTCACAATTATCTCGGGTTTTACTTATTCGAGGTTCAATTAAAAAACTCGTGAAGTTTGGGTTTCTAAGTGCATAATGGGTTGAATGCTATAAATATTTAAACATCTGTATCTGGTGTGACTCAGCTGAATCGTGTGTGTATATTATATCTGGTTTTTTTATTATTATTATTTTTATTTTTTTTGGATGATATTTTTTGTTCATTATATGATTCTTGAGGTATAATTTTCGTGGTGAGTTTCATTTTATTAATGCTGAGCGCTCATGGTTCTAAGTAGGTGGGTGCAAATTGGGATTATAAATTTAAACCTCAGCTTATGTTTTGTGCAAATGACTCAGAATTGATTGGCATGAACACCTAACTTTCTACCGGAGAAAAAGTTTAACACGAAGTTAAAGAAATTTGAGTTTAAAAAGCTTTAAGCATATTTATTGCCCTATGTCTCTCTTTTTATTTTTCTTTCATAATGTTTATTGATTTATTTATCTCTTATGAACATATCATTAAGTTATAGTTACTCTTCAAGTCCTAGCACAAAACACTATTTATTTATGTTTTCTTGTATAACTTTTGTTGTATATTGTTTTATTGCTCATTTACGTTTTATTTTGCATTTCATGGGTGCTAGAATTTGCTATCTCCATATCTTTATGTCTGTGGTGTTTAAGTGGATTTAATAAACATATTTTATCATTAACTCTTGTGATGATGCATTTTTGTTCTGTCCTTCTAAACAATGTGTTTGTTTGGTGGACAACGGCCAATGCTTGTTTGGAAGATTTACTGAATTTTTTAGTCTTATAATTTCTAGCAGCAGTTGTCAGTTGCATATCTTATCCATAAAGTTCTACAAATTTGTGCCATGTTAATTATTCAAAAAAATTTATATTTTTATTGGATGACATTATGAAAGTTATTTTTGGATCTTATTTGACAATACAAAAGGAAGAAACTTAATGAAGTTGTTGCTTGAGTTTAGTAACCTCTTAATGATTATTGACAGATTAAAAGAGTTGGTTTGAGTTTGAGGAGGCTAATCGTAGTAGAAGAATCGATAAAGAAGTGATCTCAAATTTAGCAAATGGAAGATCAAGCAACCTCAGCTTTTCAAGAACAATGATAATTGCTTCATTTTCTAATCTGATTCTGCACATGAAGTATGAGGGTATGACTTATACCACCATTCATTGTCTTTAATTTTTTTTTTTCAGGCAACGCTTCGTAGCTTCTACAGGCACCAAAATTGTGAAGGGACGATGAAACCTACTCGACGTATTCAACAGTTTGAATTCATCTAAGTCTAAAATGACAAACCCTTAAATTAATGGCATTGCGATAAATGCTTCAAGATATTTGGGGTATGAAAAGAAATGACATTTGTATATTAGACATTCTTGGTTTGTTATGTCAATTTGTGAGCCATCGAAAATCAGCCGTTTCACAATTTTCGACATTGGTTTTCATTCATCGTGCTTGTGAGCATGTGAGCATAGACGTCACCATAACAAGTTTGTGGAATTCAACAAATTAATTAGATGGTGTTTTCTTTTAATTGACCGTGTTCATTATAAATAGGGTTAATCCATATAAATACATGACATTTAGGTTATGTTTCAATTTAATCACAACTTTTAATATTTTTGTAAAAAATCCTAACCTTTAACATTGTTTCAATTTAATACACGGTTTTAAAATACACCCAGCAATTGATGATGTGTCTCACCGAAGTTTGTGCCTTTTACCATGCTCTATGCCATGTTGGAAGTAAGATAGAAAAAATTGTCCAAATAATATTATTTTTTAAAAAAAAGCTGAAAAACAAAAGTAACATTATAAATAACTTAAAAATCCAAATAAAATAAATAAGAAGTAAAAATCAAACGAAAGAAAGTTCAATAGACTCATCTTCCTCAATTTGTTCCTGATTGCATATATCATGTCTCCGCTTATATACGCATATTTGTTGCTGGAAAATTTCACGATACAGGATGGTAGAGTGGGTGAGAATGTTGATAGAGAATGATAGGCTGCTCCTTGCGACGAAGCTGTGCAGGAAGGGATATTTTTTTTAAGAAACATTTTTTAGGTCCAGGAATAATTGTTTAGATTTTTTTTCTTACAATTTTTGTTTCCTTTTATATTAGTTTTGTTTCGATTAATTTAAATTTTTAGAGTTTTTTTTTCCTTTTTGAATATCTATTATTATGACGTGGACAAATATGAGTATGCAAGACACGTCATCAATGACCTGTTAGAATTAAAAAAATGTGTATCAAATTGAAACATCATAAAAGATTGAGATTTTTTACAAAAATATTAAAAGAGGTGATTAAATTGATATTGAGCTAAAATGTTGTGTATTTATATGGAATTAACCCTTATAAATAGCATATCTACCAATAATATAGTGTTCCATGCTAAGTAATTTTATAGTAAATTAACAATCAAATAAGCATTACACTTAATTCAAAAGTTCATGTGATATTTAATTTTTCAATCTTCTTTAAAGGTGGCTTCTTTCTTATATTCATCGAAAATATTTATATTATTTAATTAGTAAATATTCAATATGTTTTACTTGAAACAATAAGAGAATTTTATACATGCTCGTTACGCTAAGTCTTCACATTTTTATTTTTTTTGAAGGATTGAAGCATCGGAGTCTTGATTTTCTAAAATACTAATCTTATTTTTTTATAACGATTATGTTTTACTAGCTACTTACATGTCACGTGCAACACACTTGGTATAAACTAGTTTAATAAAGAACGAACTTCACAGTTTACTTTTCACCACATCAATAACTTTGGCAAATTCATATTCTATTTTAAAAAACTATGTTCCCCCAATTCCACAAAACACAAACAATGCAAATCCATATTCCCAGCGCAATATGTCTGCCCCTTTTTTCATGAAAGAAACTCAAATGACTGAAAAAGTGCTCATTGATACTCACCTGCATAACAGTTGCAAAGTTGGGCCATTTGTACACCTCCACCCACACTCTACTTGCTTCTTACATTTCAAGAAAACATGACAAGTTGTCTTCAATGGTCATTGCAAAAAACACAATTTAGATTGCCATTTTCGGCTGGACTTGGTTGGAATCCCAAAGTAGTCTCCATAACACAATTTTGTTCCAAATTCACACAAACTCCTTTCTGAGTTTGAATTTCAGTCTTTGATTGCACCTTCTCATAGGCTATCAAAGATGATGTTTTCACTTCCACCTATCATTTTCCTGCTATTTTTGTTAATAACAAATTTGATTAAAAGACATAATTTTACGATCAAATAATTTTCTCCTCCAATCTCCCGTTTCCCATAATTTTTTTGAACCTACCCAACATCAGATCCCTTCGCCACAACATCATGCTACCACCCGACCCAGCATCAACCATTCCCCTATTGGATCCCCCATGTAAAGAAAATATAACTCGGTGGTTTAGAAACCTCCATAGAATAACATCTCTTACACCTAACACCCCTTTGTTTTTTAATTTACACATTTTTCCAGCTTAGCCACACTGTTTATTTCTCACACTCTTGTGTCTTGTCCCAACCCCACTCCAAAGGAAATTGCATTGGTTGAAGGTAGATAGGCACACAAGTCAAAAACGTCTTCACAAGTGTGATTCTGCACCCAAAACAAAGCTTCTTATCGTCCCAACTTTTAAATTTTTTCCTCAGTATATGTACCACATGAGACCACCCAAAAATTCGTTTATAATCCCAAATATGAAAATGGGACTGATCCCACTGCACAATGTCATATCCCTAAACTTATTCTTGACAACGTTCACTCCAATAAGACTGCAATTACTGTAGTTAAATTTAAGACCGGACCGTGCAACTAGTATATAATTAATATTTTTCTAATGAAACAACTAATAGTGTTTAAAGATGCATATAAAATGCAAACGAACTGCCAGTTTTTTTGAGATTGTCTTTTAAAAAATTGCAAATTTTGTAATCAATGCTCGCATTTGAGACTGACGTTTTTTAATGTAACATTACTTGACACATTCATATTGACGAACCATATATCACGTGTAGTGCCAACCTTAAATTGTCAACGCGGCTTATCCTCCATTAACTAATATTGAGGTCAAACTCTAGTAGGGTTAACAAATTTAATGCTATGAAACTGATTTTTAATTCATGGACATGTGAACTTATTCAATGTATGATACGGGTCAAGTTTAGTAGGTTATAAAAATATATTGAAATGGATGAAATAGGTCAAATAGTCCAATATCAGATATTTTGAATGTGCGTGCATATACACAACCTCTGAATATGGAGTATATAGATATAGATATGCAGCTGTTCCTCAAGAATAAATCCCAAACAAAAGAAGTAAAACTATATATAATAGTATATATATTGAGTACAAGTTTGACAAAAGAGAGGTGGTTCTCCAAACAAGAACCAACAATGCTTCGCAAAATTTAAGACAAAAAGGAAATAAGTTTCCTATTTCTAGTTTTCCACATGGAACTGAATATTCAAAGTAGGTACATACAGGCAAGCAAATCTACATCAAGGCTCCAGCTTCAGCGATACAACGCGAGACTGCCGGTTTCGTTTTGCCACCTTCACGAATACAATCGAAAGACAAGGCGGGGCCCACCACGGCCTTCGTACTTTTTGCTCCCCTTTCAAGCACGCAACTGATGCACCATAACAAATACGCATTTACGATTTCATCATGGGAACTAGAAACATGAATAGAGTGACTCCAAAACTCAACTTATATAAACAACAATATATTTACGAGATATATGAGTGGCTGTAATATCACACGCATGTTTACTTTCAGGAGTTGGCTGCACTTCAAGTTTAATAGCAGAAATCAGTGGTAGTAACAGGACAACTCACCCTTTTTGAAACACTAAAACTAGTTTGTGCAAGAGGTCGGGTTGAGTTATACTCTATTGTCCTTTTCCAAATCGAATGAGGAGTAAAAGAAGGTTCATTTGATTAAAAAGTAGAATGATCAAATTAAAGCCACACTCAAGCTCTTAAACCCAACCAAAAAATGAACACAGGAATCCCCTATAGGTCAAGAAAAATCTAAGGGGGTGCTTGGTAAAAAATTCTTCAATGGGAATGGGAATGGGTTTAGGGTAATTATTATGGTTAGGGAGAACAAAATGTGACCAATTCTACCTCTCCTTATCAATAATCATTTCACTATTTCTCAACCAACAACCATATGTCGTTCACTTTATTCCTAATTTAGGGTAACACACAAAAAATGTAACCACCATTGGAACAACCCTTCCTCCAACATATCCCTTTCACTACGGGGGGCATAAAAGCAAAAAAGAGAATTTCATTACCATTCCCATTGACATGAAGAATTTGAACCAAGTGCCCCCTTACATATACCAATCTATTTTCTAGTTTTCTTCTTCATCCAGGTATCATGCACACTAAGAGGAACATACTCCATACAAATAAACTATTTTATCAACAAACAAGTCATAAGTTTCCCACGCATATTGGCTTGATTATCAATTGTTAAAGTCATAAGTTTGTCAGCCAAGGGTTCAACAGTGGATGTAATATTACATGCATAGTTATGTTGTGAGAAATTCAAGATCTTAACTCAAAATACCATAAAGCACGAGCGAATATTAAAGTGACAACATGAAATGCAGCTTAACACTGGTTAATTGGATTTTACAGAATAAGAGAGACAGCAAAATGATAGAGGGGAGAAAAGAGAGGGAAAGGGACCTTTTATTCGCCTCAGCTCCTTGCACAAGGTTATAAAATCACCCCATTTCATGTGGCACTTCCTTATGAACCGCAGGATCTGTTCAGTTGTAAACATTGACATCCCTTCCAAATACTCACCATTAACCCCATTTTCTTTGAATATTTGGCGATAGCTCCCAAGATTTATCTCCTCCAACCACAGCCCAACATCCTACGAAGAACAGACAAATCCAAAAGATTGACAATTGATCATATGATACATTACTTAAACATCAATTTCTTCCCTCCATGTCCTTTTTCTCCTTTGACTAGTTATAATAACAGTAACACGGAGGTTAACATATACTTTGCGAGTCTATATTTCATAGCTATCATTAAAGCAGCCCAAGGACTTCCATAGCATCGCAATTTAAACAACCATAGAAAATTTGAAAGGTTTCAGACAATTGCAGTTGTAGAGCTAAAATCTGGACAGCATTAGTTTGAAAACTTTTTAACTTTGAGCATAAAAGTAACAAAACGACCAAGAGAAAAGAAAACCAAGAGCCTTTCGTCATCTTGAGGCTGAATGCAATAAGTCAAGTTTGAGTCTTTCAGTATCCGAAGTTGAGGCAGGGAGGACTATATTTGATGGCCTACGTTATTACTTATTAAAAATCGAAAAAGTTAGTTCAGATGTTAAAACGTCAAGGATTAAGAGAACACCAGAGATCATTACAGAAAGTATGCTTAAGAAAATATGCTAAAAGAATATCTTATAGGGCTGAGAAGTTAGGTAATAAATAAGAAAGCTCCCTAAAACAACATTTATTATGGTTCATAGAAACTATGATAAGAGAGCACTTGAATAGTCGTAATGATTGTCAATAACAGTTCCACGGTACTTTTATGACCATAAAATTACTGAACGTATCAGGGGCCATATCAGCAGCATAACATGTGCACTAAGGCAATTTATTGGAATGTCTTTTCTGAGATAAAATTATTAGGACAAGAACCAATGAAGCCTATCTTTCAAGACAAGACTGATTGAACTATGCGCTCCTGGAGATTAGAAGTGACAACCTCATTTCAGTACAAACTTACTTACATCTACCCCACATGTTCTTAGAGATAAGGGATAAGAATGAACCTTTTTATCTAGCTACTGTCGATGGGTTTACGCCAACAATCCATCTTTCATGTAGGCATGGCCTTCAAATCGTGCAATAAAGAAAACTCACAAGTGAATTATTTTCCTAAAAGGGCCTCACTCAAACATCTTACTCTATTGCCATTAGCACCCTCTAACCAATGTTTTGGTAACAAAAAGCCACAAGAGAGAAGAGCAATCAAACAGCTGGGATGGTTCAAATGATTATATTCAGCTGTCATTGCAAAATTCACTCTTCAAACCCAAAATTTTCACATACAGCAGAAGCAGAAGTCAAAGACTCATATCAAACTACACAAATGTTTATTAAATGGACTAAAGCCAACTTCTTCAATTTAATACTAAATGGTTACTTTCAACTCCCCACCGACCAATTAGCAAGATTATGACCAACAAGAACAAGTAATACTCCAACAAAAAGTAATAAAAAAGAATTAGCATAACATAGTCCAAGATCCGAAGAAAAAAGGGGTAAAAATCAAAACCCAGAAAAAGAATAAGAGGGAAAATTACCTCAACAGTCCAGATAAAGAAATCAAGAGGTTCCGGTGGCCTCTCTTTGGTCATGTCGGAGTGAGGGGTTTTCTTGTTCGAAAATGGAAAAGGGGAATCTAAAAATTGAAGAGCGGCGTGCAATTCAGATCATAATTGTAAGCAGTCGTATACGCACACACAACATCCTGCACAAATACAGTTGATGCTAATAATTGAAAACGGCAAAATCCAAACCTTTAAATTATGGGGCAATTGAGGGCTGTGATTTCCTGCATTTGGTGATGAGTGCGTGTGAGTGTGAGTCTTTCTTTCACCACTGAGAGAGAGAGAGAGAGAGAGAGTTTATTGCGGGATGGGAAAAGGCGAAAGGGGGTGGGGGGGGGGTGGGGGTGGGGGTGGCTTTAACTTTTAGGACTTGGGTACTTTGGCCTTCTAAACTTAAAACTACTACACTAAACTCCTAGCTTTTGTCCATGTACTATGTTGCTGTCAACTCGAATTATCAAAATGGTTCATTTTTTGCTACCTGAATTGCTAAAACTACCCTTGTACCCCTCTTCCTTTTATTTTTATTTTTTGGTGGTTAAGGTTTTTGAGGCATACTTGCGTGAGACTGTTTTACAGTGAGACTATGTATAATTTAGACATGACGTTTTAACACTTTAAAAGAGATGAATGTTCATTTGGACTAATTTGTACTACATCTCATATATGAAACCGTCTCATATGAGTTTTTGTCAAAAAAAATTCTTGCGGATTATTTATTTGTCAGGGTTTTATATGCACAATTGCAGCGTATTATTTAGAATATTCAACTTGTTTATATAAAAATATTCAATTTATTTTTACTAACACAAATTGAATATTTTAGTATATATAAATTGCATATTTTAAAGTAATAAATTATATGATTACAAAATGCATGGTTTGCAGTGTCATTGCATAAGAGACCTACTCATGTTAATCAATTAATTTCAAGCTTTTTTTTTCTAATGTTAGATTGTAATCCCGCGGGTCTTACAAATATACTTTATCATTTTTTCACATAGATTAAGAAATTGAAATTATTATAGTTAGATTATTACTTTCTCCGTCTCAATATTACTTGAACATTTGTCTTACTTGGTTATATCGGGATATTTTTTAAATGAAATGTATGCATAATTGTGTATAATAATAACCTGTAAAATTTCATGTCAAATTTCCAATTTTTTAACATAACTTTTGTCATTTTTTTAAAAATTTGCTATATCGATATGCGATATCGATATATCCATCGATATATCCGTAAAATTAAGGTTGCGATATTACTTGCGATAGCGATATTTTCGTCCTTGCCTAAAATAAACCTTATGCTTGTATTTCATTTCCAGTCTTGGTTTTACTTCTCCTAAAGCATACTAAAAGCATCTCCCACACTTGGACTTTTCAACAAATATATTCAAAATACATTCTCATTCTATGTACATTAGCAAAATTAAATTTCTATAAAATATGTTAAAATAAAACCAAAATCAAATGCAGGATAAGGTTCTAGATAGGGCAGGAGGAAGCACACAACAATATGCAAACAAAACTACCATCAGCTACACTACTACTGGTATAATACAATTTTGTTAACCTAACTTAGTTGCATTGTGGGGCATACATGGCTTTCAGTAGTCATTTCTCCTACAACCTCAACTTACTACTACCTAAAGTTCATCGGACATCAATGACCCAGCAACAAGACATTCACATGGCTTTAATTTCTCAAGTGTAAAATAGCCAAATAAAAAGTGACTGATTCTAGCTGTCTTACAGACATTAATAGTAGTAAAGTAAATAATTGTTTCTCAAGATGTTAGAAATGCCGTAACAGAATGATGCAATTGCTCTCAATCATTCAACAGAACCAGAGCTAATATAGGGTAGTTTAGCTCAAAATGGCCGCTGCCACATCTTTAAGAGGTAGCAAGACCGCGGATAACTGTGTTCTCAACAATGTGGCAATAAAAACTTCCCCACATCAGATTAATTACAGAAGTTAATAAGTGTAAAAAGAAACAAAAAAAATTTACTTACTCAAACATATGGGATCACTTGGCATAATTACAAACCATCCATGCCATAAAAATCGTAATGTTATTGAACCAAATCACGCATAAAGAAGAATGATTTTCCGTACTAACCACTTGCTTCATGGAGGCGAAGCTCTTGCTTTTGATCATTTCCACTCAATTGCAACCGAAAGGGAAGTAGGTCTTCAGAAGTTGCCATTAGAATAATCATTAGGAGCTTCAGCAGGTCCTTTGCTAGTTTTGCTGATAATTCCCTTGCCAAAATACTCAGCAATCACAGAAAAGCCATCCTTTGAAGATTTAACTTGCTGGAAAAAGTAATCTTGGTTTTTGGAGTTCTGCTCTAAGTTTCTCTTCAAATCTAAAACAGCTTTATACTCAGGGGCACATTCTGGACATTCCTTCTCATTATCACCAAGACAACGTTGATGGAACGAGTGCATACACATAAAATGGACAGCAGGAAGATCAAGTGTGAAAGTGCACGCAGTGCACTTGCTAAGCTGGAATATCCTTGCATTTGTCCTAAGATCCTGGATTTCTTTTCTCATTGCCATTGTTTCCTCCTGCAAATATTTTTTTTTAAAAAAAAAGTAAGCATACGATAAAGATCAAGTTCATTATGGAAGAACTCATGTGATAAGATAAATATATCTTAAAGAATAAGAAAACAACCTGATACTTTTCAATTGCTAAACGATCCTCCTCAATCATCTTTGACTCGTGTTCAAGATTTCGAGCTATGTAATCCTTGATTACAGAAAGTGAAAGGCATGGATTCCTGGATAAGGTTTGAAGAACTATAATCGGAGGCAAAATGTCATCCCTTTCAATATAAGTCAAAACCTCTTTAACTTCTTTGGAGCAATCTTCTCCAAGTTCACCAAAGTACTTCAACAGATCTGCCCAAAGAGAACGGTCTCCACCTTTACCTGAATCCCCCAGTCTCTTGCAACATGCAATTAAACCTTCATGATCATGTGACTGCATGTAGCAGGCAATCACCTCCTTATATAGTTTCAATTTCTCATATAGATATAAGAGTGCCTCTTGGAAAGAGTTCGTCTCACATAGTATAATTGCAAGATCAACATCATAAAGTGGTTGTTCCTGCTCAGGTGGCCATGCACTTTTAAGCAAGAACAGCCCCTTTTGATGTCTCTCAAGGCGATCTTTTTCAGCTGCATCATCAGAGATTATTTTTCCATTAGATTCTGCTCTTGACATTATTTTTTCCATAAGATCACCATTTTCTTTGTTGACAGTTTGTGAAAGAGACGGAAAGTCCAAGTCAAGTGACAAGTATAACTCCAAGAGGGTGTTATGAATTTCAAATTGAGCAGGAGAATCCTTTACTTTGTTGGTGTACTTTTCGAAGAACTCCATAAGTGACTTTGGATGGTGCACAAAGATATTGATAAAATCAACAGGAGACGGCAGCATGGATAGAAAGCCTCTCTTTGCTGTTTCTCCTTCTTCAGTGCAAAGCCTCATCAATATCTGAATGGTCTCCTTTGGCTTGTGCTCTATGAGAATCTTTCCATACTCTTTAACAGTCACACCAGCTTGACTTGGATCAAGGCTATTTATATATTCCAATGCTTCATCATATCTATCTAAATCCTCAAGTAAAATCTTCAAGTACCATTCATGTCTCCCAGCCTTCTTGGCAACATACATAGCATGCTCGTGATAGTTAGCAGCTCGGCATACCCTTATAGCAGTTTCCACATCAAATTTATGTTCATCCTCGCTTTTGATGAATATATTCAACTTCTCAACATCTTTCTGTTTGGTATAACAGTTGAGCAAAAGAGTGGTGTGATCTTTGGAGGCAAGACCCTTCTCATGTAACTTTTCCAAGTAACTTGTTAGGTTGTAAATTCTCTGTGCATCCAGAAACTTTTGTATGACATATGAAGGTTCTAGATGCCCAATGGTATGGATATACTGAGCCATGGCCTCATCATAATTTTGTTTGCTATATAAGTGATCACCGTATTTCCTCAACACATCAGCAGTTGCTGCAGCATCAGCTTGCTGGCTTTTGACAAGATTAATAGCTACTGGGTAAAGGTTTTTCTTGAAAAGCATGTCTAACTTGCTTTCATTGTCCTTCTCCACAATAAAAAGAGCTGATTTATCCGCCATTATGAGTAGTACGCTACCCCATTCACAGAGCATGTGAGAAACTTCTTGAACTACTATGCTATGTGCTATTAAACGGTTCTTCAGATCATAAACATTGAAAGTATTCTTCCCAGTTCTTTGATCAGCAATAACACATAGAAGGTACCCACGAAACCAGCCAAGAAGCTTCTTCTCTCCCTCAAAGGCCCAACATGGGCCTCGACCATCAACTTCATAGAAATAAACAGCTTCGGTCCGACCAATGATCAGCTCCTATTCAAACATATCGAAAAAAAAATCAATTTTAACACACAATAGTCTATATAATAAAAAAAGAAAAGATGAGTAGCCTACCAAACGGTCATTCATTGCTACACTAGCAGTTTCAGATCCAATATGATCAAGTGTTTGCCCAGTATGTGTTTGGGACTGTAAGTTGAACAAGCTCACTGAACTTGGAGTGACAGCAAAGAGCTGAAAAGCATGTCCATCCAAACGGAACCCAAGACCCGTAATAGGCAAATGCTTTTTGACTGACTGACCACTCTGAACCTCGAGCTTGAAGCGCTTGATTCGTTCACGGGCAAAATCGCCTTGAATGCAATAAATACAGCCATTATCCAGTCCAAGGGCAATGAATATTATTGGCGGAGCTTCCTCAAAAACAACGAAAGACGTGATCTGTAGAACAGCCATTAAAATTGGTACCAACCAATTGAAAATAGCAAGGGCATAAGCAAGATATATGCTTAACAATAAAGCTACACAATGTACCTTTGCTTCAGGAAATTGGTTGGTAAATATTCGTAAAATTTGAACACATTCTGGACTAGATGCACTTGATCCTTCTTCTTGTCTTTTATCAAGATCAAAGACCTTTAGGCATATGGCTGCTTTCTGTGGCGGCATTTGCTCGTCCTCTCCAACTGTAACCAAGAAGTTCCGTTGCTGATTCACAAGAAAAAGTGCACAACTGAGCTACTAAAAAACACAGATCATAAGGGCATGAATAAGAGCAAGAGCATAATCAATTAATCATAATCACATGAACTATTTAATAGTTTATTCTTTTTTGAAAAGATACAGAGTTTTATTCAAATAGAGAAAAATGGAGGGATGAGAAGTCCCTCAAAGAATACACAACAGCCTACACCAGCATTACAGTAAAGCAAAACCTCAATCTCTCATCAAATTCAAAATACTAAGACCCTTAAAAAATCCATAACTAGAAGCTCAAAGATTAACTCGAAACTTCACCCTACCCCCATACATCCTCTAAAGAATCTTGGATGTCCTTAAAAATTCTACTATTTCCATCTAGCCATAAAGTCCAGCAAACAACTGACACAATAATCCTCCAAAGATTTCTATTTATATGACCATCCAATTTGGGGAAAGAAAGCTAAGTACATTCACAGTCAATCAACAAATCCAGCATAACAGTCTTCTCATGGAGTTAAATTCATGATCAAATTAGTGAGAATCAGAGTGACATATATATATATATATATATACCTTGAGTTGCTGGAGGAAAAGAACGGAGGAGTGAGCAGGGAAGGAATACTGCAGCTGGAGACCACGATCGAGCAGCGAAACGGTGCCGTCTAGGGAACCCAACACGATCCTGCCTCTGCCACTTGAGCAACATTGAATTTGTCCCTCGATCTCCTCGGGGATTTTGGTTTTCTTCTCGTCGAAGAAGTCGAATTTCCTCCATTGATACATTCTGTAACCTATATCCTGGGAAACAATTCAAATTGCAATCAGATATTATTAGGATCTATGCATAGGTGGTGGTCAAGAGTGGAGAACAGGGGAGGGACGGTGGGGTTGCGCCGGTGAAGGAGACATTGAGAACGTCACGTCCAGTCGACTTTTTATCTGTAAAAATACGGTTTACTCTCTTTCTCTAATACCACGACAATAAACCAATAACAAACCAAATAAAATTTTAAAAATAAAAAATCATATTAGACGGTCTCATACATAAGACAAATATAAATTAGCACTAATAAATATTCTTTCTATCTAAAATATTAAAACATTAATTTTTAAATTATACTCCGTCTCATGTATGTCTCAATTTTAAATTCAGTCTAATTTTTACCTATGTCATCTTCTTTTCAACCATTACAAGTATTTTTCAGAATTTGATCATCCATATATATATATATATATATGTTAATTAAAGAGCTCTACAAAAAAGGTTTATATAAGAAAGATCTGGAGCAATTAACAAATTTGTCGAGGAATATTATTGCCCACCAAACTTGAGGGAGGGGAGATTTCATAGCAAGTTTTTCCAGTTTATGCGGCATAAGATTTTTGGTTTGGGGGCAATATCAAACACCTTTCACTGAGGTGTTTGTGATCAGGAACCGCACTTTTTTGATGATGCTCTCTTTCACGCCTTTGTAGGAGGACTCCGAATTCAGGGCATGGATAGCGTCAATGGAATCCGAGAATATGCGAACTAAACCGGGGAGGGGACCAAGCCAGTAGTCAATCTCGTACTTGATAGCTAGAAGTTTCGCTGCCATAACTGGTCCTGGAGGGGAGATCATGTGATAACCGGCTGCCCAAAGCTTTCCTCCTAGGTCGAAAATAGCGAAGCCCATGTCAAATTCCATCTTTGACTCATCATATGCAGCATCAACCATCAAAGAGAAATATTTGGAGTTAAGGAAGCCATCAGTCGAGAAGTATTTCTCTGAAAGAGGTTGAGCTTTTTGATTGAGGCGTTGTTTCACACTGAGGAAGAAGTTGAGGAAGGAGTCGGTCCAGAGAGCCAAGATAGGATTGGAGGTCGATCGATTTCGGGGGGAAGATTTGTGAGTGAGGGTGCATCGTTCTTTCCAAATACCTCACATTTTCATGCAAAGCCTCTCCATGTCTTGGCGATTAAGTAAAGACTCGAAAAGGGCGAAAAGGTCCATATGATGGGATGAATGGACTTTTTTTATGATGGGTCTCCATTCTGTATCTTTCCAAGCCTGTTTTACGACCTGGCAAAAGAAATAACATGATTAAAGTTAGTCCAATGAAAGCCACACAAAACGTACCTTGGGTTACACAACACATGATGGAGCATGAGATTGGCTTCCATGGCAACCGCATTATGGGCCACCTTTCAGATGAAGATTTTGATTTTTGGCGGTAAGTGGAGGTTCCAAATCTTATTCCACTTGTCGTCAGTGTGGCTTGAGGAACAATCTGGGTTGGGGGAGGAGGCTGAGGGGGAAGTAGGGCAGGCCGTTCCAATATCCCTATTTAACCATGTAGTTTCCCTTCTTTTCAAATTTCCAGAAGCGTGCATCTGAAGAATCGTTATGATCTATTGGGATTCGTTGGATGGCCTCAACCTCAAAAGGGAGAAAGAGCTCATTAAGCCTAGGAACATCCCTTTAGATGGAAGGATGAGAGACTTGACATGGACTTGATATCGTAGGAGACATTCGAGTAGATCTTGCCATTAACCAAGTTAGGAATCCAAGCATCTCTTATAGCGTGGATTTTCTCGACATTGCCCACTTTCCAAAGATGACCCCTTGAGGTGAGATCTACTCCAAAGAATGGAATGCCAAGTGTAGGATGGGTTGGAACCGATGTTGGCCTCCATAATATCAGTGTGTTTGAAATAGTGTGCTTTGAAGACTTTAGTGACAAGGGAGTCCGGGTTCACGAGAATTTGATCATCCATACTTAAAGTTTTATTTGGATGATAAACTCAATATTTAAGGAAATAAGTGACTCCAATATATAATTATAAATCAAGAATCAAGAATTAAGAATTAGTCTTCAGAATATTAAAACTAAAACAAGTTAAATTTCTACTCCCTCCCTCGTTCAGAAATTTACCTTAAATTTTGGGTACATAGTCTGAAGAAAAAGTGTAATGTTATAAGACTTTATGTATAAAATTAATGGATTAATTGAATTAAGTGTATGTATGTCTCCAAAAGTAATGACATTTTATGTAAATATATGAATATTATGAGGTCTCATTTGCTTCGAAGGACTTAATGGACTAATTTTAGTAGGACTCAACGAGATTTGATTGGATTGTTTGAATCAAGATATGCGTTTGAATTGCAAGATTGCATATTTTTCATCATATACTGAAAAATTAATATTTAACATGTATTAATCAAACTAATTAAATATTAAAAATTAAAATTAAAAAGCTAAATGTGAGATAGATTCACGCAAGATGTACTCTACATTCTAATAATTGAGTATATGTTTTATTTCATACATTATTCCATACATAATTATTTTTAACCACATCTCTTAAATATAATAAATAAATATACAACATGTATTATAGGAAAATGATTGCATGAGATGTTTTTACGACAAGAGGATTTTCAGTATAACAAAATTAACATTAAACCCTTTTAAAGTGTAAAAATATTATTTTTAATTTATGTTTTGTCTCATCTTAAAACCATTCACATAAGATGTACTCTATAAATGTTTACTTGAGAAGGTTTTATGGCGATATGGTTTTCAAACTAACAAAATTAACACTCACCCTTTCCAAGTCGTTAAAACACTATTCCCTAATTTATATTTGGTATCACCGTGAGAAATATTATCTCAAAATATTTTTTATATTATTTATTTTAGATTAAATATTTTAAATATTTAATAGTTTAATTAATTTAATTATAGATATAATTTTCATTTTTAATATTATATGGACATATTTTCATTAATTTCTTATTCTAAATTAATCCCTCCCTTTTGATTTAGATATCATTCCAGTCTTCTACATCATTTACAAAATATATGTTGATTTGATATTCCTCTATCTTATATATGCTCCTAATAATTAATTTTCATGGTAATTTAAAATTTTAATTTTCTCTTAATTATTTACATAATACATGTCGTATGGACATTTCGAGTGTGTTTGCAAACTTTAGTGGAGGAGACAGAAACACTTATTTTTTAAGTTGTTCTCTCACAACTTTAACTTTTGAGAAGTGCTTTTAAGCTGTGAGTAGAGTTTACAAACACCCCCCTTCATCCTCTCCAGGGGCGGATTCCGAATTTTCAATTTGAAGATACGATAAAAAAAAAAAGTACGACAAAATTATTTAAATAATATTAATTATCTAATATTTAAAATCTCACATATTGATATTAAAATATATATTAAAATTGCAATTGAATTGATTGAATCTAATTTTTTTAGAAGCATTCTTTAAATTAGAGGTACACTTTAAGAAATATAATATATTAATTGTATTTTATAAAAGAAAAATGAAAAGAAAAGCCCCAACGGGATCCAAAAAATTGTTAAAGCAAGAAGAAAGATAAATGGGCTGGGCTGGGCTGAAAAAGGGCCGGTTAAAAAGTCCTAAATCTTCTCTCTCTTCCTTCATTGTCCAGTTTCTTCAATCGGCTGCCGTTGCCCGCCGCCTCCACACCAAGCCATCCACCAACTGACCAGCTCTGTTCCTGATCTTACGCCGCCCGCTCTCTCTCTCCCTCAGATCTCTGGTAAAGTTAAGCTCTCCTTCTCTTTTTTTTTTTAATCGAAATATGTTAATTTCAACTGATTTTTGCCCAAAAGAAAAAAAAATGATGATTTTCGATATATATTTTGACCGGCGTTCACTATTTTTTATCTCAAAAAAGAGAGAGATAAAAGTGACGGCGGCAGGTGTCGGTGGATTGGCGGCAGTGCAGCTACTGTGGTTAAATTAGGGATTGAATATATATTTTTAATATAAAACGATAAGGGTATGTCTCTGAAATAACTCAGAAAGTAGATTGTTGGAGAAGGAGTAGTTGAACATTTGGGCTACAAAAGAAATTCATATTTTTAAATGGGCGGGAAAATGGGTATGCTAGGCAGGACTATTGTGTATATATATAGAGATAGATTATGTTTTCATATGAAATTTCCACTTCCACAGTGGAAGAGTGACAGATTGCTAGAAATGGCTGATGTTGGAAATTGAATTTTGTAGTTTTATAGCGCCATGGATGACAGTCTGTACGATGAGTTTGGCAACTATATAGGACCTGAAATTGAATCCGATCAAGAGAGCGACAGGGAGGAGGAAGAGGAGGAACTCCCTGATAGAAATGAGGATGAGGAGCCCGTGTCTGATGACGAACGTGGGCCCGGAAGACCTAATGGGTGGCTAACCAATACTGACGATGTTGATATGGATGGACAGATTGTCCTAGCGGAGGACAAGAAGTACTACCCAACTGCTGAGGAGGTTTACGGTGAAGAAGTCGAGACCTTAGTCATGGATGAAGATGAGCAGCCACTAGAACGCCCTATTATAGAGCCCGTGAAAAATCTTAAGTTTGAGTTGGGGGTTAAGGATTCATCTACCTATGTATCAACACAGTTCCTCTTGGGTCTTATGTCGAATCCTCGTTGGTGAGAAATGTTGCTTTGGTTGGCCACCTGCAAAGTGGGAAGACGACGTTCATGGACATGCTGGTTGAACAGACACATCACATATCAACCTTCGATCAGAACAGTGAGAAACATATGAGGTACACAGATACAAGGATAGACGAGCAGGAGAGAAGGATATCAATCAAGGCTGTTCCCATGTCACTTGTTCTGGAGGATAGCAATTCGAAATCGTATCTTTGCAACATTATGGACACACCTGGTCATGTTAACTTTTCTGACGAGATGACTGCTGCTCTCAGGCTTGCTGATGGTGCAGTACTAATTGTAGATGCTGCAGAAGGAGTGATGGTAATTTCTTGCAAATATTTTTAAGTAGATTTCAAAGTCCATTCTGTTATGTATTTAGTTTCCCCTTTGTTAACAGGTAAACACTGAGAGGGCCATACGCCATGCCATCCAGGAGCGCCTCCCCATAGTAGTTGTAATAAACAAGGTGATATCTCAAATCCAGTGATGCTTTTTGGAAAACAATGTTTTTTCTTATAAGTTTTCCTGTTTGAGGAATTGTTTCTGTAGTATGACTTGTTTTTAATTATGTAATAAGGTTGATAGATTGATAACTGAGCTGAAGTTACCTCCGAAGGATGCCTACCACAAGATAAGGCACACAATTGAAGTCATCAACAATCACATAACTGCTGCATCCTCGACAGCTGGCAATGTTCAAGTTGTTGATCCCGCTGTTGGAAACGTTTGTTTCGCAAGTGGTAGTGCAGGATGGTCGTTCACCTTGTTGTCGTTCGCTAAGCTATATGTTAAGCTCCACGGTATTCCATTTGATGCTAATAAGTTTGCCTCTCGTCTTTGGGGTGATTATTACTTCGATCCCGATACCAGAGGTTTTATGAAGAAACAACCCGCTAGTGGGGCAGAACGGTCATTCGTCCAGTTTGTGCTCGAACCTCTTTATAAATTATATAGCCAAGTGATTGGAGAACATAAGAAGAGTGTGGAGGCTACACTTGCTGAACTTGGTGTGACTTTGAGCAATGCGGCTTATCGTTTAAATGTTAGGCCTCTATTAAGACTGGCGTGCAGCTCGGTATTCGGTAGTTCCACGGGCTTTACAGACATGTTGGTCCAACACATTCCATCTGCTAAAGAAGCTGCTCCTCGAAAGGTCGAGCACATCTACACTGGGCACAAAGAATCCACAATTTTCCAGGCCATGGGGGATTGTGATGCATCGGGCCCTCTAATGGTTAATGTAACAAAACTCTATCCTAAATCAGACTGCAGTGTGTTTGATGCCTTTGGTAGGGTTTATAGTGGAGAAATTATGACGGGCCAGACTGTACGTGTATTAGGAGAAGGCTATTCTCCTGATGATGAGGAGGACATGACTGTGAAAGAAGTGACTAAATTATGGGTCTATCAAGCTCGTTATAGGATTCCCATTAGCAAAGCCCCTCCTGGTTCTTGGGTTCTCATCGAAGGTGTTGATGCTTCCATTATGAAAACCGCCACTCTGTGTAACTTGGAATATGATGATGATGTGCACATATTTAGGCCCCTCCAATTTAACACTCTCTCTGTGGTGAAAACTGCTACTGAGCCTTTGAACCCCAGTGAGCTGCCAAAAATGGTTGAGGGTCTTCGAAAAATCAGCAAGAGCTATCCCTTAGCAATTACAAAGGTTGAAGAGTCTGGGGAGCATACAATTTTGGGCACTGGAGAACTGTACTTGGATTCTATAATGAAGGACCTCAGGGAGCTTTATTCAGAAGTGGAAGTCAAGGTGTCTCACTTATTATAATTCTGCAATAGTGATAAATTTCTAGCTTCTTAAGATGTTGGCTTTTCTTCTGATCTTTTCTTGCTATCTTAAATAGGTGGCAGATCCTGTTGTCTCATTCTGTGAAACGGTTGTCGAATCCTCTTCAATGAAATGTTTTGCTGAAACTCCAAACAAGAAAAATAAAATTACAATGGTAAGCAAGCAATATAACTTGAAGAATAAAGATCTGTATTTATAAGTTTTACTTGGTTAAACATCTCGTTTTGTAGATTGCGGAGCCACTGGAGAGGGGGACTCGCTGAAGACATTGAGAATGGCATTGTAAGCATTGAATGGCCGAGAAAGAAGCTAGGTGACTTTTTCCAGTCAAATTACGACTGGGATCTGCTTGCTGCACGGTCTATATGGGCATTTGGTCCTGATAAGCAGGTTAGTCGAAGCTGTCTAGTCAATAATCTGTATTAGATAAAAGCTCTAATTTACTTTTTATTTCATGATTGAACTGATTCTTTTTTTACATTTTTATTTTTAATTTATCTATTGCTATCAGGGCCCTAATATTTTGCTGGATGACACACTGTCTAGTGAAGTGGATAAGAGCTTGCTAAATGCAGTCAAAGATTCTATAGTTCAAGGGTACGTTATTCAATACCCCCACCCCCATGCTCCCCCTCTTGTAATGATTTCCTTGCTTATTGTTACACCAATTCACTATGGACAGGTTTCAATGGGGGGCTCGAGAAGGCCCTCTCTGTGATGAGCCAATCAGAAATGTGAAATTTAAAATTGTTGACGCCAAGATTGCACCTGAGCCGTTGAATCGCGGAACTGGTCAAATCATTCCAACTGCGCGACGTGTGGCTTACTCAGCTTTCCTCATGGCTACACCTAGGCTCATGGAACCAGTATACTATGTGGAGGTGAGTAATCTTCTCTGATCCTCATATTTATTGCATGCATACTATAAGAATATAGGAATACTGCCAATCCAGGGCCTGAAAGTTACTAAAACTATCACTTTAGTACCTGAAAGGTTTTTCATATCGATTCAGGACATGAAAAATAGGATACTATCAATGTGAAGCCTGAAAGATAGAAACTATCAATTTAGGACTCATAAATATTAAGACAATGTTTGACATCTTATATATTATATTCTTATCTATTAATGACATAATTATTTTTTCATTTCTACTTTCTTTAATTTTCTCCACTCACATGAAACTAATATAAGTATGTTTTATTTTTTGGAATTGTGGTTTTATAAAAATAAGTAGTTTCTATGATTCAGGTTCCAGATTGACAGTTTTCTATTTTATAGGTCTTGAATCGATACGAAAAATCTTTCAAGACCCTAATTGATAGTTTTATTATCTTTCAAGCCCTGAATTGATATAACTACTGTAATGTACTTTGACACACATACTTGATGAGCTAGTTGTGTTTGCTTGCGCAAAGTATGCCAATGGCAATCTCTCAGATGTAGAATACAAAGAAATATCAATGTGTACATGATTTATGATGGTGCTTGCCTTTTGAATTGGCCATAACAACTTTTGCTTGCAGATTACTGTATAAAAATATGATTACTATTGAATTTGCCTAAATAACAACTTTATGGATTTTTTATTAGATACAAACTCCAATCGATTGTGTTTCTGCGATATACACGGTGCTATCACGCAGGCGTGGTCATGTCACTGCAGATGTTCCCCAGCCAGGGACTCCTGCCTACATTGTTAAGGTTTGAGACCTTGGATACTCAATATTTATTATGCTATTATTTCCACTAAACTATGAATTTAGTGGCATCTGTACTCAATAGTAATATTGCTGCCCTTTTCACATTTCTAGGCATTTTTACCCGTGATAGAGTCATTTGGCTTTGAGACAGACCTGAGGTATCATACTCAAGGTCAGGCATTTTGCTTATCCGTGTTTGATCATTGGGCTATTGTCCCTGGAGACCCGCTCGATAAAGGCATTGTACTACGTCCACTGGAGCCAGCTCCAATCCAGCATTTGGCCCGTGAATTTATGGTGAAAACAAGGCGTCGTAAGGTATAATACCCACACTCTCTACTTGGATTTCATCTCTTGGTTCTAAAAAGCATTTGAATTTCTATTCTTGCCATGATTCTCTCAGCACACTGTATTTGAACTAAAAATGCATTTTGGCATATATAACTCTTGGGGTTTTATGATGTGGCGTCCTGATGGAATATGTCATTTGCCTCCATTTATGAAAATGTCAAATTTGGTTGTGGAAGGTTAATTGAATATTGAAAATTTTCCATATTACAACTCTCTCTATAGTCACCCCGCTATGTTTGTTTCTATTTTATTTTGTTTTACATTTTTATGGTGCAAGATCACTAACTATTACTCCCGGCATTGGTTATGTCAGGGCATGTCTGAAGACGTAAGCATTAATAAATTCTTTGACGAGGCCATGGTTGTTGAACTAGCCCAGCAGGCTGCTGATATTCACCAACAAATGATATGAGGATTGATGAGACAGATTTGTAGTTGAGCACAAATCGGAACTTTGTTACAAGGTTAAGTTGTATGAGATTTAGTATCAGCATTGTCGCTTGAGAATATTGTTACATTTACGAGGCGTTAAATGATGTTAAAAATGATGCATTACGACATATTGTAGAGCAGGTTAAGATGCAGACGTGGCAACTTGTGTTATATCTCTGTAATGTAACTAGGGTAGAATCTGTGTAAGAGATGTTATCCAGGCTTTTGCTATTTGTAGTATTTGTTTCTGGGAATATATTGCCGCTCTAGTTTCACTGCATTTTAGATGTAAACAGATCAAATTTTATGAAGAGTATGTCTAGTGTGAAAATTTTCATGTATGAAAATCTATAAAATTGTCCTAAATTAACCATCTACACCCTAAACACTAAATAATGAATCATAAATTATGATTTATTCGGGCCGGGTGAATCATGAATCGCTTGAATTAAGTGAATCATGAACCACTCAATTTTATCTTACCTTCACCAATTACAGAATTTGGTTGTAAATTAAAAAAATTTCATGTATGAAAATTTTTATACCAGACTTTGTCTTTTATGAATGTGCAGGTTATTACTTGCTACATCAAAAAGAGCAAGACTTCCTCAACTAGGCATTTTCCCGGATGTAGATTTTCTTCGAATCAATGCCTTTTGAGTTCTAAAATTCGTCAGAAACCAACCAATTTTTTCAAATTGACAATCAATAGAAACAAGAAAACCAAATTGTTCTGTTTTTTGCACACAAATAAAAAGACTACCAATTTATATTGAGCACTAAAATTCTGTATTTTGCGGCGCACAAATAAAAAGACTACCAATTGATAATTGATATTGAGCACTAAAATTCATCCGAAGTTAAACATATTTAATGTATTGACTCCCAGAGAATACTGATTTTTGAGCGAGATAACCCAATTATTCCTCAGCTAGAATTAAATCCCGCGTATTCCCCGGGTTAAAAAAAAATTGCATTATTAAATTAATATTTTAAATTTTTATTTAATTTGATTAAGTTTAGTTCAATTATTATAAAAAAATAATAATTTACAGCATGTTATGTTTTCAATTATATATTAGTAATATAGGGGATTTAAAAAAAAAATTAAACTACACATTAAAATGCCACATAAATGCTACATATTAACTACATATCAATTGAAAAATGACACATCAATTCAATAAAATATGATAACTCATCCAAATTAACCTCAAGATAACACATCATGCAAATTAACCATAAGAAGACACATCATCAAGATAAACTCTCTATTATAATATAGGGGATTTTTTAAAAATTAAACTACACATTAAAATGTTACATGAATGTCACATATTAATTACAAACCAATTGAAAAATGACACATCAATTCAATAAAATGTGACAACTCATCCAAATTAACCTCAAGATGACACATCATTCAAATTAACCATAAGAAGACACATCATCAAAATGAACTCTCTATTAGTAATATAGGAGATTTTTTTAAAATTAAACTACACATTAAAATGTCACATGAATGCCACATATTAAGTACAAACCAATTGAAAAATAATACACCAATTCAATAAAATGTGATAACTCATCCAAATTAACCTCAAGATGACACACCATCCAAATTAACCATAAAAAGACATATCATCAAAATGAACTCTCTATTAATTATATAAGGGATAATATATTCATATAATCCACCTAAAAACATTAATTAATTCCTTATGCGTGAAAATAATATTATATTAATGAGTTGAAATCAATCAGCATTGAATGACAATGAACTTTCGTAAAGTAGTTAAATTTTGCGAAGAATGCAAGGTCATGGATAGGGGTGGGTTCGGGTCGGGTATGTTGGGTTGAAGTAATTATTTAAGAAATTCAAACTCGACCCGAAAAATTGAGCATCCGATAATTGGGTACCCAAAGTGATCGGGTTTTATCGGATTCGAACATTGGGTAACCGAAATACCCGATTGCTTTAGAAATAAAACTAAAAGATGATAATTACACGTAAAAGATCGGGTACCCGAACAGGTACTGAATACCCGATCATATAATTTTGGATCAGGTTCGGGTACTCGATACCAGAAAATCTTAAGAAATACCCGATCGGGTCGGATCGGGTACCCGAAACCCGAAAATAATGCTCACCCCTAATGGAAATATATTTGAATTTTTAGCACGATCTACCTTACATAATGAAATTAAAGAGAAAAAAAAATTAAGAAACAAAAAATTGACTTATTAACCTAAACTAATCTAGATGATCCGAAACCAGGTGACTTAGTCCACCTGGTCACTGGGCTCCTCAATTGAGTGGGAGACTCAGGTTCGATTTCCTTTGGGAACGAATTGGAGTATGAAAGTTATAAGGTGGCTTGGTGAATTTGTGGAGTGTTTGGGTGCTTGGTGTACTAACTACTAACATCTAACAACTAACTTTGTCCGATAAAAAAAAAATAAAATCTAGATGATCCGAAAGAATTTTATCTTATTTAAAAGTTAGAACTTATAAAGAGACGTAAGATTAATTTGTTTGTATGGACAATTGAATATGAGTGAAGTATTTTTTAGTGAGAATCAAACTCAGGATGTGGGCGTGAGTCTTTTGATTTTCATACTATGAAAGAATTACACCTTATCAAAAAGTTCGAACTTGTACAAATGTGTAACATTAATTCGTTTATATTATTTTTGTTAGGTGATCGAACTAAGTAGCATGGATTAAGAATTCTATAAATCAAACGTGATCGAACTAAGTAGCATGGATTAAGAATTCTATAAATCATACTTTCTCAATCTAGGTTACTATTTCTTAACCTAATTTTAATGGAAGTATGTTTGTAGGACCCACTAAGTTTTGGTTAGTCTTCAAGTTCGGAGACCAAGACAAAAGAACTCACAGGTGCATGCATCTATGGGAGGCATATGGAGTCATCATGTTTCTGAAATAGTGAAAAGTAACACATTTTTCGAAAAAAAAGAGTTACTCCCTCCGTCCAAAGATAATTGCAACACACAAATTGAACCGTAAATCAAATAAAGTGGGATAAAGTGGGTTTAAGTGGAATAATATAAGGATGTTGTGAGTCTATTAATATTATATTTGTTTCTATTTTAAAAATGTTAGAGTAATATTAAAACGTCCAAATAAGACAAATGTTACAATAATCACGGGATGAAAGGAGTATAACTTATAAGGGCCGATCTCTTGAAATTCATGATTTTGAAATTGATATTATTGAAAGAGTGAGTCTACGTACCGTGATTCATGTTCCTAAAAAAATGTTATTTCAAAATAATACCTTTTAATTACTATAGACTCGAGCTCATGCTCATAATAATTAATTATTAATATATATGGTGGTGTTTTAATCACTTGAGTTATCTAATTTGATCAATTATGTTAATTTGATGAGGTATGTATATAATTTGTGTGTATAAAAGAATATATTTTGATGGAGCAGGTCTATATTGAAATTTGTTCATAATATAAAAATTATATTATTGTATTTATAAATTAATATTACAATACTTATCAATTGATATATATTATTATATTCATAAATTAGTATTATAATATTAAATGCTATGTATATTAATTTATAAGAGAAATAATATTAATTTATATACTTAATGATACTAATTTTATGGTATGAATAAGTTATGTACTCCATCCGTCCCATTCTTAATTGTATTCTTTCCCTTTTGAGCGTCTCATTCTTAACTGAACATTCCCTTAAATGGAAATATCCACTATATCATTTTATCACTTTATCACATAATACGAATAAATACTCTCTCCGTCCCAAACTTGATTTTCACATTTCCGTTTCGGGCGTCCTATACTTGATTTCCACTTTCCTTAAATGAAAATACTTACTTTAACACTTTATCACATAAAATACTAATAAATAACCATTTTTAACCCCAACTACCCATCACTTTATCACATAAAATACTAATAAATAACTCTTTCAACCCCAACATTTTATCACTTTTTCTTAAAATCCGAGCACACAATAAAGTGGAAATCAAGTTTGGGACGGAGTTCTACCCAAACTATTCATCACTTTATCGCATAATATATTAATAAACAACTCTTTTTACCCTCAACACTGTATCAAGTTTTCTTAAAAATCGAACACACATTAACATAACGGTTAAGAATGAGAGGGAGAGATTATATAATTTGTGATTTTGATGATATGTCTCTTATTGGGATCTTAAAAAATATAAAATTTATTCTTTTACATTAATAAATTAGAGTTCAAGGACACTTTTAATATTTTAAAAATTAAAACAAACAAGCCCTCAGAGTTTGTCGGCTTGATTGGTCATCATAGACAATAACAATCAAAGTCACGTTCCTAATTCCTATGTGAATTATCATTTCATAGATGCTTGATTTAATTGATTTTTTTTCCCTCCAAAATACTCGAATGTCTCGAATTCTTTGGGAAACGACTTAAAATTAGTTGTTCAAAGTCTCACCACAGGTCCACAACAGTCAGGTAGAATGGAAAGTTATTCGTGTTGGAAATTTGGGATATATGATCTAAAAAATGAAACTTAACTATGCCAAAGTGAGCTTTAATTATTTTTTCTATCAAATGTACGATCATGCAAACTCCGTTCAATGTACTCAATTACTTCTCATTTCAAAATACTAAGTTTTATGTATATAAAATTCTATTTAAATCGAAACAAATTAGAAAACCCCATTATATATTTTATGTGTAAATTAAAATGATATTTGTCTCTCTTTGAATCTGTTCTTAGAATAAAATTTGTCTTCTTTGGAAACATGTCTTTATTCTTGCTACCTTTTGGTTTGTTAAAATAGTATCTTATATGAACCAACCAAATTAATGCGTGTGTGTATATATATTTCAAACGAGGGGATCTCGTATGCATTCAGGTGCACCGTATTCATAGTGCATTTTAGAATCATGTAATTTGTTATATTGAAAAATGTAACTTATTTACACGGAATCATGCAACTATTTTTTCATATTAATAGTTGCACGGTTCAGTGTAAACAAGTTGTATATTTCAATATAATAAATTGCATGATTCTAAAATGCGCTATGAATACACGTACGATGCACCAGAATGCATACAAGAATTAACCATTTCAAATTTATAAGATTTTGTCAAATCTATAAATTTGGAATTTAGATGGATGTATAGACACTTTAGGCGGTGCAGATAAACGTTTGGAGAACATTATATTATTTATTAGACAAAGAATGGCCTACATTAATTTTATGATCATTTAAATGAACCGCGGAGCACGCTTTAGAATTAGCGCTTATAATAAAAGTACAACTCGAACTAGCATCTAAGAAAGTCACTTCATATATTATATACATATACATGCATGCGCATTAATTTAAGCAATCAAATGGAGAAAAAGACAAGCATTTTAGGACATATGCATGACAAACAAGTTTTCTGAACCAAACAAAATTAATTCAAGAAAATAAAGTATATGTTTGCGCATGCAATTCTTGAATCCATTTTCTTCAATTCTATCTTGTCATATAGTATATTATTTATGTTGTTTTAATTCTATCACCATTCAATTTATAGATCATCATTTTATATATTCGTCAAATCGCCTATATACTAAATTAAGGCGAATCACTCTTAATTTAATGGTGACTTTATTTGAAATCTCTACATTTTCATTAAAAGTTATTTATAATATTATTATTAATTTTTTAATTTAAGTCATTCATTATTTAATTTTAATATTTATCTTCCATTTATCTCCAATCTATTAATTATGAATCACCTCCTATTTATGTGGTTGCTATATTTAAAATACCACTATTTTTAGAACCGGGTTGAACCGGGAACCGGCCATGAAACCGGTCCGATTACCCTCAAAAAGCCATTTTTACGGTTGAACCGGAAAAAACCGTCCAGAACCGGAAAAATCGGTCAAAATCGAGAAACTGGTAAAACCGGTTGAACCAGTTTTTTTTTATTATTTTTAATTATTATTATTATTATTATTATTATTATTTTAATTAATTTAAAACTTAATTCTTATTTTTATCATCATTATTTTAAATTGTATTTTGTTGTCTATGATTCTATTGTGTTTATTTCAAAATGAAACTTATAAATATATAATTTTAAATTTTATAAGTGCACATTTAATTTATTTTTAATGTAATATAGAGAATATTTTTAAAATAATGATAAGACTCATCTTAACGGTTAGACCGCCGGTCCAACCGGTTGAACTGCCAACCGGTACCCAATTCGGTTTGGTCACCGGTTCAATTATGAAAACAGTATAAAATATTTCATCTTCAGAACATATACATAAATTTATATTAATTACATACTCCATAATTTATATATTTATACTCTCTCTTATTCTTTTTAAATATCACTAGCACGTAACTCGACATACTACGTCTACAGGAGATTGAAAATAATTTTTATATCATTAATTTTAAATTAAATACTTCAAATATTTAATTAGTTTGATTAATTCAATTATAGACATATTTTTTTTTCTAATATTATATGTGCATATTTTCATTCACTTCTTATTTCAAATTACTCCATCCCATTCTTCTTAATGTCTTTTTAATCTTTTAGAATATTTATATAATAAATATCGTTCTAATATTTTCTCCCCACATTATATCATATATACTCATAATAATTAATTTTCATGATCATTTAAATTTTTTTATGCCAGTATTAACCTGATTTTTTTATAATTAAATATTTATAAAAATAAATATTATTGGCTGAAAAAATTATTCACACAACATATTTATAGAAAAATTAAAAAATTTAATAATCATGAAAAGTAATCATTATGGGTATATATGAGATAATGATGGGTAAAAATATCAAAATGACATGTATTATGTAAATAATATATAAAACTGAAATGAATATGATATCTAATTTTAATGGAAGTAAGTAATTTAGAATAAAAAATAAATGAAAATATACATAAATAATATTAAAATATAAAAATTATACATGTAATTAAATTGATTAAATTAAAAATTTAAAATATTTCTATTAAAATTAATATATAAAAAATATTTTAAATCTCGTATAGTACGCGGAATTACATGCTAGTTATATATACGAGCGTGTAAATATATAGACATAATCTTAAATAATGTATTATTGGATATAGGTTACTCAAACAAATTATATACAAGGAATGTTGTTGGGAAATTTGTATTTAGTTTTGATGGAAGTTCCAAAACAGTTTGTAATAGGACCAGTCAGACCTGTTAGCTGACTGATGTCTTGGAATCAGGTTAGGATGACCAGCTGAAATGTATAGACAACTGATGTATAAGGTAGGTCACATATTGAGGGGGAACTCAATATGTATAGGTCAGGTCAGTTAGTCGAATGATCAGTTAATCAGATGATCAGGTGAAGACATGAAGCCAATAACTCAGAAGACCTGAAAATCAGAAGACTACCAGAAGATCAAGATCCAGACCAGAAGACCAGAAGACCTACATCAGTCGAGTCTGCTAGTTGAAGCTAAGACAACTGGCATCAGAAGAATCTATCAGGTAGACTGATCAGTTGTAACTGATCAGGTCAGCTCACACCAGGTGTCAACTAATGTTTCACCAAGTCATACATTGTTGATCTGAACAAGAAGAATGTCAACTTTAGTTGGTGAACAAACTCTGACATGCTGTACTTGTTAACTAATAAGAACAAGACACGTATGATCTGAGCTGACATTGCGGATTTTGGCGCTGCATAGTCAAACGGCTAGAAAAACGACATACATGCTTTAGGCCATGCCGTTCCTGGAAGCACGTCACATCAAATCCCGCAAACCTACCAAATATAGTCGGAAATTCAAATTGCTCTCCAACGGCTCTTTGATTTCGAGGTCTATAAATATGGGATTACTCTTCAGAGTGAAATACGGAAATTATCAAGAAGCTCATACTATAGCAAAATTTCCGCACGAAGAACACAACCGTGAAGATTAATTTTTCTCAGTGTTCATCCCATAGTTCTTAGCACAGAAATCTTATCCTCTAGTTGTTAGGCTAATTTAATTCTAGGAAAGATTTCAAAGTTGGAACAAATAACAAATCTTACCCAAAACCCAAAGTTAGGTTAAGTTTGTTTAGCAAGATTTCAGACTACGGTTTCTAGTTCTGATTTCTGGGATCGGTTGAGTGAGAGCTCCATAAATATCTGTTGGTGTAATGTGTTGGACTAACACAATAATCTAAGTCCAGTTGGTTAAGTCGGTTAAGTTGGTGCCCTTTGTGATAGGGAAGAGTGGACGTAGGACTGGTTGTCCGAACCACTATAAATTTTGTGTGCATTTACCTGTTTGATTAACTGCTTCACACTATTGCACACAACTTGATTAAATCTGCATACATATTCTGAGTTAGAATCATCTAGCACCAAGCTACTGATCTGATCAGATTGACCCCATAGTCATCTGATTGAAAACAACTTCGGAATCTGATTTGTTACAAACTGTTTTTTCATACGGGTATAAACCAGCTTCCGCACAATCAGTTAAACTGATAGATACCGAACTGATCTGCCCTCAGGCGATCAGTAAGTTGGATATCAGTCCAAACTAATTCACTTGCACTCTGATCAGGCAAACTGCCATCACACCTGATCTGCACGAAAAAGTTTTCAGAAGTCTATTCACCCCTCCCTCTAGACTTCTGCCCTCACGAAACCCGTTCGGGACCTACAAGTGGTATCAGAGCAGTGGTTCTACAGACCACTGACTTTGAATATCATCGGTTCTTGAGGAAGAACCTTTGTGGTCACTTGAACTGATCTTGAAAAACCTTTTTCAAATCTCATTCATTTTCAAACTCACGATCAACATAGATAATACTTCGGGTATGTATCATGATTTGCCTAAATTTTCCATTGATGAGTATGCAGGCTGGACGATATACATGAGCAACCATCTAGGATCAATAAGCAGCAGGATGATGGAAGTTCTTGAACGAGGACCCATCATCATCTATCATGACAACCTAGCTGTTGGAGGTGATCCAAATTTTGCAGTTGGAAGTCTTGTCAGAAAGAGTCCTGCCCTGATGGATGCTGTAGAGAGACAGCTGTACACTCTGGATACGATAGCCAGACACATAATCATGAAGACCATGGACAAGATAACCAGAGAAAAGATAAAGTATCTCAAGACAGCCAAACAGATGTGGGATACGCTTGCTGAAATGTGTGAAGGAAATGATCTGATTAAAGATAGCGGATCGCAAAATTAAATCGGTGAAATTCGATAAACTTAAGATACTACCAAATGAAACCATCAATGAGCTCGATGGAAGAATCACCATGTCGACCAACAAGTTACGGAACTTGGACGAAAATATCGATAAAGACATCAATTACAAGATCTTGAGATCTCTGACTAAGAAGTGGGATATGAAAGTCACTGTAATAAAGGATTGTCAGGATATTGCTAAGATGAAGCCAATCAACTTGTTCCCGAGTCTTAAAGTTCATGAGTTCGATCTGATCGAAAAAGGGCAAGAAGAAGAAGACGAAGTCGCTTCAATGAAATCACACACCGCCACATCAAAATCGGGCCAGATTCAAAGAACCCGAAAGAACTCAAAGTCTATGAACTTGTTGAAAATATTATAAGCCAAACCGAATGCAGATTGCTTTTTGCTAACTTAAAAACTTGAAAAATCTAACATCCAACTTGGTAAGTATCGCAGATTTTACAGGATTATCAAAAACAAAGAGAGAAGAGATAGGAGGCCAACCGATGATCTCCGTAAAGGACCAGATCTCGATGGCCATCAAGAGATGATCAATGAAAGGATCGCAGAGAAGATAAGAAAAGAGATGATCGGTCCGATGAAAGAAGAGACAACAGATTCGAGAGAGAAGAAATTCTGACATAATCGAGACAGGTAAGTCACCCGATGATTCTACGCATTTAAATGACTCACCGATGTAAGAGTTACGTGGATCGTGGAATAATGTTTCAACTCAGAGAAACCGTGTCATTACAAATACGATCGCCTTAGACGACACCAAAAGAAAGAGAAGAGAAGGTAATGTAAGAGAGCAACGCTATAGAGACAGAAAGCCATGGTTGCCGATACATCGCAAATTAATGATTCTTATTCCCAGAGGATTGTGCTACTCATCAAGAGAGGACTTTTTGTCCGATAAGCAACGCCGATGATTTCTACCACTACGATGATCCGATATTCTCTTCTAATGATGAAATCTGGTTCGATGGCTAAGGAGGAAGACCAATCTGAGGTAACCTCTAAACCTTCTGCTCGTTCAGTTTCCACATCAGCTATGATTAGCACACACCGGGCCGGAGAGATTGACTTGCGGCTCTATTCCGAGCAATTGGTTAATGATCTCTATAACGCAAAGAGACACTTATACAATAGTGGAAGTTTGAAAAAACGATAAGCTAAGGATTGAAAATACCAACTTGTTAAGGAAAAATGTCACAAGAAAGAAATTAACTAAAATCAAATTAAGCCGCCGAAGATAATCAAGAACTGAAAGTTAATTCTTCTGATCAGGAGAAGCAGATTAAGGAACAACTAGCTATCAATAAATAAAGAAGTCGATGATTTTAAAATCCTACAAGCCAAGTTTGATGATCTCTTCCATTACATGAGAGTCCGAAATTAATCGAGGATAATTTACGTGAAAATAATGGTTTTCACGAAATCTTGGAAACCGCTTAGGGATATGAACAACTATTTTTGAACGACAACTAATAAGAAGGGGATTGGGTATGAAAACCCTTCTACATCCTCAAAAGCCCCGTCTGGTTCACTTCAAAAAGGTGTAATCAAACGAAGTTTCGATATAGATACACACAAAGCAAAATATATGTATCCGATAAAGGGAAAGAGACTCACGAACAAGTAAGGCAAGTGCCCAATCGAAAAGGAACATAAATGGACCCCAATCGATTAAGCATCACCGAGGAATCAACCGAAGAACCCGGTTCTTCGAAGAGACCTCAACCTTGATCGTGAGATTAGTATCGAAAAAGACAACTGTCAATGGGAAATTTAATCAAACCTAATCGTGGTCAATCGCCTAACAAGCAAGTCAAGGTAAGTCGCTAAGACCATTTATGCCAAAAAGATATGAATCTTTTAATGGTAGCAATCGTACCTACCTTACAATCGAAACCTAAATTCATTGCACCGAGCCCCACCGGATTAAAAAAGAAGACAAACCGCAAAGAAAAAATTCCAAGTCTTCCGATTCACTCAAGGCTCGCACAAATATTCATAATCGATCGAGAATGCATATGAAGAGATGTATGATTATGTAGATGTTTATGGGAGACAAATCAGCCTTCTCGATCTATCCGATTAAATAGAAGTGCCCTGCTTTGTATGGATCCCTAAAACCAACTCTAACCCCTCGTGACCCAATCCAAAAAGGGGTACCTAAAGCCCCGATTTGATTGCGGTTCGCGTGGGTTTGCCAACAAAGGAGGTGTACAAGCAACTATCCGGGTACATCGATAGTGGATGCTCAAGGCACATGATTGGAAGCAAACATCTCCTTAGCTTTTACACGTAACAAGAAGGCCCACGTGTACTCTTTGATGATGATAACTTTGGTTTTTACGGAGGATCCGAAACCTTAGAGAATGATGATGTATGTGTTCTTTGAGTCTCGTATGTCGAAGTTTTAAAGCATAACCTGTTATCGGTTTCACAATTTCTGCGACAATGATTCAATGTTGAGTTCTCGAACGATCGATTACTATTAAGAATCGAGCTACTCAATGGATCTTGTTAATCGTTCAAGAAAAGGTACGATTTATACAACATTGGAATAGTTGTCCAAGAAATGCATGCTCGATTGTTAAGAGTTCCAAAAAGTAGCGATTGGCTCTCGCACAAAAGAACGAAATCATCCAACTTTAAAACTCTTAACAAGATAACAAGGATATCTTTGGTTGAGGGACTTCCGAATGAGGTATTCTCTAAGGATCGGACATGTGTCTCATGTCGTCGAAGGAAAAATCGTTAAAGCCTCATTTAATGGAATCCTCGACCATCATCCAAAAGATATTGCAACCGCCCATATGGACTTATTTGGACCCGATTACACCGGTCGATCTCGGCGGATGCAAATATACTCTGTAATCGTGGATGATTATTCCAAGTTTACAGGTTGTATTCTTGTATAAGAAGAATGATACAACAACAAAGATACCTGAGCTGCTCAAGAAACTACAAAACTAAAAGGGGTGTCAAGATTATAGTGAAAATCGACGATAAATGTACGAAATTTTGAACTTTTTTTTACCGATTTTTGCACTAAGTTTGGTATACAACACGAGACATCACCGTAAAGAACGCCCAATAGAATGGTGTAGCGAATCGGAGAAACAGAACACT